>OX104064.1:87616911-87666911 GCA_944474145.2 Dicrocoelium dendriticum
TAAATTGAAGCCTAAGTAGTTTGTTGACCGCGTCCAATACCGATCACTCCGGTCAATGGCTAAGGACTCCAGGCAAGGAAGCGGCATTTAGCCTAGTGCGATTCATCACAGTAGTATATGTACGAAAACTTTCCAAGCACTCGGAGAGCTTGTGCACAGGATGATTCAACAACCAGTTCATTTCAATCATTCTGCGCCATGGAATCAAATTCAAGCAGCTGATCGTTACTTAATGAATTTGTCTTTTTGGTTTCAGCTGGATTAGATCACTTCCGCATATGACCCACCCCGTAGGAGGAAAGTTGCCTTGCTATTGTGTCGGGGTTCGGGCCAGTCTGGGTTGGGGTACACTGGGCAGTGAACGAAATGGAAGATGCCAAGCAGTCTACAAAGCGTGGATGATTTATGGGATTGATAATGGTATCCCAACCTATTGATCACTGGCTCGAGTGCAGAATGGACGCGTTGTGGTCTTAGTTGGTGCAGTCCCTACACAAACAACGCTTTACTTTCCTACCCACTGCCGGAGTGAAAGCTGTTGTGCCACGCATTGGTCAGATCAGACTGAACGTGCGATCTTTTCGCAGACCCTTGTAGAGCTGCTTTGATGCCACAAGAAGAGTGTTTTAGAATAGAATATCGGAAATACCAAGAGCAAGTTACGAGTAGGGGTGGTGGGAGAGAGGTCTGATACACTCGGGCACAAAATGACCACAGTACAATTCCGATAGACGCAAGATTTGAGATGACGCAAACTGTGGTACACAGGAGATGCTCATCGGATGAATAGGGACAATAACATCGGTTTTGTTTGCGTAATCGGCAATTAAGTAACAGTTCGCTGAAGCATTGGAGCAACGAATCAATTGTGTCTGATCCAATCAAACATGTTCGGACCAAGTGTGCAATTTACTGCATTTGCGATGCAGTACAGATCTATTTAAGTCTGCTCATTTGGATATGTAAAACACGTAACTTCCATGAATTTGCACTATCCCTTTTGTATTTGATTTCCTATAAAAATTTATTACCTTGTCAACTTAGTTCTACACAAGTTTCGATTAGTCTGGTTCTTCTTATTACTGAAGTGAATTGGAGCAGTTCGTGGACAATGCAACATTGACGCACTCCAGCAGAGATAAATGCAATCACTCGATCCGTTTATACTCCAAATGTAAGGTCTTGGCCGTCCTTATGCTGTCTAATATGTCATTTGAGCGACAGTTATTTGCTGCTGGAGTGGCACAACAGAAAATGCCAATACAGTGTAAAGTTTGGAAAGCATTACAATTACCAATTACATTTCGACCCTTTCAGATTAATAAGCCGGTTACTTATCTACGTTTTGGCATTCAGAATCATCTCCGAGGATCAGGACAATAAAACCTCCATGGGCTAGCAAAAAGAACTGGCAGTTTGTTTCACACTGGGCTTGCAAAGCCGAGATATTGGCACGCAGTCCATAATCATCGATGTTAGCAACGGAAGTGGATCCTCAGCGCACGTGCCTGTGATACAGATGACTCATTATACCAGTCCTTTCCTGTTGTGTGAAGTGTCGAGCATACTTCATGCGCATACAACGAGAACGCTCGTTCCGAAACTTGCATGATGAATGTGTCGGTTCGTATCACCAGCCATTCCAGCTCCTGATCGTCTGCTCGCATGCTGTGAGAACGCGTTTCACTGGGAACCGAGACCAAAAGGGTGCAAAAACGCGTGCCACCTGTTTGAGCTGTCGGTAAGATGCGGCATTGGTGTGGTGGCCTCCAGTTGTCCAAAACACGAACGTTTTTAAACAGCCCACCATGAGGGTGTTATAGTAATAGAGAACGGCATCGGTAACTGGTCAGACCAACGTCGCGCTACTCATCTAAAACCACGATAGTGATATATGGACTAACGATATCCGATGACGATGGTACTCACTCTTTCGATTACTCATTCAGCAACACACACGCATACACACTTTGAGTCTTTTTTTCTCCGTTTTGAGTAACGTTGGAGGTGGGGACTGACATTAGTGGATCAGGTAAAGCGCTCGTCGCAGTTGTGCGCGTGGTTATGCACCCGGGTCGGCACATCTCCAATCGGTGGAGGTCGTCACGCAGCTGCTCACTGGCTCACTGTTTGCGGCCATTGACGGTGACAGCGATGGGTTGGCTAATGAGGCTTGTTTTATGCGCTATTTACCGACTGAGATGTTTGGCGTCTTTCAGTGAGGTTAATGTGAACTGCGACACACACGCACACATGCGGACACACTTCACCAGCGGAATCCTCAGTAGAAGTTAACTTCCTGTATTCTTCTACCGTATGGATCGATGTGTCACACACAGTGCGAGCATCTTGTTCTGCCGTGCCTGGCGCACGTATGTGCGCACGCCTGCAGTGTGAGGACATTTATTGTAAAAAGTCCAACTTCGCTGGGTCAAACGATTGCAACTTCTTGCTGGTGTCAGCTTACCACCCTGAGCCAGCCTCCGGATAGCGCATGAACCAGCCTCGGATCCTGAGATCACATGGCACCATTTGTGTTACCACCAGGACCACGCAATCGAGCTGCTCATCTGGTGTTATAATGAGATGCGTGCATAGATGCACATATGCACACGCACACATTTTACACATAAATCATGTGGTGCCATAGTTGAAGTCAGTTTCTGATTGAAACAACTAAAACCAATGACCTGCAAAACCCAATACAAAGAGCAGGAGTTTGCTAAAAGTGTCAAGGTGGCTTCCATGCAGATAGAGCGTGACAGTGCGATATACCACTGGGGGAGAGGACAGTACTGTCATGCAAATGCTACACGGTAGCAGGATCGAATAAGTGTATGGGGTCGGTGCCCTGGGTATATGCCAAACTCAAAGGACTCTGCTTCATAATGCACTGTATACTTCGCCAAATTCGCCAACAGCACTTTCATGCGTAGTACCTGGCGAGCACATTATAGTACCACCCAACGGAACCTGATGGTTAGTCTCAGCATTAGCACGAGAACATGTGAGAAGGGTTAGCAATGCAACTAGACGTAGCTTTGCTGTTCCCCCATACTAAATTTGGTATATTAATAATCTATCATTCCCTACACGGAGTCCCGGGAAAGCGAGAAGTGCAGGGTACTAATTTAGCCATTTAATTATCGGTTACACAATCTATCGGTTGTGGTAGGCTTACAGTAAATCTCACTGAATTAATACGACATTCTTTCTGCTCATTAAGGCGTCTAAGTTAGTGGCGTCTTCTGGATGATACTAGGAAGCAATGCAATTACGATTGCTGTGTCGTCTCAATGGCGAACTGACAAGTGGTAGAAAAAGTGTGCCACATCGTGGCTCAAGTTAAACGGATGACTCTTGTCTAAGTAATTGGTGAAGTGCGTTTTCCTTTGCCTTGTGATCAACTCACATGAGCAGATGAGGTGAATGTGCCTTACAGTGAGTGACCGCTGTTTACAACATCACATTTTACTGACGGCCACTAGACCGTTAGTGTTTTACCTGGAGTAGCAATGGTTAGAAACATACTATGCAGCGGAATAGCAGGTCTGTCCCAAAGGGACAGATGTACTCCCCGGTGTGCCCAGGTCCGGGAAACCCACAGGCAACCAGAAGGATTGTCCACCATTCGAATGAAAGGAAGTCAGGTATACACTTCGGTATTCGTCCCTACCGCCCGAAATGTGGAGAACGATGAGCCAGATTAAGTGACCGTCCTAAATAGGGATGCTAAAGTTGTGCCCGACTGATAATGACTATTCGTAACCTAGAGTCACTGGACGTCTTCCAAGTGGTTTAGCACAAACTATAGACATTACGCCGCGTGTTGAAGAAGGACTAGATTTTGCGTTTTTTAAACTTACTTTCCACAGAAGTATCTATCTGTCGCAGGTGAACCACAAAGAATCCAAACTAAAGTCGGTGCCTTGATCAAAATCTGTTCACAACCAGAAGGACCACTATATCACCCATATAAATTTGCATTACTCACAATGTGGTGCAATTCCACTGACTGTTTCCCTCGTGGCACCGTTTGAGTTCTGTTCTTGTTATTCCAAATCAATTTTTACTTGGTATTCTCAACGCACTCAAGCGGGGTCTATTTGGAGCTATCGGCACCAAGAAGTAAGAGTTTGGTTTGGGGTCACTGGTGCTCGCTCGCCAGCGAACACCACTACTCACACAGTTTGCTGCGTGATCGAACATTCATGCAGTTCACCTCAGTCGACTCTCACATTGTGGTACCATCCTTCCGAAAGATGTTCAAAGTCCCACTGGTTCCTGGTAGACCAGTTCGGCGTCTGTAGTGAAAAGTCAGTTGTCTGAATGGGTTGCTTAATTTATTGACCCCACGAAAAGTCGGTTAAACAGATGGAGAAGAAACGGTTTATTTTGCCATACATTCAAAACTACAAGACTTTTAGACCTAACCGCTCTTGTACACTTGTCTCCTCCACTGAATAAAGACATAACAAGATTCGGTACACGGCCGATTGGGCGATTGGTATTCAGTGCAAAGAGTTGGACACATTTTGCAAGTTGTGGTCGAACAACTGCTGCTCCTAGTCCACGGGAACTAAGCGGCTTCATGTGTCGACTCTGGCTATCAGCAGAAAGTGAGATCTAGGTTACTCATGTCTACAAGCTTTAGGTGATTTTCCGATCGTATCGGCACTGACCGGGTCAGGAATGCCGCATTTTGCGGACGTCATATATGGCAAGACCAGGGATCGAATGGACTGAAGCGCTCTCATTTCAACCAGGATTGATGCCACACTTAAGAATGCTATGCCACTTGCTCCAATTGCATCAGTATATAAATGAAGAAATTCACCAGAAAGAGTAATCGTGTTTTGCTCAGAAACAATGGTGCTCGGCCAATGCGCCAATTAAGGGACGGCCACCTTAACGGTCATGCAGAGTGTCCAAATGAAGCATCCGCACAACCCACTATGCGTAATATAAATTCGATTTAGCTTGGAATTGAAGTTCCCCCCCATAGCATTAATTTGTTACAGCACTAACGGTACTATAAAAGATGATGCTGCTTGTCGCTAAAGGAGAAAAATGACAATATATATATATATGTATATATATATATATATATATATATATATGATGACGCGCAGCGCCTTCTTACAATTAACACACCGTGACCTGTATCAGTGTAATAGGTTACCGTTCGGAGTGAACACTGCCTAGGAACATTTTCAACAAGTTTTGGATACGATGCTAACGGACATACCATCAGTTTGTGCCTACTTGGATGATGTCATCGTCGCATCATCAGCCAAAAGCCAACATAGCTGCCACCTTCCGGCTATGCAGACGCTTACGGGCACATGGTTTGACACTGAGCATTTATGTCTTTTGTTTATATCTCGACTTAAATACCTTGTTTCTTGTTGATTTTGACGCACGAAGATCTGCTATTGAAAAATTGCAAATCTTGGGAAACTACATGCACCGCACGATATGCCTACTCTGCAATCGTTCCTGGGCATGGCGAGTTATTACAGTACACTTGTTTCTGATATGCATCGACTTCGCGGTCCAGTGAATGAGTTGCTGGGTAAAAATCGTCCCTGGTTTTGGTCATCCCAATGCTGACGCATTATGACCCAAAAGCAGCTATCATTGCCTCCGCAGATGCTTCTATCTATGGTGTTGGTGCGGTACTCCATCAGCGGTTCGATTCACGCGCCATGAGACCGGTTGCTTACGAGCATCATGTGCTTCAACGATGTTTGTACGAGACTACTCACAGTTCGAGAAAGATTGACTAAACCCTTTGTGGCAAAAATTTCATCGCATATTGCAGGATGTTGAATTCGTACTGGAGGCACATCATAAACCATTAATGGTCATCTTCGGTGTAAAGAAGGGCGTATATGTATGCGCGGCGAATCGTCTGTGTTTGGCGACACTGTTGTTCGGATATAATTTTACAACAGCTCATGTGACCACAACAGATTTCAGCTACGCCGATGCGCTGTCTCGACTTATCACAAAACAGCCGCACATAGATGAATACAAAGTGACTGCGCCTATTGAGCTTGAATCCGACCTGAAATAGCTTCTGTGTAATTCATTCAAAGTTCTTCCGATTACTTCTGTGGACATTCAGGAGCACACCAAACTCGACGCTTTTGCAAAACGTTTTTAATTTTTTTTAACTCAGTGGCCAATCCGGATTACTGACACACCAACAATTTTATTGTCGTAACTCATTGGCACTGATCGATGTTTGTGTTATGTTCGATCGATGCGTCATTGTTACGAAGTCCCTACAGGCAAATATATTAAGATATGTGCACATATATCATCCTGGAATATCCCGAATGAAAGCTCTAGCCAGAGATTACGTATACTGGCCTCTTATTGACAACGGAATCCATGGTTGCGTCGCCACATGTAGCAATTGGAATTCAGGAGGGAAACTTTCAAGCGCAATCATCCATTTAGATGCCAGCCTCCATGCCTTGGGAGACAATTCACGTTGATTTAGCTGGCCCAGCGCATGGCAGGTTTCTTAATTGTCGTTGATGCGTACACAAATTGGCCGGACGTATGTCTGATGGACACGACTAAGACAGAGGACACAGTACGAAAATTGAAACAGATGTCTGCACAGGTCACTTCATCGAACGTCTTGGTTTCGGTTAACGGTTCGCAATTTTTTCTGATGAATTTGGTGCATTCTGTCAGCTTAATGACTGCCGATTAGCAGGGCGCTCGTGGTTGTATGGTAGTGAAGTATCAGTAGCAGTCCTTTCTGGACAATTTCGAAGATGTTAGCGATGATGACGCGCTATCCCATTGACCACTTGTCCCCTGCGTGTTGGAGTTGTACTAGTAGCCTAACATGCACCATTTGATTACCTAGTCGATTTGCTGATGTTTTCATTGCATAGATCTCTGTTTTCCTATTCAGCCATGGTGCCGATGGCACAATATCTGTACCACAGCTTGTGTATTATATATATATATATATATATATATGTATATATATATATATATATATATATACATATGCTATGCTGAGGCTGATGTTGCATTCTTGATGCTTTTTCACCGCAGTTGGGCTAAACCAACTTACACTTAAACTAGGGCTTTTTAAGCTGGATAAATTTCATTCCACTTTATTTGGTTTGTTCTGCCTACCTGATTAATCTTCTACTAACTGTCCACGTTGCTTACACTAATTGCGCTTATCGTCGGTAACTTTGTTCCGTTTGCAGCGTTTTAACTAACTTGTGGACATTTTTCCTTATCGCGGATTCGTTGCTAACCAACTTACTTCATATGCTAATTTAGGGAAGAGTTATGCTACCGTGTCTGTATGCATTATTGGATTTGTTTTATTTCAGCTTGTCGTTTAAAGTGAATGTCCGTTGCTTGATATCCCCGGTGTGGCTGCGCTTGATGTGCATGTTGACAAGGTGCCTACCTGTCTATTACCCACTACCTCGTTCATACTGGCTCCAGGAGACAGTTGGTCGTTGCTGGAGGGGACGGGGTGCACGCTCCTTGTGGTCGTGCTAGGCTCGAAGAGTGGTTTCATGCAGTCAGTGTGGAGCGGACTACGGTCCAGCCACCACCTTGTGTGCGCTTGATTCCACAAATACAGCAGCATCGGTTTCCGGATTTGCTCGTCACCGTGGCCACCCACAGGATGCTTGCGTCTACAGAGTGATCATGGGTGGCTTACGCTGCACAGTCCACAGCTCCATCCACACACCACATATCTAATGTAAACCCGAAAGAATAAGACTGGAAGGCATGTGGATGGGAGCCACCTTACATCCACGGAGCCGGCCCACACTCATTCGCAGGCAAACACAATCACGCTGTATTTGGGGAATTAAGCGCACACAAGGCGGTGGCTGGACCGTAGTCCGCTCCACACTGAATGCCTGGAACCACTCTTTGAGCCTAGCACGACCACAAGGACGGTGCACCCCGTCCCGTCCAGCAACGACCAACTATCTCCTAGAGCCAGTATGGACGAGGTAGTGGATAATAGACAGGTAGGCACCTTGTCAACATGCACATCAAGCGCAACCACACCGGGGATGTCAAACAACAGCCAATCACTTGAAATGACATTACCAAATAAAATATATCTGTTAAAGAATACGGCTATGCAGACATAACTCTTCCCTAAATTATCATATGTCGTAAGTTGATTAGCAGCGAACCTGCGATAAGTACAAAATGTCCAGAAATTACACAAAAAATACTACAAACGCAATTAAATTAACAAAGGTAAGCGCAATTAGCGTAAGAAGCGTGACCAGTTAATAGAACATTATCCAGGTAGGCATAACAAACCAAATAAATTGGAATGAAATATATAAAGCTTAAAAAGCCCTAGTTTAAGTGTAAGTTGGTTTAGCCCAACTGCGGTGAAGAAGCATCAAGAATGCAACATCAGCCTCAGCATGAGACACACATACATACATGGTTTGTGGCATCCGGTTTCGGATTTGCCTGTCACTGTGGCCAGCCACAGGACGCCTGCGCCTACAAAGGGACCATAGGTGGCTTGCGCTGCACCATCCACATCTCCATCCACACACACACACCATATCCAGTGTAAACCCGAAGGAATAAGACCGGGGGGCATGTGGATGGGAGCCACGTTTCATCAACGGAGCCGGTTCACACTCATTCGCAGGCAAACACAAGCCCCCTGTATTTGGGGAATCAAGCGCACACAAGGCGGTGGCTGGACCGTAGCCCGCTCCACACTGACTGCATGAAACCACTCTTCGAGCCTAGCACGACCACAAGGACCGTGCACCCCGTCCCCTCCAGCAACGACCAACACTCTCCTGGAGCCAGTATGAACGAGGTAGTGGGTAATAGACATGTAGGCACGTTGTCAACATGCACATCAAGCGCAGCCACACCGGGGATATCAAGCAACGGACATTCACTTTAAAC
The DNA here is from genome assembly GCA_944474145.2 of Dicrocoelium dendriticum. Lineage (NCBI taxonomy): Eukaryota > Metazoa > Platyhelminthes > Trematoda > Plagiorchiida > Dicrocoeliidae > Dicrocoelium > Dicrocoelium dendriticum. The sequence continues at coordinate 87,625,864 of OX104064.1, forward strand.
GACAAGCTGAAATAAAGCAAATCGAAGAATGCATACAGACAAGGTAGTATAACTCTTCCCTAAATTAGCATATGAAGTAAGTTGGTTAGCAACGAATCCGCGATAAGTAAGAAATGTCCACAAGTTAGTTAAAACGCTGCAAACGGAACAAAGTTACCGACGATAAGCGCAATTAGTGTAAGCAACGTGGACAGTTAATAGAAGATTAATCAGGTAGGCAGAACAAACCAAATAAAGTGGAAGGAAATTCATCCAGCTTAAAAAGACCTAGTTTAGTTGTTAGTTGGTTTAGCCCAACTGCGGTAAAGAAGCAACAAGCATGCAACACCAGTATCAGCATGGGGCATATATATATATATATATATATATATATATATATATATATATATATATATATATATATATATATATATATATATATATATATATATATATGTGAATTCTGTTTAAGAAGCCTGAACAACGGTAAGGTCGTCCGTTTATTTCCTTTTAAGGGCAGCTATCTTCGTATTTTCGCCATGTAGCAAAGCACGCTGGCTATTTGGTACCGTGCTCTGTTGTGATTTTCGAAAACCTATTTTCCTCATAACGGACGGTGCCTGATCATGGTTTTCACAGACAGAGCTATGAAAATATCATTGGACTTCTTTTGCCCTACCTGACAAACCGAATATTTGTGTTCACTTTGTGGGATTTATGGGGCTATACACATTCACAGGATTACCTATTCACTTTCCGTATCCAATTGTTCCGCTGCGTAACTGTCAGCACATAGAGTTTGTTATGTCCTGGGTTCGCCCAGCCCATGGCTATACAGGTACCTTTCGTGCACTGCAAAGAAATTTTTACAGTTTCTTTTACCGAAGCTCGATTCTAGCGATTGCTTGTTTTGACGGTGTGGAATTTACATATTATCACAGCCGTATACACACGGATTCGTTTACTAGGCTGAGACTGTAGTCGAACTTGTCAGGTGAGCAAGCAGGAGTAAATGACAGTACCAATTAGCTGGTTCTCTAAGAGACGGAGCTGATTATTTAGACTTGAATTGGCTGTAGCTGGCATTAGTGTATACCGGAAATTGTTTCCGTTGGATCATATGGTGGCGAGTTCAGGTAAACAACAGATTCTTTTGGAATCGCTTGATCAACAGATGTTTCCTAGTATTAATATAAATTAAGGTTGGCAATTGATTGTTGGGTTTTGGAGCATCCGCCATGTGTCTTGGATTTTTGACACGCAATCTTAATTGTGGAGTCTGTTGACTTGGTAGTCAGCCTCTACCATTCCGAATACTGGGACAGTATCCGAAGTGGAGGGTTTCGATATTGCTCTATACGAGCACTGCACTCCCCGATACGTTTCGTTGTTGTTTGGACTCGTAAGGTAGAGGCAGCCTAATCTGGAAGTGCAACTCGGCACATCTTGCTTAGCGACTATCGTCATAATCGGTTGGCCATTGTGCCCCACGAACAGAGCTTGACAAAGTGGTTAGAAGTTGATTATTAGTGGTAGAGCACCCTCTGGTGAAGTAACAGATAATGCATTGTGCTGTTTTTCTTAACTTTTTCAATAACCTCACCAGACCACCCAAAGTGGCTTGTAAACCAATGCTTTTGGACCTGTATAAAGTCATTGTTCATGATTCATGATACCTGGGTGTCAATGCATGGGGTCGGATTGTGGTGAGCACAGGACAGGGTTGGCAGCTTGGGTGGGAAGAAAGCGCAGTGAAGTGGTATGTAGTGAGGAAAATGATCTCACGTTATGGGAATTCGTAAACTATCGATACCGAATACATGTACCAAACTGAGCCCAAAGAACCGTCGATTAAAATGTCCACCTGCTTGTACTTTTCGTGTGCCTAACACAATCGGGTCCCTCGGAAGTTGGATCGTATACATCTTTTAGTGCAAAGCAAAGTGGCATAAACCCGCACCTTTTCGTGCATGGGAGAGTTGCAAAAAGTGGTTCCAAGCCTCTCGAATCAGCGAGATCCACGTTCAGCAACGATTGGTTCAATGCTTTGAGCGGCTCAAGGGAGTCTTTCAAGTGACGCTGCACTAGTCACCGGGCAGTGTTATGGCAAGCTGAGTTGTTCACACACAAAATTGGGTGAAGTGGATTGGGAAACTGTGGCACTTTTCTCATTTTCGAGCCCGTTGATTTATAGCAGACCGTCTGGTGATCACCATAAGTCGTGTGAGCTTTTGGTGCATCTTACTCTAGGTTTTAATAAACGCTAAATGCATCCAACCGCGGTGCAGACGCAGGTAACGCCAGACTTTGCAGTGTCTCACTCTATCTAGACATACGCACTGTATGTCACAACTTGTGAATACGAACCTATTATCTACCTGAATTTATGTGTGAATTAAAGTGCTGGACTAGTTTGACGCACTCCTCACATTGCGTGGATGTCCCGAAAGTCAGCGCTGAGTGTTATCCAGCACTACATGGGTCTGACAAATTAATGGAACAATTATTTGCTTTTAGCTTGCTGTTTTTGTTCCTCGTTCTGGGATCTATACAGGTCAGTGGGACGTGTAACCTCTTGGTGAGGACGTATATAAAAGTGCCACTTTACGCCAGTAACCTTTCAAAGGAAGGAAAGTGGAGAAAGGTGGGACACATGTTCCTAGGTTCAAAGACAAGGTGCCTGATCAATGCCAATCAATGGTAGTCAACCGGTTCACCTGCTTCTGTGGGGCTAGGTACATTAGGCGCATGACCAGACACTTGGAAAAGCGAATCAAGGAGCGTTTACCAACGTCGCTCGTCTCACAACGGGATAAAACTCAGTTGAGTGCCATAACCAACCATCTGATCTGCACCAATCATCTGATTGATAAGCGCCAGTCTTTTGAGATCCTCTATCGAGTTCCATCACAGCCACGCCATCGGTCAGGGGCTTGGCTACTCGCCACCGCTGAAGCAGTATGCATCAGGTTGACAAAACCAAATCTATGCATTCAGAAGCAGTATGTACAAGCATTACAACTACTTTGGCCAGCAAGTAATAAAGATGGATCGGGTCTCACTCATGGTATCACATGCCTTCAGTCACTTGACCACATGACATATTACGTTCAGCATTTACAATGTTTTGTTCAATCAATAGTTACTCTCTGTTTTCCCGTATGAACTCCTCAAGGTATATTTCTGTACAAAGCCTGATGACGAATAAATCGAAAACAATTGTCCGCTGTAAGCTTACCGCTTGCGTTTCTTCTTACAATATATAATAAAAATGGGCATACTACACGATACGCTATTTTTCTCCACTCAGAGCATCAAAGGTGGACGTTCTTGAGGATGCTTACAGCATGCAGCGGATAGAGCGGCTGTTAGCCACCGCTGGTTGGAGACTTGTTTTGGATTAACGATTTGTAAGCAGTGAGTTTTCATAATTAAGCAGTTGATAAATGCGCTACGGTACTGCCAGCACATGAACGAAGTAGCTGTTGGCATTGACCAGCTGTGAAGTGTGCATTTGAATATTATATTACTTTGGTCATTGATTATCTACACTCGTGGAGTGGGACCCCTTACAAACTTGAGACATCATATGCTACATGTTATTTGGTGCGCGATCCATTCTAATTAGTGTCTATGTACCAGGGCGGTCGGGGCTTAAATCATGCGATTTCAGTACGCTGTCACGCGAAAAACTTGCAAACCAATGTAGAGAATCGTTTGCTCCGGAATATTTAAGAGTGCTGGGATTGACACCATAACTTTATTAAGACCGAAAAAGCAATGATCACAACAACAGCAGTACACCAGCCCTTCGAACTGATGCCTCCCTGCCATACAACCATAATGACCTACGGAATGAACAATAATAAGAGGCAGAGAAGGGGGACTCACCTGAAAACCTTTATGCCCTAAGCAAAAATTCACGGTCACGGCACCTGCATCGTGTCAACAACATACCATCACAGACAGCTGGCTATCGTGCAAAGATAAAGCGGCATCAGCGAGACAGCTTCCTTGCGACTTTTACTGTCATGCGTCATAATCAGCCATTTCCCTACACGTAAGTCAGCACCAAACGCACATTAAACAGACAGTCCGACTAGGTGACGGCAGCAGACATGCCACTGGTGTCGACTGAGAGCCTTGTCCTCTAAAGTCCAGAGCCAAGCACAAGGCGAGTCACGTGGACTCCAGCCCGAAAGGCGAGACGGACCGATGGCACCCAGTTTGGTCGTCAGTGACTTCATTTCAGGCTGCTAAGTCAAGTTTTGTCCACTGCGAGCCTTGAGCCCCTACACCTGATAGACTAAACAAGGACCTTCTGGGTCAGCGGTGACCGGGCATACCTAGTACGTGCCCGAGCCAACGCAACTTATTCAGTGTTATCTTTTGTTCCAAGAAATTAGCTTGGTTACCACTGCCTAGTATCCGCCTACACACATCATCGCTGTGAACAAGCTGGTGCCACTGGACACCAGCAATGCTCCGTAGACAACCAGGATCAAAAACTTGAAGGCGCCTCAGATCTTCAGACCGAAGGGGCCAAGTCTCACTCCTACTGTAGCCTTGTAGACACAGACTTTCAGACGGAGGGCAAATCCCTTCTGTAGCCAAAGATGCTGTCGACCCAATAAAGTAGTTCCTGCTTTTGCAATACGTGAAATGACCTCAGTAGCTATATACCAAGCATGGCTTTTACACCTGCCAAGGTAAATGAATTGAACTGAGAAAACAATCTCGGAGAACACATCATAGCAAAAGACAGCTAGGAGAACTAGCTTGTTTTCGGTGGTTGGTATCAGGCCGTCTACGTTTAAAAGGCGACGACAATGGCTTAGTGGCGGCCATTTAGCGTCCTCCTTCCTCCAGGCCAGAGATGGACTCCCATCTGGCATCCGCAATGAAGAGGGTGATAAACATAACTTAGTCACCTTCTCATTACTGGCGATTTCAACATCCATGCTCTAGAATCCCAACCAGCTCCCGGAGAACAGTTTAAGGCCGATCTACAAGAGTTCGTCTCCAGTTACCCGTTGTATGGCCACGTCAACACTCCCACCCGATTCCTGGAAAAATATAGACGATACTGGATCGGATATTCACCAACGGAGAACTAATGTTCGATAGGGTGATCGTCGAAGTCCCATTGGGCCGCAGCGATCATGCAGTAATACTCTTCGAATACGTTTGCTATGCGGAATATCCCGTGGAAATTGCCGACGCAAGGGGAATGTACGTACGCTACGACATATTAGCTCGACCAGATGGGACAGCCAACTGGGCACTTCTGGCAGACGAGGCACCAGCGAGTGCATGGGAACATTTCGTCATCCAGTTTAGATCTCTGGTTTCCGAAGCTGCAACAGCTAAGACCTTCCGCTCGAGAAACGTAGTCTCCTTTCTGCAAAGCAAGACGCAAGTGGATAGCGATGCGAAACCCATCCTGGCGTTTCTACAAACTCTCCCCAAACACCGAGAACTGGATGGCCTATACACCTCAACGTAAATACTGTACTCAGCTTGTTCGCGAGGAAAGAATCGTGTAGCAGCAGAAGTTGGCAATGCGTATGGCCCCAAACCACAAGCTTCTGTATCAACACGTCAATCATCTACATAAAGTAAAACGTGGAATTCCTCCTCTACAAACAGCGGACGGACCCACATGGACACCAAAGGGGGCGGTGGATACCCTGCGCCTACAACATACTGCAACATCTCAGTGAGAGCACTGGCCACTTAACCCTCGAGATGGTTGTTTTACCCACAAAACTCACTCACATATCCATCACAGCAGAAGCTGTGTTAAAAAAGCCGTTGAGTATGCGCAAGCATAGCTCTCCTACATTTGACGATTTGCACATGCAATCGCTAGCGTCAGTAGGAGAGAGTTTAGCTAAGCCTTTAGCTCGATTCTTCTTCTTTTTCGATAGATGCTCGACATGTGGAAATACGGGATAAGTACTCCTATTCACAAGAGAGGTAGTCCTGCCAATCCAGCCAACTATCATCCCAAAAGCTTACTACCAGTTCTTTCAAATGTCATGGAAGCTATTATTTCTGGTGCGCTAACCGCGTAATTGCAAGAATTTAACTACCTCGCACCGGAACAGCGTGGCTTCCAACAAAATCGATCGTGCACTACCAATCTACTACTAGCACGATCCAACTGGACTGCAGTAATGGACTCTGAGACAGGAGTTAATGTAGCCTTCCTTGATTTCTCAAGGGCGTTCGACCGGTTAAACCATAAGATTCTGCTCTTCAAACTCCAGACCTTTGGTATTGGTGACCCTGTCCTAAAATGGATCAGAAGATTTCTTTTACACCGGCATCTGGAAGTACGTGTGCGTGATTCGCTGTCAGATCCCATCCGAATTTCACGCGGAGTACCACAGGGATCGGTACTAAGACCGCGATTATTTTTGTCCTACGTTATTGAGCTCACATACATCACAAGCTCGAACTGTCTTCTTTATGCCGATGACATCAAGGTGTGGAGAGCTACCAAAACACCAGACGATATCACACTACTTCATGCTGGTCTGGATAGGCTATACGCGTGGTCAACCCAGAAGCTACTTCGATTCAATGTGGACAAATGTAGAGTGCCACACCTACGGCACAAGTTGGTGCACGCCTACCAAATCGACAATCAGAAGCTTCCAACGTCTTCTGGCGAGAAGGATCTGGGAGTTTTTGTCCTGGTCGACGTAGGATATTTCAAGCAGGCGAAACAGCGTCTAGGAGGGGCGTCGAACATGGTGACCCTCTGACGCCTGCATTTGGACGATTGACACTTCGATTTTTCCACAACTTCTTGGCTCATACGTACGGCCGCATGTGAAATACGCAATACAGATCTGGCAGCAATGGCTGAGGAAAGATCTCACCGCCTTAGGGATACCCCAACGCCGGGCAATCAAGAATATCAAGGGCCTGCGTAATCCTCCGTAGGAATGAAGGCTTCAAGTGCTCCGGGTCTTCAGCGGATGGTATCGGCGATTCCGCGGAGACCTCCTTTTGACGAACCAAATGCTGCGAGATCCCAACCACGCTTGTCGCTTCTTACAAGAGCTCAGTCACAACAGCAATTTGAGAGGTCACCATATCAAACTGACAGAGCAACACAGTTGCCAGGAATGCTGTCAGAAGTCCTTTTCCATACGTGTTTACCGTACGTGGAAGGCCCTACCGGACTCTATCATATGTGCTCCCACGCTGGCGGAGTTCAAAGCCCGAGTTGACCACGCACTTATTTCGCTGCACCATCTTGCATGACCCATTACCCATGGATAAACGTAAGTGTATGGAAGCGTCACAGCACAGATTTCGTTCTATGTTTTTCACCTCATCTATGTGTACACAGAACGAGGCACGATTTTTACCAACCTCCCATTTGCATGTACAGTCTGCACTACGTATACTTCACTGAGTTCACTGGTGTAAACCCAGTTTCGCTAACACTTTTATATTTTGTAGTTGCACCACAACCATCCTACGAGACTAGTTAAGCATTGGCTTTTTTACCCATATAAAACCATTGTTCCAATACACCACAGCAAATAGGAAGAAAACTACCACCGGATACTTAAATGCGATAGGAATTGAGCAACTACCTCGAGTTCCTCGCTATCTAGGGTCAAGCGACCATCAAGTGGCTAGTGGCACTGAAGCAACACTTTGTACTTTGAATGTGCGACTCACACACAAAATAATGGAAGCGGTGCGGGACAGACATCACTGGAATGCCGTAGGCGCTAAAATACTCTACACAGGTTATTCAATATTCATTACGCCATCACAACATCGTTAAATTACAAGACGATATGGTCCGCATAATCAAGCTCAATTAGCATCTCACCAAGCAAGACGTCAACGCCAACATCATGAGATTCGACAAGGGAAAACACCATGATAGAGTCCACGATGAAATTGAACAAAAATGGGAAACAGACAATCCTGGCGAACGTCACTTTTGTCAGGAAGACATCCGACAAATCAACGTACACCCTGACACAGCCTGTAGTGTTCAAGTACAGAGTACTTGAAATGTTCACATCTTTCATGGAAACACATTACCGCACAAGTATTTCGAACAGAATCGATCGATCGACTGAATCGAACGCACTCTTGAAATCGAGGAACACTGCTATTGTCAGTCTGCGTTATGCGCGGCGCTGCTCTAGGTCCTGCCGCAAAGTGAATATGTGGTCTCTACAGCCACCACTTGGACGGAAACCTTCCTGCTCTTCCCTACTCCGAGATTCCCGTTCCTCAATGAGGCGACGAAACAGGATTGGGGCCGATAATTTTGTTATTACTGGCGTTAGGCTAATACTCCAGTGGTTAGTACAATCGGTGCGACTGCCCTTCTTGTATATTGCTACTTTGCTGGATTCAGTCCAGTTAGCCTATCTCCTTCCAAATACGTTCAAACGGTGAGGTCAGTGCTTTGCAGAGGACTTCCCATCTATCCCTAAATAGTGCAGGTAGGAGGGAATCCGAGCCAGCAGCACGAAAATGCTTGTGGGCTGTGATCGCGTCTCGGACCTCGGCCTCTGACGGAGGCTCTAAACTAACCGTCCTCATCCCGCTCATCTTGCCTGACCTGAGTTGGAAAAGGTCCAGAAGCAGGGGGCCAACTGAATTTGAAAGTGTTCCTCTCAGCGAGCCATACGGCCCTCCTTATTGTGTATCAGTGCACCCGCGCTGTCTCTGATTGTCTCACTGACGCCTGGTTTCCTGGGACCATTGATGTGGATCAGCTGGAAGAGTTTTCGGTACTTGACTACTGCTCCCGCCTCCTACATTTCTGGAACCCGATTGGTCCACCAGGCTTCTTTGTCAACCCGCATGCGCCGATTTAGTTCACCTCTAAGCTTGCGTCTGGTTACACTGTGCTCATAGCCAGCTGGGAGGTTTCTTCTGGATTCCAACAGGTTCACTAACATCACGGATATCTAGTGACTAGTGCGTTGACGATTTGTTAGTACCACAAGTAGATGCTCCTGCCTCATCCAGGGCGACCTAGATCCTATTCTACTGAAGCTCAGTGTCATCAGACAAGGGAGCGAAAGTCCGGTACGCACTGCAGCTTGGTAGGCTTGCCTGACCGAGGGCTGAGGTAATTTCTCAGTTGCCAATCCGGGGAGGCGCTTGGTGCACCTCCCGGTAAAGTTCATAGAAAAGCGGCAGCGTATCATGGCATGATCAGATTTGACGCAAGTATTTTAGTATGAGCGACAATTCAGGATGGAACCAGTACGAAAGGGGACCAGCATGTTGTCTAATGAGCGTGCATTTCCAGGCTTCTGAGATATGAGCAAGTTTCAAGGAGTGATGTTCTAGCCACTATCAAGTTGTAGACAAAAGCCGCGCACTTATACTGATGTAACTCTTTGCGAACAATGGCTAACTTTAACGCTTAACAAACATCACCCAGATGCTCCTACACATAGCAATGACCAGAACAAGAAATACTTTCCGCAGGACAATTAATTCTCGTTCACCCATTAAGCGCTTTCATGCTGCATCGATCAAATCTGTCAACGCTTACATTTCATGATTTCAGCAGACTCGCGTATTTCGTTTCATTTTATCCATTCATTCAATATTTTCGTTGTCACTCCTCGTTCCCTTCGTAGTCAACGACTTTTCGGGTCACCCGGTATGATACAATAAAACCTCCGAAGTTGACCACATCACCCACTCCCTAAGTTGACCGGTACATTCTATTGCTTGAAGGTTCACCATGAAAAGCTTAAGGGATCCAGACCTATGTATTTTAACAATTTAAGTTGACCAATTTGGTCCAGTCCCTTGAGTAGTTAGCTTACGGAGGTTTCACTGTAATTATTTTCTATGGAATGCCCGTTAAGCAGTTGGTCCGGTAGCACGAGTAGCTTGTCGAAACCTATACAGTGGAAGCTACCAAATCACCAAACTCATCGTTATATGAGCAGATGAGTTCAGTCAAAAGGAATACTACCACATGGGAGCCACTGTATCTGAACTTGTTCATGACAGGCCTTTTGGGAACCTGGTTGCTGAAACACATTCACAACCTATTACCAGCGATGATGTGAGCACAGCAAAACCGCTTCCCTATACGATCCGTGGATTAGTGACCCATTTGATCCCTTTAGTTTTATCTGATATATCAGTGCTAGATAAATATATAAAGTACACGCAGTGTGTTTGGGTCAACTTTCAGACCGTTTGAGTCCGGAGGTTATTGGTAGGAGGCGGGCACGTGATAAAACGTCTTGCAGAGGGGAATTTGATGGTATCATCCACCGGGTTGTGAAAACGCAGTTTAGAGAAGGTTTTCGGATTTAAGCCAATAGTCATTTTACGGCATAACTCCCTCTAATAGCTCCTGGTTTCAGATGCACAGCTGCTGAACTAGCAGGGCCATGTTCTGGTATCAAATTGTCGACCGAATGGAGGACTTTCTTCGATAGCCAAAAGAATAATAATACAATTTGGGCGGTTTTTTAAAAAGTTGTTTGAGAAAAAGGGTTGCGGAAATTAATGGTAAGGCAGAGCTTCTCATTTGACATAATGTTTCCATTGTTTAGACGACCAGTAAGTATTATTTATTTTGCAAATCAGTTGAAAAGGGCAGCTAAGGTTGAGGTTAAGAGAAATATGAGGAATGCACCGTAAATAACTGCCTAGGTAAGTGACAATTGTAGGAGATATACGAATGACTCGACTCCTGAGCACTCCAACATTTATACTCCGATCCCAAAACTATCAATCAAGTCTTGTGTTTACAAGCTTCAGGCCCACATACACTGTGGAATCGTCTAATTGAGGCCACCTTATCATTGCACAACAGTGCCAGTTTCGATCCTTTTTATGTGTCAACCGTCCACCTCTTGAACCATTTGAACACTGCTGTGTCGATCAAACGTGTTAACAGCGTCACCTCAAGTCGAACATCTGTTCGAGTTTTATGCCGCGACCATGTTACTGTGGGTATCACTCATACGTGTAATCTGCCGGTCTGTACTTCGCACATGTGACGCTCGGGCAGTTTGACATCGTTTTCGATCTACCCGTTGTACAAAACGCTACGTACTGAGGCGTCGTTGGTGGTGCACATCCAGTCTGAATCCAAATTTGTTGGCTATTTGAACTGCATTGTAAATTGTTGACGTACATATTACTATTGCCTCCCAATTCGCCTAACTACTGCCGGTAGCCAGTTACAGTCTGGTTGTTTGATTTGGACACTGAACAATGATTTATAAGGGGCACAAAATCGAGTGGCAGACAAGTCCCAAAAGATGACCAGAACGAGTATTACAAAAGCAAGAGTAAAAATGGCAAACAAAATGGGGAAATATGCGGGTTTTAGTTGACTCAGTAAACAGTTTGTGAACACTGATGCCGATTTCCCCATGGCTACATTACGGAGAGGGATGGTCTGTACACTGTTTGGTTCGAGTTATTTCGTCCTCCGACTGAAGCGGACTGTCACGTAACGCAAATGGGATAGCTTGCCGTCAACTCGTCGCATGAAAAGTGTTAATGTTGAGGAGAGAATAACATGGATACTGAATACCGAACACTGAAATTAAAGAGCGAGAATTTATAAATCTGTGTTACTTCATCGTAGGTGGATCGGACACCTGCGCGGAATCACGTCTGTGTTCCTGTGGTGTTGCAGCATGTTACAGCTGCGCTGCGTCTTATCCGGGAGTGATACACTCCGTATACCTGTAGTCCGCAAAGTAGGCGTCAAGGAATCTCTTAACTTTGACACCGATTTCGCCTTGACTATTGTCTCCGGCAACTTATTGCAATATTTAACCAATCGACGCTCCAAGCATATGGGTGAACGATACGCTGCAAACATGCTACCATCAGTTTGTACCGGTGTTCGCGTGTGCTGCTTCTTGCGCGAACGTACAGCAGTGGTCTCAACATATGAAATTGGCCCAGGTGCACTATCCGGAGCGTCAGTATGAGATCAACTAGAAGCCGACGATGTGACAGAGTATACAACCCTAGTCACCTACATCGGTCCTCGTACGATAAACCCCGTAAACTGGAGATGAGCCGGTTGGTTACATACTGAACCTGTTCCGGTCTGTGTACCTCACCTGTTGTGATCGGACAATAGACGGGTAAGCCGTATTCAAGTACCGGTCTTATCACGGAAGAGATCAAGCGAGTAACATTCTGTGCGGGTTGTCGGCGGACTTCAGATCACAGCGTCAGAGTACACCTACATAATTTACGGAGCTTCTGTGATGCAGCGTTTGACCGGCTAGCGTGTTCATTCGCCCACTACCATCCTTCCCCAGACCCAAAAGGGACAACTTGACCGGGTTGACTGGCAGGTCAACTTCAGCACACCACAGGGACAGACAGTTGTGGTCCTGCTGAAGGACGTCACAATAATCGAGAGAATCCAAAGTTTCAGGTCATTCGTAAACAATGCACAGTGCGACTGAAGAAGCTGAAGTACTTCGTTGATGTGGATCAGGAATAAAATGAGCCCCAGTACTGACCCTTGAGGAATGCAGCTAGTGGAAGAGTACCATACCGTTAGGTGGTTATCCACCTGTACCCGCCATTTTCTCCCAATGAGGAAGGCACTGATCCACTAATGCAGTGCGCCACCAACACCACAGTTCGTCAGCTTGTGGAGGAGGACCTCATGCTTCACTTTACTGGAATTTATACTGAAATCAGTGTGGATAACATCTACTGCTTCCCCCGGTTCAACGCCTCCAACCATTCGTGCCGCGTCAACAGCAGGTTGGTGACGCAGGAGTGGCCCTCCATAAAACTGTGCTGTGCTGGTGTTAGATTTTTCAACTCTAACTGCTTGCATGCCACCTCGATTGATGGCGGCTTACACAAGAAGTCGTGGCTCTGGAGAGCAGCCCTGTCCTCTGCACGTTCATAACATGTATGGCGGTGGAGGATGATCCGCGATATATAGCAGTCAGATATTAGTCATGGCGGTCTGCCGCCGTCGCCCATGGCTCAGTGGCATAAGTCGCTGACTAGCAAGAATAAAGATTTATCGAAACCGCGCTACTGACAAGTCCCAATATGAAGAAACGGTCTTCTAGCGCTTTCCTGGATGTGTGGTGGCTGCCTACCTAAGTCTAACTGCGACGAATCTTCACAAAAGACTCCATATACCCCCTACTATTTTCACAATCTTCTCGAGCACTTTCGCCATAAAGAGGTCAGACACATCGGCCAGTAACTGTCTACATTAGTCGAGTCACAGCCCTTCGGAATCAACTTCACTACCGAGCATTTCCAGTCGCTTGGTAATGCACCTTCAGACAATGATCTTTAGCACAGATCGGTCACAACAGGCGAGATGATGGCCGATGGGGACTTTAGAAATAGCGGATGGAGGTCATGGAGTCCGGCATGCTTCATGCAGTGAAGACTGGCGAGTAGACTGCGGACATCCACATCTCATTCCAGGCACCCGAGTTCTGTAAGTGTTTCACACGTAGTGTTCAGCGTACATGCGTGCCAATCTGTAAATACGGAAGCGAAGTGTATCGCCAATGCTGGAAGTCAAAGCCTATCCATCCGTACCCTCTAACACTGCTAGGTCACCTGCGAACCCCAGGCGTTGCTGCATTTAAGAAAATAGCTTCTTGGGGCCGACTTAGCTGAGGTTGCGAGCTCCTCTTCGAACTGTCGACGCTTTCGTGCGTTGGTGCTGTTGCATAGATCCCGCTGCCCCTTGTAAGCCACGTACTCCTCGATAGAGCCAGACACGAGGAATTTCTTCCACGGTACGCTTCGCCGTGCAGCCAGTTGGCCACACTCTTTGTCGAATCAATGCGGCTTCACTGGTTTAGCTATCCTAAATTTGAGCGGCACAAAATGAGCGCACAACGATTGCACACCCACTTTTCTATTAGACCAACAGACTTCAACAGATGAATTTGCAGTAGCGATCAGTCCGCTTCACTGGCGGCTCGACTGAGACTATCGAAGCCGGTCTTGCAGCAATTGCAGGAAGTCTTCAGCGGACACGAGTAGGGCCATGGCAGCTGTAAGCTGGCTGAGATCATCAACTGGTCGCTAGCTTCCCGTGGCTGCAGGACCTGAATATCATATACACGTTGCATGCAACTAGTTACTAGTAGGTCCAAGCACACTGGAACGGAATGCGGTATAACGTCTGTCGTTTGGCAGACTGTTGAGCTGCCCAGTCTCAAATATCATCTCTACAAATTCCGCCTCAAGTTCGAAATGCCTGGGAGAAGCTGGGCTTCAGGCCTCAGTATTCGAGGGAAGTTAAAGTCGCCCATAAGCAGGAAGCGGGGCCGGCTCATGTAGCCTCTGACATGCGGCAACCAATCCAGACATCGGCATCGGAGGCTGCGATAAGCTGCACCCACAAACAACTCATCCTGCCTCCCGCGGATCGAGCACCACAGCTGCTCGCACAGGCCCATCTTCGCTTCGGTATGTGCTTACCAGTCTCCCGCACCGGGCGACGACGGAATGTATAACAGCAATTTATCGCGTTCGTTTGATAGTCTGCCGCTCTGGAAGCACCAGTAGCTACTGATCTGGTAGCCATGGCTAGTGACCTCAGGAGTTAACCAGGTTTCGATCAGTCTTAGTACGTCCGGATGACGAGAAGCAACGAAGTGATAGATCATCACCTTTGTTCAGTAAATTACAAGCACTTGTGTAGGCTATGTGCAGGCCGTGATAGGAACCGCCGGGCGTGCATGAAGCGTCATCTACCAGTTGCTCCGGATTCGGCGCATGCGGGAAACTATCCGAAAATGTACGATGCGGAACTTACTTTCCGCACTATCCATATGCTGCTTTAACTCAGTGATAGTGAATTTATTTTGTCTCGGTCCGACGGATCCACAGCTGGACGAATATGGTTCTTCGACCCTTTTAACCTACCGAGGCGGGATAGTACCAGCCTCGGACTGGCGTCATCTGCAAAGCTGACTGGTAGTGGTCGAGTCTTCCCCTTCTCACATTCTCTAAGGCAGGTGATTTGTTTCACCTCATCACCTGTTCACCCACGTCCAAGAGCCTGTCAATTAGGCGCTGTAGAAATGCTATGTGACCATACCGAGCCCAAGAATTCCTATCCCTTGACTCAGGCGCGTGGAATATCATACGGTCGCGACGTCGCTTATCGTTGGCAGTTGCTCTCCTTCTTACTTAGTTGCGTTCGCCATTTGCCTACGGTGCTTGCGTTATCGCACACCGGGTTGCTAGTGCCCGTCGAAAGTAACACAGGCAAACCAGCTGGACCTCCAGTAGTGGATGGCCATCGTACTGGGGCGTCCACAGCCGGCGGGCAAGTAGGCTCGTTCTAGCTTAGCAGTGGCTGGGTGTCAACCTTCTGAGGTGAACACGGAGCTGCTCGTCCTAGGACGCTTTGCCTTCCTTTCTGGCTTGCGATGCCTATCAAGTTCCTTCCACTCAAAGTAATACCAATTCGCCCTTACGGATTCCACAAAATGCTATGTCGATTCATAGCTGCCGTAATCGGGAAGTCCTGACGCCGGAAGGCCAACCGCCGTCATCTGCATGGCAGGTGCCTGCATGGCAGTGGAGGATGGGTCGGGCTATATCGCATTTAGCTAACAATTCGTGATGGTCGGATACCGTCCTCTATGGCACAGTTGCATAAGCTGCGGGTTAGTTGGCAAGAGCCACTAACAGTCATGGGTTCAATCCTCCGCAGAGGACCGAAGGATGCGCAACACTGATGCGCCCCAATAGGGCGAAACGGCCGTCGGGTGCTTTTCCGGATAGCTGGTCGACATATCTGAATTGTCGACTGATTGCGACGAGCCAAAATACTCACCAAAATCCTTCCACTCAAAGCAAGTTCCTCCAGTTGCATTTTAATCTGACCCTACTGGCAAAGTACTTGAAAATAATCATTCTTAACCTACAGTAAAAGCTTACCTTGCTCAACGGTATGACCAATACACGAGCTAGGAGAATTCACACGATAAAAAGCAAATAACTCCATTCGCTGGGTGTCCAACGATTTCGCAACAAGAACCAGGGTGTTGGCTTCGTCATTACTATGGCAAATAACTAGGAAAATTAAAGGTTCGATCTATGGACGATAATTGACCATATGAAAGTGACACCGAAAAAGGTCAATACAACACGACTTCACGATAGCTACATTCAGAATCGAAAACGAGACCGAATTCCATAACAAATAACTCAAAACGATGTGTTGCATAATGTAACATTCGAAGCGAGAGGAGCTTAAAACTCGACCGGCGAGCGCTATCCACAGCAGTTTGGAGACGGGAGAGCGTTCCTTGTTGGGCTATTCGTAATAATAATAACAGTAATAATAAGAATCACGTTAACTGTAGGTAAGCAACCCATTTAAGCCATTGTGCTGGAATGCGATATATATATATATATATATATATATATATATATATATATATATATATATATATAAAGAGATGCATCGCATTGTAGAATGCAACATTCAACAGGCAATCTACTGCTTTGTAACTTGTTATGCTTCATACAGAGATCGTGGTTGGAGTGGAAAGATGAGCGGGATGGGCAGTGAGGTCAGCTCCTCGCCATACCAACTAGTGCATACAACCAAATTTGTTCACTGTGGAAATTTCTGTGTTATTTCACTTAAACGGACACAGCTTCCATGTTCATTTGTGAATCCATTGTGATGCTGCAATTGACTTGATACATAGCGCTGCGGGTGAAATACATCCTCAGTATTTGCCGCATTTAACCCAAATGCTTGACATGTTATCCAGTGTGGTGACAAATTCGGATATGCAACATGCGAATGCTGACAGGCTGCCTATCCGCCTAATGTCAATGGGAGGCGTCGGTTCCAGGAGACGGGTTCTTATTACTGAATGCGTTGGGGTGCGCAGCTTTTGTGACGATGCTAGTGAGGCCAGTATTTGCTAACTTATGACCCAGCCAGCGCCGTGTGTGCGCCTAGTTTGTACACTTCCTAGAATGATCCGTCAGCGAATAACCAACAGATGGCATGCCTGTGTGAGTCAAGTCTACACGAATTACTGGCTCATCATTGTTGTCTGAGATCCATCCACAGTTGTCGTTCTGACCTAGAGATAATGTTCACATGGATGCGATTACCCAGCAGAGATTCGCACTTCAATGGAGTGTTGACAGGCTCTGAAATAACTGTGGTTATCTGCTGCATGCATATTGATGGCGTTACCTCCAAATTTCCTTGGAAGAGGCGCTCTCGCTACTGCCTGACGTGTTGCAGCAAAATGCGCCCGTGGTCTCAGCGTACGTTGCGCAGTCTTCTTGTGACTAGTTTGCGGTTACATTGTCACGGAACTGTGCGCATGGATAGTTAACTACATCGGTCATCTTGGCCAGATGCCGAAAGTTCACGCGACCAACGTCATTCAACACCCAGATACCTGAAACAGTTCATGTGCATATCCCAGTGTTCTAGCTTTTTTCCTTGTTCTCTTCAGTAGTGCCAGTCAAAACAAAAGTGGTAGTGCACAGACACGAATTTTGTTAGTGGCATTTTTAATTGAGTTTCGCATTAGTTTTATTGGTGCCTTTGCCTACTCAGAGGCATGAGTTGCATGGAGATGAATAAAGCAGTTTTGTAAGATGGGTTTACACTCAGGAAATTGATGTCAGCCAGTCAAATCAAGGTGGATAGTTCGTCACGGAATGTCTCTTGAACAGTATTCAGGTGTACTGTAAGGTGCCTATCAGTTGCCTATCAGTCCAGTGACTTGGGAAAGAGTAGTCAGTTTCGCAAACTTCGACGGCGACCGACCGGAGAGCTCCGTCGCATAAAAAATGCATGGTGGACGGAGAAGGCGAAGCAAATGGAATGCTACGCCAATCGCCGCCAACACAAGGAATTCTTTGACTTGTGAAGGTGGTGTATGGACCGAGATTGGAGCCGCTGAAGACAATAATCGATGGTAGTTCAGGCGCTACCTACACACAGACTGCAGACATAATGCAGATCGGGCGAAAACACTTTGACTGTGTCTTGAACAATCGCTTAGTTATCGACTGGCCTACATTGAATGGTCTGAAGCAACACAATGTGTAGGCGGGTCTAGCAGACACGCTGACACTCGGTGAGAAGCGGAGAGCACTTGCTCAGCTGCGAAACGGCAAGTGTGCCGGTGCCGATGAGATCCTGTCTGAAGTATTGAAACACGGTGGACCCGCGTTGGTGACTGCGCTGCACCACTTGGTGCAACGCGTATGGATTGAGGAGGAGGTGCCGCCTGAGTTGAAGGATGCCCATGTGCTCCCACTGTACAAGGGCAAAGGTAGCAAGCAATGTTGCACGAATTATCGTGGCATCAACTTGCTGAGTTGTGTGGGCAAAGTGATTGCCCGAATCCTGCTCAACCGCCTCGTCAGTCAGGTTGTGGAACCCAACGTGGCGAAAGAGCAGTGTGGATCCCGTTCGGGTCGCAGCACTATAGATATGGTGTTTGCGGCTCGTCAGTTGCAGGAGAAGTGCAGAGAACGACACCAGCCGTTGTACTCGCTTTTTGTTGATTTCACCAAGGCATTTGATACGGTGAACCGCGAGGCATTGTGGCTGGTGTTGGGTAAGTTTGGTTGCCCGCGTAAGTTGGTAAGTTTAATTGGATGTCTGCACAGTGGTATGCGAGTGAGGGTGCAGCTGAGTGGAGAGACCTCGGATGAATTGCAGTTGTCTCTGGTGTGAAGCAAGGCTGTGTCTTAGCTCCTGTCCTTTTTAATAGTTATCTTCATGTAATGTTGTCCTACGCTTTTGATGCGGCTTGTGCTTACGGTGTTCGTGTGGAGCACCGTATTGATGGTGGGTTGCTGAACATCCGTCGTTTTGATGCGAGAACTCTAGTCTGTGAGACAACTATCCGTATGTTACTGTTTGCTGACGACTGTGCGTTGTTTGCACATAGCGCAGATGAGTTGCAGCATATGACTAGTGCTCTGGCTTCGACAGCGGCCAAATTCGGGCTTGCCATCAACACAAGCAAAACTGTCTGTCTCTTCCAGCCTTCACCGAAGATGCAATCTGCAATACTGCCGCGAATCAGCATTGGTGCTGAAGTATTGGAAACCACCTCCCGCTTCTGTTACCTTGGGAGTTTGATGTCGACTGATCAGCAGATGCACAGTGAGCTGCGTATCCGCCTGTTGAAGGCAGCGGCGGCATTCGAGAAGCTTGAGTACCGAGTGTGGAACAACCATCAGCTTACCGTTGGCACGAAGCTGACGGTGTGCAAATCCATGGTGCTGTCCGTTCTTCCATACGGCAGTGAAAGGCGGACGATGTACCGTCAGGATGTACGATATCTCGAGCGGTTCCATCAGCAGTGCTTGCGACGGATTTTGCGCATCACTTGGGGAGACAGAGTTGCAGACAGGGAAGTGTTGCGACAAAGTGGAATGTATGCAGTGAACTGCATACTTTTGCTGAGACACCTGAGGTGGACCGGTTATGTGAGTCGTATGGATTCAACGCGGATACCGAAGCCGCTATCATATGGTCAGCTGAGTGTCGGGAAACGGCACGTGGGGAAACCAAAGTTACGTTACCAGAACATGATCAAATTGAGCCTCACGCGTTCCATTCTTGATTGCAGGTTATGGGAATCGAAGGCGGTTGATCGGCATGCATGGCGCGATCTAATCTCGGAGGCAGTTGCCGAAGTGCGGAAAAAAGACCTCATACATGCAGAGAAGAAGCGGCAAGTGCGGAAGCGGCAAGCATCGATGGGTTGTTCTCCATCGAAATCAAGCGCATGGTGCTGTAGCACATGCGGTCGCGAGTGCCTGAGTCAGGCAGGCTTAGTGAGCCATGAGCGAGGCCACTCGGGACCACTACCGAAGCGACGACGGGTCCTGCAGAGAACGTAGGCAGAACCAGCGCAGCTTTTGTAGGTACGCTGCATTCGAAATACTAACCGCGTGCTTGCATGCTAAGTCTCTTTATTTCGGGTGGTGGGTTTTCAATTTTGCCTAAATGCTTTTCTTTCTCATATAAATGTCTGCCTGTACTCTATTCAGTTAACTTGCACACGTCGCTTAAGCCAATTATAGTCGATTTCCATGACATTTTCGTGTTCGTGGCATTTCCGTAAAATATACTTTCTGACCTCGTGAACTTATCTAGGATTCGTTTGTAAACAACTTATTTCATATGCTCATTAATTTAGGATTTATGTCACCGTTTCCTTATGCATTACTCGAGTTATTTTCTTTGTATTCTCTCCCTCTCTCTCTCTCTCTCAAGTGATTGGCTGTTGCTTGATATCCCCGGTGTGGCTGCGCTTGATGTGCATGTTGACAAGGTGCCTACCTGTCTATTACCTACCATCTCGTCCATACTGGCTCCAGGAGATAACTGGTCGTTGTTGGAGGGGACGGGGTGCACGGTCCTTGTGGCCGTGCTATGCTCGAAGAGTGGTTCTATGCACTCAGTGTGGAGCGGACTACGGTCTAGCCACCGCCTTGTGTGCGCTTGATTCCCAACTACATCGTGCTTGTGTTTGCCTGTGAAGGAGTGTGGGCCGGCTCCGCTGAGGAAACGTGGCTCACATCCACATGCCTCCCGGTCTTATTCCTTCGGGTTTACACTAGATATGGGGTATGTGTTTGGAGCTGTGGGTGATGCAGCGCAAGCCACCCATGGTCCCTCTGTAGGCGCAGGCGTCCTGTGGCTGGCCACAGTGACAGCCAAATCCGAAACCGGATACCGCCAACCATATCAGTTGAAAACCGCTAACCCGATTAGCAGCTCCAGAAGATGGTTATACATTACCGGGGTTGCTGGGGTGCATCGTTTTCCTGACCGTGCTAGGCTATACGAACGATCCCATGCATCTTGTGTGGAACGGGCTACGGGCCAGCCACGATCTCGTGTACTTCTTATGTATGTACTTTTCAATTTCATATGGATGATGAACAAGTTGAAGTGTGGGCCGGCTCCGAATATATAGTTGCACCCTTCCTCATGCCTGCCAAAATACACACACACACACACACACTATACACGTTAGCTAGAGGTTGGAAACACCTCAGCTACTGTGCCGCAATACGTAAAAGAAAAAAGGGAATAAAAAGCAACAGGTGCAAGCCAGCTGAGCTACCGGTAACTGATGGGCATCGTTCCGGTAAGCTACCTGCCGGCTACTATGCAACAGGAAAAAAAATTTACTACGCAAAATTATAAAATGCTAGATAATGAGATCGTGGTTGGAGGGGGAGGATAAAAGGGATGGGGTGGGACAAAGAAACTACAGTACGAACGTCACTGAGGTCAGCTCCTAGCCATATCAGCAAGTGTATCTAGAAAAAGGTGTTCATCGTCTTTTGGACCATAACCAAAGAGCCGAGACGCTCCAACCGAGGTCAGCTCAGAAGTGAGGGCCTTCATTCCTTTCGACCAAGTCATCGCTTGGCCACCTCTCTTCTTCTTCCATCCACACTCCCGGCGCGCAAACAACGCACGTCGCGGGAGTCGGTAGGCTGGCATGCGTAACACGTGGCCGAGCCATCGGAGCCTGGTGCGTGAAATGACGGTGCTGAGCGGTTCAGATCCTTTTCCTGTGCCATAAACAAGGCGTCGAACACGCTCGTTGCGCACGCGGTATTCCTACCAGATATGAGCTAACTTGCGAAGGTACCGGTGGTCGAACGTAACTAGCCTCTTCATGTCCGCCGATCATAAGGGCCAGTTTTCGCAACCGTACAGTAAGGTCGAACGTACCGCTACATTGTACACTCTACCCTTCAGGGCGAGTGATGTCGCGCCGCCGCCATAAGTGGCGAAGGTTGGCAAAAGCGCCCCGAGCTTTTGCTATACGATTCGTGATCTCATCTTCAATCCAACGGGCGCTGATACAACTTCCCAGGTAGTTGAATTTCTGAACGACTTCTAGTTGATCCCCACCAAGGGTCAGCGAAGGAGACAGTCCAGACCAATCTTGGAGGAACGTTTTACACTTCGATGGTGCATCGCAAAGCCCGAAGCGGCTGACAGCCAGTGCTAATCTGTCCAGTGCAGCTTGGCACGTTTGGGAGTTGTCACAGATTGGGGCAATATCGTCAGCATACTCCAATTCAAGAAGTCGTTCTCCTGAGAGCAGATCCACACCTTCTAAATCGTGTCTTGTGAACGCGATTTTCATGACTTCGTCATCTAATGATCGGATAATATTTGCATATTTCTCAGGTACACCTTTCCTGAGTAGACAGTCCCAAAGTGCATGTCTATCCACTGATTCGAATGCACCTTTGATATCGAGGAACACGACAACGGTAGGCCGCCAATATGTGTGACGGTGCTCCAACAACTGACGCAAACTAATGCTATGGTCAATGCAACCACGATCTCGACGAAACCCGGCTTGTTCTTCACGAATATGACTTTCACAAATGCCAGTCAGTCTGTGAAGGATGAGAGAGGAAAGCAATTTGGAGGCGATGGAGATCAGATTGATTCCCCTATGGTGGCCGCATTCCGATCGTGAGCCTCCCTTGAAAATTGGGATTATGACCGAGCGGCTCCAGTCGGTTGGGACAGTCTCCTGCTCCCACAGTTTCACTAGGAACTAGTGTAAACCATCCACCAGAGCAGGTCCCTCGAATTTAAAGAGGGTTTGATGAAGATCATCTGGTCCCGCGGCTTTATTTAACTTCAACAGGGCGATCTCACGTCCGACTTCTGAGCGAAAGGGTGGATCCAAAGGGACAGCCCAGGGAGCAGGGCGATCAGTGGCCGGCAAGAAATCTAACAATTCCGACCGAATAAATGCTCAAAATGCTCAACCCAACGCTCCAAGCGCATTGACAAGTTGTGGATAGGCTGTCCAGTCTTGTCACGTATAGTTTCACCAACACCAGGTCTTCTGCTGCCCGCTTCCCCTATCAGACAGAATAACATACGATGGTTACCAAGAGCAGCGGCCATTTCCATCTCTGATCCACGATGAGACCACCAGAATTCGCAGTCTCTCTTCAGGCTAGCACGGAATCTTGCCCGGAGCTCTTTGCAAGTTTCATTGTGTTCGCTTCCAGCCGGAATATGGCGGCGAGCATCGATAAGTCCCAGAGACTGCGAAGAGACCCAATGTCCATGCTGGCGATCAGACTTACCACATGAGGATTTGTCTGCTGCTAGTAAGGATTGGTGAATATGAGACCAGTGAGCTTCAACTGCATCCAGTGAGCACTTAACTGGCGTGGCAGCGCACTTTGATAGGCATTCAGAACAGCTGGTTTCGCTAGTTGGCTGGTGTCAATGAGCTCACAACGTCGCCTTGGGCGTCCACCAAAACGCATCCGCAAGTCAGCACATACTAGTGCATGGTCGGTGTCCGCACCTGTGCTTCATATCGAGCGACAGTTCTGGATGCAGCTTCTCCAGCGGTAACTTATCGCAATGTGATCCATTTGCGTCCATAGCTGGTTCGAGATTGGTGGGCGCCAAGTCACCCTCCGGCGGGTGCTGTGTCGGAAATTAGTGCTCGCAAGAAACAGGCGAACATCTTCACACAAATGAAGTAATCGCTCATTGTTATCATTACGGGAGCCTACACCATGTTAGCCGCCCAGATGCATTTCATCAGTGGATAATTTTCCAACTTGAGTGTTCAGATTCCCCGCCAGCACAACAGTTTCTGAGCTTTTTCTGTGACGAAGAAGCTCGTTCAATTGTCGATAGAAGTCCTCTATTACGGAATCATTGCTACAGTTTGTGGGTGCATAGGCAGCGATGACGAATAGACACCTATTAGTCCCGCGCGACTTCGAAGCTTTGAACGAGCCAGCCGATCGGACCGCACACAGCCGACTAATGATTGGAATCCAGTCAACCAGAGCAGCTTCAGCCCGGGGACTCAGGGCAGTGCCAACACCGGCTTGGCCGGTGCTCGAAGCTGCGTCGTCACCGGATAGGCGCAATTTGAAAGTGTTGCTTATTTTATGTCAACTGAAGGGGATGGCGGAGTGAGCAGAGAGCTCGATTCTTGCAGGCGGGTCTCCGATAAGCAGATATCGATCGAGAGAGTCCCTAATGTTCGGGCAAGTGCTGCCTGTTGATCGATCTGTAGCATGTGCGTACATTGAGGCATGCCAATCTGAAGGGTGATGGAGAGCTCCATATGGAAGTTGATGAACTGGGATTGGCCGCTCGGTTGGACATGGGCTTCTCCACAGTACAGGAATGGCGCTCTGCGTTCATACGTGTTGAAACTAGAAGGTAAAAGTCTAGCAAACCATGTTGGGGGAGGGCAAAATTCGGGGACTGAAAACAAGTGGGATAAAAGTGAAGCTGGAACGAGACGGTAAGAGAGAAAAAGCGTCAGAGGGGGAATAAGAAGATGGGAAGGCTTGAGCAGTAGCATCCAAACCCTATCCACCCTGCTCGATGCAGCAGACAGGGCACCGTTGATTATCCTCTGCGGTGGCCAGAGCATCAAGAAACTGTTTGAAGAGAAATTCATAGTATTGCGTGGGCAGGATACTGTCAGGTTGTCCAGGCCTAGACAGGAGAACGATTAGGGTTCTCGACCAAAGCCTTTGGTTCAAAAAACCGGACCGCAAGGCAGCGGCTTTAGCGTTGGGCTACAAGGAGTCCGTTTTAAGGAATAAAGAGCCACCTTCATTCCAACCCCCAACCTGGAGGACCAGGAAGCTGGGTTTGTCTGGCCTCTAACCATTGACCAACCTGGTATGAGTGGCTTTGAAGGTGCAAAAATGTACCACCCAGCATAGCTCAATGGATCGTTGAGGCACACAAACCATCGCACCACGGCAAGGTCCAGCCTCATTGCGATCGCTCATGCTCCCCAGTCTTATTCCGTCTGGTTTACACTGAATATTTGGTGTGTACATGGAGCTTAGTGTGCTGCAAAGCAGGGCACTTAAGTCTGAAAGGTAGGCATAAGCATCCTTTGGTTGTTATTCGTCACAATGTCAAAAATATGGAAATGGATGCCGCCAACTCATCAACCGTCCCATGTATTGACTTAGCTCCGGATCCTATCGACCTGTACACTATCACCGGACACAAAAGCAAATTGTTGCACAACTATTTTGTCCCCCTAAATCGACATCCATTCCATCATTTGATTTGGACAAAATGCAAAATACTTTGAGAATAGAAAGCAATAATTACCTGTCTTCATCTTCACATGACACATCAAATGAACCCACTGCTCGGAATCTTTTGCCGTCAATACTACGTAAAGTCAGTTTATCACAAAGCACCATAACTAGCTTCTGTCATGGTCTTTCAAAAGATTACATCGTGTAACCGTATTAATAAATTTGAAGACACCCAGACGAAGCTTCCGCTTATCATTCTTTTGCAAGTCCGGCGGGTAGTTAGCATTCTACTAACTAGAAGTAAGTAGTTCAACTTTTACTGTGTTCTCTTCTTGGGTGACCATGACTGTTAATCTCATAAGACTTTCCCTTCAGAAATTTCAAAATGGCATAGCTCCGCCCTCGGGGGTCTCGACTCCCCCATATGTACGGCCTACCGAAGACCCATGTGGAAGGTGTCCCCTTGCGCCCGATCGTTTCGATGGTCGGCGCACCGTATCAAAAATTGGCACGATGGTTAGCCCAACTTATTAAACCTATTCGGCGTGAACTAGCCGAATACAGTCGCAACAATACGTGCGAATTCGTCAACAAAATACAGGATTTGAAAACAGGAGGGAAACACATAGTCACATTTGATGTGTGCTCCTTGTTCATCAGTGTTCCCTTAGAAGAGACTGAACATAATAGGCGCACATGCCGACAAAGTTGGGTTTCCAGCTCACCATCTGAAATTGCTACGTTTATGCACGAAGAACATCCAGTACAGGTTTGACGGCATCCTGTATAAACAGATTGATGGTGTAGCCATGGACAGTCTACTTGGGCCTGTCATGGCTGATATCTTTATGGGCCACTTAGAAAACACTAAGCTACGTGCTCACACAAAATGTGCATTCATATAGTCGATGCATAGATGGCACTTTCGACGTCGTAAACACTACCGAACAAGCAGAAAAGCTACTTTGTGCTCTAAACAACTGCCATCCCTCGATTGACTTCACTGACGTAAGCGAATCTTATGGTGCCTTCCATATTTTGGATGTTAACTTAGTAAGAAACCCGAATTGTACACTCATTTGAGCTGTGTACCGTAAACTTACAGGACAGTACCTTAACGTTAACAGTTTCTTGCCTTTGAATTACAAACAATCTCCAGTTCGTATCACTTTTGAGAGGACCCGCCAAATGTACTCTGATGAAAGGTTCGAATATGAGCTGTAACGCGTCCCCTCGACATTAGGTGAAAAACGAGATCCGGAGAAGTTCTTAGCGCGGCATTCAAACGCGAACGGGAAAGCCAGAAACGAACTGGTGACCGACGTATTTCGGAAAAAATGAGCATAACGGTACCATTCAAAGGTGACCAAAATGACAGGAGATTCCGGTATCGTCTCCGTCAATACCTTAAAAAAGCGCTATTCCGCTGCTAAGCAGGTGGTTTTGCACCAAGTTAGAAAGTTGTTGTTTGACTTCAACCTGGACAAACATGACTCTCGAGTTATCGCCTCATGCAGCAGTTAGTAAGCCAGCCGGACGGAGAGGAGACTGTCCACAAGAATTTTGGGGCATATTCTAAGAAACCTAGTCGCAAATGGTCCGAAGTTGCCCGCCAGTTAAGTCGTTCGACACATACTTGACTGCCCCATGTGTAAAAACCCAAGTGAATCATTTTGGGTAATCAACCGACAGAGCACCACTCGCCTGCTTCAGTTCTCGGAGGCCTCGTTAATTAGGCGGATGTGACGCAGTTTGTGTAAGCAGCCCGAGTTTGTCGCCATTCTCGCCCTGCCTTGGTGAGGCTAGTGATCACATTGCCCTAAGCGCAACGCCGGCCAGCATCAGACGAACTTAGACCGTTTTCGATTATCCAATGACGTTACAACTTTAATGTAACCGTTAACAGAATCATTTCACAAATTGTATGTAAACGGCTGATGAGAATACTTCGTTAATCGCCTGATTGAAATAGCTCGTTGATGGTCAACTTCTCATTGTACCCGATGACAGTAGAGCTGCACAGGCGAATGTTAATGGGAAAGACACTGACGGTGGTTGAGGCTGTCATTAACTGAAAACGCAATAGCTAATATTTCTTATGTGCAGTTAAGTTAACCGAGATGAATGAAATCTGAGAAACAGACTACACAATGTTGCTTCAATGCCTTCTGCCGTACCGCACAACACAGGGGGTATTCAGATTTCTGACAGACAAACTAAGTTATATCCTCGATGATATTCTTGTTCACCTTTACAATTGACCAAGAAGTTCAAGGATGGAATTGGCTTACCCGCTGTGTGGTCGGATTACGACACGCAATGTCTATTGATACCTCGGTTCAATTTGAAGTAGATCTCGGTTTTCTGATCACAAGGACTCTATCCGAAATGGAGGTGTTTTGCTGTTGCTCTTCCCAACACTGACACCCCATGACGGGTTTCCTCCTCCTTTGGACTCGTGAGATAGAGATAACCTCAGTTGGGGTGGAACTCGGGGCCTAGTGGTTAACGACTGATGCCAAGAAGTACCAATAATCTTGATCCGCTCCCAAAACCATCTACAATGGACCCAAACGTTAATGTAGTGAAACATGCTGAACTAGTAGGAGCAGCACTTATTTGTGCCAGCTTCTAAGAGTAACTTGGCTGAGCATGCTTCTTACTGCCGCCGTAGTTACCAGATCCTTGATTGCAGCTTTACAAAGATTGTAGGCTTAATAATGCTTACCTTTGTGATATCAACTAAATCTCAGAAATGCCTTTCTTCAGTTTGAACTGTATATAAAAGCCTGTTGGTATTTACCCATCATCACTTGTTTAAGATATAGCTCCAATAATTACAATGAATGCAATCCTACGGTATACAAACTTGTTCGGGTTTCTACACGGTTGAGCAGGGAATCCTTTGTGATCAGTAGTCCGACAATTCAACCTTGACAAGTGGGGTGGATGAATACCCCAGAGCATGTTGGCTTATGCACTAGCTCTCTCTTGGATCCAAGTAATTGAAAATGCACAGAACTCATACTCCCAAGCGTGACCAATGAGATGCACGCCACCTTGAAATATCTGCAAAAATAACATGTGGCATTAGATTTCGGGGGATACATGATCGCTAATGTGGAGTAACGTCTCCTTTCAAGTTGATCCTATGTAAAATATTTCATAATCTATTCCCTATTTGGCTTGACGCACTGGTACCTCAGGTTTATCGATACTGGTTTCACCTGTTCGCTGAGCTTCGAAATTGGTTTGCAAACGTTTCCTCATCAAACAAGGTAACTTCCTCAGTGCGCTACTGGGTCAACTACCGTCCTTTGATTTGGTCGTTGATTTGCGATCGAGCAGCAACTGAGTTTTGATTTGACATCCTCGATCTGTGCCCCTTGACCTTCACGCGTCTGTCCAACTTCTCTGATAGACACGAGCGCTCAGTGTGATGGTTCTGTTCTGGCTGTTGCAGCTGTGTTGTTGATGGGTCGTTTGGCTGCACACGACGGTTTTTAAGCTGCTTTACTTTTCGCCATCTTAATGTTTGGTAAACTTGGTCAATGTTTCTCGAGTGCTTCGTCGAGTATCATGCCTCTAGGAACTCTCTTCATTTTCATGGTTCTCCTTGTGCTAGGACCTCTGTGTTGTTCCAATCGGAGCGAATTCCATCTTCGTCTATATGTAATGAAACCAGGGACAGAGCTTAGTGGTTCATACAACCTCTCTCATGCTCCTGTATTCTCGTTGACACGCCTTCCTCTCTGACCCACATATTCCTTATCGCAATCTTGACATCGTATCTTATAAACATCATTTTGTCTTTCGTGAGCCCCGGGTCTAGCTTTGGGTTTCGACAGGATCCTCCCCAAAGTGGCAGTTGGTTTCCGAGTCTCTGTAAGGTGGTACTGTTTAAATAAACTTGCCGTCATCTCGGAAAGATACTTTGCATTAGGTAGAATGATTCACTTTGTTGTCGTTTGAGCAGGCTGAGAGGTCGTAGCTTTGTGGTTTATTACCGGACGAAACAATGTGGATACCCATTTAGGTGAAATGATCTGAACAATATAACTTTTCTTTTCCGCTTGGCCTCAAGTGCTGCAATGTGTTGCAATTCTATGAAAGTTCGCACGCAACTTATTTTTTGACATTTCGGGTAGTTGCTGTAGTAGTTTAGAAGCCGGTAGGTGCGTGTTTCTTTCCTGTAAACTGATGTTTATAACTCTCCGTCAATCGTTCTGGTGACCAACACATCCAAGAATCGGAGTTGGTTTTCCATCTCCGATTCCATCTTAAAACGAATGTCTTCAATGGGGTTATTGAGCGACTGGTATGCAACCTCAACTTGACTACGTTTCAGTATCACGAATGTATCATCGACGTATCGGATCCACAACCTTGGGTTAATGATTGGCAGCATATTCTCTTCAGGTATCTGCATAACTGTCTCTGCAACGATCCCTGACACAGGGGATCCCATCGGCGTTCCTTTCACCTGCTCATGGATTTGCCCATCAAAATCGGTAGGTTGCAAGACAGAGGTCAAGCAGTTTGCACAGGTTTTCGGTCGGCAGCGTTCCGATTGTGGCTGCATTGCGACCTGCAATCTCAACATGGACCTTGTTTCACACTGAAGTGAACATTTATCAATGCGATCGCTGAAACCGTAGCTGAAGCGGGTGGAAAGCAGGTGTTGAGCGCACGCAAACATAAGTGTCTCCACCTGCAACAGTACGATAATAAAGTTGTGTTCAGTTTACCGCTTAGTGAATATCTGGCAGTGAATCAAACTAGAGGTAGTTTGAGCTGATAAGGCAGGTGGCATAAAGGAAGTGAATCTTGAGTCTGACAGAATGCGAGCCCAGAGTGACACGGTACGAAGTGAATTTTCTCATGTGAAGAGCGTTCAGGCATCTCTTTTAATGAGACTGACTAGCCAAACAATACTGATCTGTTGGGAAGAGCAATGGCAAAACTGGGAGAGCGAAAAGAATATAAGGCCCTGGAATGGTGATTTGTTGATAAGTGTACCTTTTGATGGGGGAGGATTGTTTAAATGTATCCAGCTCTAAACTCTTATCTAATAACCTAACTTTAGTGGGATGCAAATTTTTCGGGAAAACCGCTAACATAACAGGGAAACAGTCTGACCAATGACTCTCAACATCTGACTTCGGCAGTTCTTCAATTGATCATTAACACCACGCGGAACCTCTGTACACTTGCAGCAACCGTGCACAACAACCAACAGACCGTTATAAAAAAAGGAATAATACAAACTGGTCTTTCAAATTCAGATATTTCGGCATGGTCTCCCCTTTGAGCACGTTTGTTGATCAAGGCCTAATGTAAACAAACAAATAAATAATTTATTCTCGAAATGCATGAGAGCATTTCGGCTGCATTTGGATGAAAGTAAAGACAAGAGTTGGCTTTCAAACAGGCACGCAATATATTCGCCCAAGTAGCACATTACCATGGGGGAAGCCGAAAATAACTCAAATCTCTGTGCAGAATAACTCCAACAAATGTGGTCTTGACAGTGGTCTCAGCTGGTAGCGCAGTTGTGACTGAACTAGTGTTCTTCACTGTGGTTCCGTCCGCTGACTTTGCGCAGGCTTCCGGTATGCTTCGTTTGCCCGATTCGGAGTTACATCTCTGAATTTAGCAAGCAGGCTACTTTCAGAGGCACTTCCCGTACGTTCTTCTAGCGCAGGGAGGGAGACTCTGTGACGAGGTGCGGCAGTCAGAATAACTCTTTTAGAGTGTGTTCACCACGTCGCAAATCGCGCAGAAATAAACACGACAGGCCCATTGCCTATGCAATTCCGAAATATCCAAGGACATTAGCAATTGATGAGACAACATAACTATTTTTTTTGCCTATTTTGACGAGTTAGACTCATTTCTCGTTATGCGCCGCCACTGTCTGGAAATTCATCAAACCGGACACAGAGAGTTGTGTGGAGTGCTGCTAAACAGTATTAACCATCAGTGTGTTCGCCTCAACCCGTATTCGATAATAAATGACCAGCCCAAACATTTCAGATCATTGGCGCTTCACAATCTACTCGATCTGGAGATCCCTACACGACCACTCTCCGTAGATGATATGGATTGAACACCTTCGCCAGAGGCTGAACAGACGTTTATCACTAATGAAAGGTGAGTACCGGACAAATCCCGCGGGATGACCGTTCGGAAGTAAAGGCAAAAGGGATAGGAAAAAGGTGGACTTTAGGGGACGCACCAAGCAAGTTACATGCACACTCGTAGGTTTCCCTACGGATGGAGGTGGCAAGCACCCATTTCGATTCACGCAATTTTATCCCTCAATTCAGACCGACTATGTAGAATAGTGCAAACAAGATAATGTAGCGTCAAGTTTTCCTTCGAAAAATGATTTCGTAGGAGCAGAGTTGGTATGAGATGGACAACACTTCTTGTTCGGACTATCGGAGAGAGAGAAAAGTTCGCCGGCTCCATAGTCGACTGCAGGTCGTGACCAGTTTGAGCTGACGTTCTCTCAGACCTGCAATACGGCTGAGTTAGAAAAGGTCGCGGTAAGCATGTTTGGTGTTTGTCAGTGTCTGGGAGTGAGTAACGACAACGAAACGAATTCTCCACCCGGTCCAAGTGACACCAGCCTCATAGATATAGCCAATAAGTCTCTACTAATGAAACAACAGTTGTCCCAGTCTTTAATGTGGTATTGATCAGTGCCGTACTTAGAGTATCACGACACGGGTGGAGAACCATCCCGCGTAATCGTTTGCCTCTCTTCGTGTGAACAGTGAAAAGTAACTTATAACGAGTAAAAAGCGATTGCTTGACAAGTCCCGCAAAATGACCAGAGCGAGTAGTACAAAACCAAAAGCAAAAGTGGCAAGAAGAAATGGGGAATACTCTGGTTCAGGTAACTCAGCAAGCAATCCGTGAACACAGATGTAGTTTTCCCCATCGCTACACTACCGAAAGGGCTAGTCAGTACACTGATTGGTTCACGATATTTCGTCACCCGACTGAAGCGGACTACTACTACATAATTCACATGGGATAACTTACCGTCAACTCGTTATTTGAAAAGCTATAATGTTGAAAAGCGAATAACGTGCGATGGAAGATCGTTCCATGTCCGGATTACTAGAGGAGCGAAACACGTGTCGGTAATCAAGTCGACCGTATTGTATAACAGGTTTGAGCTGCTATCCTCTTAGGTTAGTATTTTGGCCAAATTGTAACCGATCGCGGCAACGTGATTTGTGTTTGCCAGTATTGGTTACACTGTGGTGTGATGCCCTCGCTGACGTAAGCCAAGAGCTTGCAGGCTGATGTGGTAGGGGGATGAAAAAATCTTCCAATGATTTTGGTCACCCAACATTGCAGAGCTTCGAGCGCATCAACCTGGTGTTTGCGTCAGGCACGCCAGGTTCGGATGGCATATACCACATGAGGCCTCATGTAGGCCTTCAGCATTTGCAGAAAGATAGATTGCTTGAATGTTTCGAAAAACTTCCTTAAGAGGTTAAGGTGCTGACCGACACTTTTCGCTGTCTTTTCAGCCTGTTTCGAGTGGCCGAGCTTATTCTGCATACTTACTCCGAGATCACTTTCCTGCTAAGCAGGTCCCAACTACTACCTCTCAGGTCAATATTCACGGGTACATAGATAGCATATGTTCACAACTTCGTATTTTGTCACGCTGAACAGGAGCCGGTTTTTGGATGACCAAACATAGGCTCTGCCGAGATCTTTCTGCAGTGCTATGTGGTCGTCCAGTGTCTTGATGTCATGCCAGATTTTCACATCGTCCGCAAATAGTAAGAAATTCGTCTGAGTGCCCTAGCAATATCACTGATGGATAATCAGAACAAAGGTGGTTCCGGTAGCGATCCTTTGGGTACACTACATTAGATTTTAATTGGGTGGCAAATGGCCCCGTGAATACTTAGATTCAACTGACCTTAAATGAGGAAGTCATTTATCCAACCCAGCAGTAGGTCACTGATTCAATAGTCTCGAAGCTTGTGTAGGAGCGTCCGGTGGTCCGGGCGATACGCACGCTTGTGAGAAGTACAGGCAGACGACATCTACACCTACGCTGGTATCGATTGCCTGTCCAGCGTCCTCGCACTAACAGCTATTTTGCAGTGCGGTAATGACACCGGTGGAACCCGGACTGCTGCGACATTATATGGCTGTTGTTTTCAAGGTATCTTATGAGGGCCCCTTCGATGACACCTTTCGTAACTTTGGATAGCATCGCGAAGAGAATGATTGGACGGTAGTTCTACGGCCCCAAGCGATTGCCAGCCTTGTACTTAGGAGTAACTATTTCATGTTTCTACCTTGTGGGAACCTGCGTTTTATCAAGGCATTGTTGAGGTATCCGAGTTTGGCCGTATTCATCGTGGTTGTCTTTAATGTATGTCTTCTTATGTCATCCACTCTAAGGGAGTTGTGCACACGCAGGTACAATAGCCTTTTCGTCACATTTGCTTCAGTGATGGATACATGGCTTAACCCTGGAGGCGGTGGGAGCAGTTAAAGCGGGTTAGGTAATGGTGCACTTTGAAAAGCGCGGATACACTGTTTTCAAAGTGGTTTGGCCATCTCTTGTGTAGTTAGCACCTGACCATCCGTTGCACGTAGAACTAGTAGTTCGCGCTGCACTCTCTTAGACTTGTTGACGTGCCTGTACAGCATTTTAAGATTAATATTGAATTTTATCACTAAGTCCTGTTGGTACTGGAGTGAGTATTCAAGGAACAATTTGACGCAGTGTTTCCCTTGAGTTATGTAGGCGTCCCATGCATACTTGGACAGGGTTTATAAGCGCGCCAGGTTGAATAGCTTGTGGCCATGCACTTTCAAGTCCAGATCCTCGGGTAGGAGTTTGCCTGTTAAGGGTGAAAGGCTTTGGCTTCCGACGCATTAGTTACTAGCTCGGTGAATTCGGTGAAAATTCCTTCCAGACGACGTGGGAAAGCTACCTGGCTAGGAAGGACTATCTTTTTTCCTGAACGAGATCGGACAGAATGTTGGAATGGGTCACGACATAAGCTTCCTCTCTGTTTCCGCAGATTTATGCTGTATAGCAAAGCTAGCGTAAAAGCAGTGTCGCATGATTGCCACGCCTAAGCGGTACACCTATGGCTACGGTGTCGATCATTAGTTCCTCGATGGTGAGCACATAATTTAAGATAGATGGTGCTTAACCCGCTCTGAGTGACGTGGCAGTGGGGACACGGTTGCATAACCGCATAGCGGCGTTTACCTAGGACTTGAAGTGTTCGTTGAGGTAGGCAGAAACTTAAATTGCGGGCAAGCTTAAGTCCGTCACCAGAAGAACTTGGGTGTATAGCCGTGCCAGAGCACACTTCACCTTAGAAGCTAGGCGGTGATCCATTTTCAAAGTGGACATTAGCTGGAAGGTAAACTACTGCTAGTAAATACATATCCCTATGTCTCAGTTGCAGACAAGTTGCGTTGCTTGCTAGTCGATGAAATCAATATGCAGGTCAGGTCTGTAGTACAAAAGTACCCATCCTCTGCTGGGTAGATCGTCAAGTAGAAGAATTAAGCCAGGCAGATCTATCACGGCATCGGTGATCTCAGTATTCAGCCATGCGTATTTCCGACGACAGTATTTTGCTTCTCTTGTGTCACGTTTTGATCGAATTTTCTGTCATTTGGCTGGATTATCTTGTTCCTTTATCAATGGAGGCAAGACCCTTTGTATTTGGGTGCTGATGATAACCTTGCTGTCCAATGGCTGATCACTTTTGCGTGCGAGAGAGAGAGAGAGAGAGAGAGAGAGAATACTTCAGGGATGAAGCGCCTTTCATCCCAGCCATGTGCTTTGTCCTCCAGTTCACCAGAAGTCTAAAACTCGGAGACACCAGGGACAAGGTTCTATTTTACGTATTTTTGTTTACGGTGGTCATCCGCACTTGTTTACGTTACTGAATTTTGCTCCGAGGAACATGTGGATAAACACGAACAGTGCATGGGTTAGTGCGGAGACGAGTGGTTGACGAGAGAGGATCCACTGCATCAACTTCTGACTGAAGCGTTGCTTGGCGTAACCACAAATCACCCTATTGTACTGGATTTGGACAGCAGGCAAGGCGCATCATACTAACCGTCTTAGCTTAGCTTCCTATTAATGGACACAGTGAGTTCCACTGTGACAAGAGTCGAAACCTGAGAACCGCTCTAGCAGCGCTGGATAAACGAATACTGAGCTAACGTGTGAGAACTAGGCTGGCTCGGCGCAACGAAGAATACGTTTGGCCGAACATCGTATTAGCGTTTGGGAGAGGGGACAGTTTGCAAGTCACAGTCAGGACTGCTAAGCTAGCGTGCGATAGTCTGACCGGAAGGGTGTGATGAGATACACGGCCAAGGAGGTGGACTCCGAACCCGCTACCGGACCTCACTGCAATGATTCCGTAAGACGTAAATAACACTTTATTCTTACTGCAAATAGTGCCTTGATCGCTGCGCAGTCCGACTCCTACATTTTGAGAGTGCATAGCAACATCATTGTTTCCGGCTACTTAGCAGTCTGTCATTGCTGGAGTTTGTCTCAAATTGAGAACAACGGGAGCATATAACAGTTAGAGTATTATGATACTGTCCGGGGTTCACTTGCGTCGAGCAATGCGTGGCTACGTTCCTTGGTCGGACAACAGATTGGGTCATAGCGCTCCCAGTAGTATTGGTATTACAAACTGTACCAAGTTTGGTACCTGTCGAGGCTCCGATGAAAAGTGCCTCTGCTAGGCGGGTGGCAAAGATAAACATGTACGTTGTCGGTCCCTCGGCAGTATTGGATAAATCGCGTGGCTTTGCTGAAGCGTGTACCCCCAAATCATCGTTAGGAATAGCTCCTGATATCGGAGTGGCTATTTCTGGATCGTTGCTCTTGCGTTCCTTCCGGCTGCGCTGTTTTGAATGGGAATTTGATGTTGGGCACCGAGTGCTAGGCAATGATTAGTCTGGATACAGCAGGGCAAATCAGCAGAGGGTCACCCGCCCTACATTATATGTCAGGCTGATGCACTTATGCGCTAACACCTATGAAAAGTGGAATAGCCGTACACTCAGGACAGAACCAAACGGAATCGACCCTATCAATATGTTTCTTTACCTCGCTTGGCTTTAGGAAAGCGTATTTAGGACGCGCTTTTGCGCAACAGTTGGAGACTTCCATTTCACTGCCTACACACTGAATCTGATTTAGTACACTGCAAATAATGTTCAATTGTTATACTTTAGGTTTGGCCTTCCATGGGCAAGCAGTGCGTGCCATGGTGCTTCACAATGATGTGAATGTTTCTTGCCACCTACTTTATCCGGTTGGGCTGATCTCAGACGGTCTGGGACGAATTGGTGGTGGGCTGGCACGCATTATCTTACTGTCCAGAGAGGTTAGCGTGGAGGTAAACACGAGTAATGTCCGCGATGTTTTGTCAGGTTGATGTAAGTTCAAACGGTTCACAGACAGCCTAGTTGGAATCTGATCTTCTCAAAATCCTCACGTTGCCACAGTGAAACAGTTGACATTCAGCAGTGCACCTGTACCGATTTCCCACCGGACTGGATGGCTTACTGGACTATCATCAATATTCCTCGCCGATTCTGGAAGACGTTTACCTGCAACTGATGATGGGGCGTACATCACTAGGCTTGCTTTCTCCAACGCCCAAGTGAATGTGACCGGAGGATGCGGTGGATGTTGAAGGTGGGCTGGCTTAACAAAAGCTAGGTATAGGACGCGAGAACCGTGTCAGCCGTTAGAAGTCGTATTGGTTGAGGGGACTGGATCAGCCATGCACATGCGTGCTGCCCTTATGAGAAGTTGGAGACCAAGTGAAGTGTATGGGCAATTTGATGGAGAGAATAAGCTGCCAGATTAAACTGAGAAATGTTAAAAAGAGCCTAAGCCATCGAAAGTGTAATGATAGTTATCTGTACTCGTCTTATGAAGTGCACAACAGGCAATTACGCTAAAACCAAGGGTAATGATTGAAATTGGACGTCACAAAGCCCTAGTGACTTCGGGGAGGATGAGGATCTCAGACTGTTGCCCCCTAATAACTCCCAGTCACAAGTGATCCTGTTCCTGGCTGCGCCATTCAACTAGTCCCTGTATTAATATCCAGCGTGTGTTCCAGTGTGTCCAACAAAGCAATAACCCACACAGCACTTGAGCCTAGAGAGGCCGAAGCCAAAGCGATGACAGGAGGTTGTTTCACCTGGACAACTATGATTCGAGATGCAGTATCATACTGCAAAGAAAAATAACAAAGCAGAAAAGGAGGGAACGAAAGTTTGAATAAAAATAAAAGGGAATTGGTTTGTTAAAGATTGCAAATGTAGTATGAAAAGGGTAAAGGTGGGAAGCAGCAGATTGTAGCTACAGTAACCACACCTTCACACCTGAGCTGCACCTGTTGTGATACCTAATCCCTGAGAATGCTGCTCCGGAGATACTAAATAGGTAGATGTCAAGCACAAATCCACTAAGACTCAACCAAGTGTTTGGCTTCTTATTGTACTATCACACACTGTCCACTTTACGGCTTCATCCGATCAAGCGTGGTGCTGGCGAACTTTACATGTCGGGACATGCAGGTGGCGGAAATGCCAAAAACTGGACAGCGAATATATGCACTACAAGGAACCATGTGACTTATTGACACATCGACACCAGAAGTACAGCAGCCTTACAAATCTCGTGATGCGAAAAGCAATGGGGTGAAGATGAAAACAGGTAATCGCTAACGTATGCTACCTAACGTGTCGAGCACAAAGGAGAGATCCCCAATTCATGTAATTAGTCAGGATAGCAAAAGTAGACATTAAACTGCAACAGAGTATCTCCGGCATACCGTTCAAAGATGCAGTACCTTTCAGGTTGACAGATTCAACTGGGTTGAAGACGACCATCACATCGTCTTTTCCATGCAGGTAATTATTACAGAGACCGTCGATATGACCACATGGCCATCCCAGTCTCCAATATACTGAAGATAATCTGAATTTCTCGAAAATTATCCGAGGTAGGGGTGCTGAATATTTGTGCACAGCTAGTGAATATCTTCGTATTTTATCGACCAGGGGAACATGATCTTGCACCAGCTGAGCGTATCGCGTTGAACGCCTTGAGGG
Source organism: Dicrocoelium dendriticum (assembly GCA_944474145.2). Classification (NCBI taxonomy): domain Eukaryota; kingdom Metazoa; phylum Platyhelminthes; class Trematoda; order Plagiorchiida; family Dicrocoeliidae; genus Dicrocoelium; species Dicrocoelium dendriticum. Next base: position 87,664,111 of record OX104064.1, read on the forward strand.
AATATCGTAGAATCATGCTTACAAAGGTTGATACGGGAAAACAGTGGTGGTTATGAGCAAGTCGGATAATTTGGACAAAAATGGTGTAAGCATTTGGATACTGGGTCGTAAAGCTTAACTGAGGAATAAAACCGTAACGATGACGATAGATGAGCATAAAGTGGAGGTTGGCAAATATTTGGGAGTCATGAGAGAAGCTTTAGGGGAAGCCAAATGGAATAGTCGACTGAACCAAGGTTAGGAGAATAGCTAACTGACATGTAATTTTTGATAAAATAAAGCTCAATAGCCATTCTTTTATTATTTATATTTTCCGCTTCTTGACTGTTGTTTAAAAGCTTCACTGGGTTAGCCTGATTGATACACACATGTCATTGTTAATGGACGCTCATCTCCGTGTCATCCACAGCAGTGCCATGTGTAAGAACACATTCCATTGGTTTTCCTCCGCATCACTTTTCTCCTTCATTACATTAAAAGGAGTATTTAGTTGTCACACAATTATTGTAATAGTTTTTAATATTTGGGTCTGCATTTCTTATTATCCTTCGTTACGTGACATTTATTTAAATGCCACTTTCGTCATTCTGATTGGCCAGTGTCGGTCACATTAAATGGAGGTTCGCTTTACACTTTTAGTCCCACGATGCTATTTTTAAGGACACATGCGATTCGCTCTTGAGTACACGGTTGCTTATTCGCCGTTGCATTTGACGCTTTTCCTTCTGCTGTTTGGCTCAAGTGTAAGTTAGTAGCTTCTCTGCATTTTGCCTCCAAAATTATATAAGCAAATGTGATTTCATGTATGCAAGTTACTTTCTGGCTAATCTTTGGAATTCTTCTTGCGGTCGTGGGCCGAATGCGTTAGTAGCGAAATAACAATCAACAAGGCTTTATGGGTTATCAAAAACTCACAAGCTTTAACTTCCCATGCGGACTATAGTTGACGGTATAGGCTTTCCGACATAGCTCGCCAGATATTTGGAATATTGCAACACTTGACAGGAGGAACGAGTACGTTAGTGAAGAACTCGTGCGAGCTTGCCAAAAAAGCTAGCAGGGCTCATCATCCAACCGGATGAATAATGGTGAATGTCGATGCCACCTGGCTTTTTACTGGTGTACCCTAAGGGGAAGAACTTGAGGAAGCAAGATGCTGTCTAAATGAGGACAGTACATTGAGTGACAGAACAAAGCTAACAGTTGCTTAACTGGTGCAGAGTAAGGCATTGTGTTTTATCACATCCTATTTCGTTTTACGGTCGAAGCTGTATATTAGGGATAAATGTCTTACCATGTGGTCGCCAATATCTCCTGTGTGTTAAAGAACTCGTGCATATCGAATTTCGAGAGAAATACGCCAGTAAGCTCTGGCATCTTGCTGAAACTGTGGTAGCAGTATGGAGGCATTACTTTAACAATAAAAAGGGATAGGAAGCGGGACTTGCTAAGACATCTAAACTCCATCGACCAGAAAATAAAGGTTAATGTAGAGTTGGATTAGTGCAGTGGTACAATACCATTCCTTGACTGCCTAGTTTATGGCAATGGAACAAGTCTGAAAAGAACAATCTTTCGTAAGCCAATGTATGTCGGTGGGATACTCCATTGTACTTCAGTCACCCGAAACACGTCTACGCAAGGATAGCCTTATAGTTGGTAAAAGAGGCACATACCTTGTACCCAACGGAAGGGAACAGTAGGGTCGCAAGGAAAAGGAAAATCAGCACTGTACGAGACAGTAGTTATACGCGACGCCTAGTGAAATGTCAATTACCAACTAATTAAACCCACAGGTAACGTCCGCAACACAGTGAATAGTGACAGTAGGAATTCCTTACAATGAAGGGACCTCAGAAGCAATTCGGATGTTAATGAATTAGGAGGGAATAAGGATGATATTCCAGCGTGCCAAAGTTTACTTTGAACGCTGCTGCGCTTGAAGAACCCCTTCCGACAGACAGAACAACTGTGTGTATAACTTCAACTGCAAAGACTGTACGCATGCATCTGTCGATCAAATAGCCGGAGAGAGATGTCGAGGTCAGTAGGACAGGTTTGCGAGCGAAACCCTAAAGGTTAATTAATTACGGAGGCGATCGAAATCCCCAAGACAAATAGCTGTGTGATTAGAGGGGGGAGGTATCAACTACATGACGTGCAAACTTGGTCCGGGCGGTCTGCACAGTGTCGATGCGCAGGTCAGGTTGGACAGCTAAGACTCGCATCATTATCATGGTCACGAGGATAGGAATTGGCAACACGACGGACCACACTGAATGGACCACTTGAAATGATTTTTCCACCAGTGTTTATAAGAGTCCCTATACCCATGTCACAGTTGTCGTGATTATCATACTCACCTGCTATAAAATGTGACATCAACTATGTAGCAATTCGCTTGGCCTCACGACGCTTTCGCGCCAAACGAGAAAACTTGTCAAATATATAAATCAAGCGACTGTTCGCGAACCTCGCTGAAATAATGACTTCTCGGTCGGTTACATGTTCACTTTCATTAGTTGAGCAAGCAGATAGCGTTCACCTACTAAGCGGTCAAAAGTAGTTCAAAATGTATGATGGCGACCATGAGTTCGCTAATCGCCTAATTGAAATATCTCGCTGATAGGCAACTTCCCACTGTACCCGATGATAGTAGAGCTGCGCAATCGAATATTAATGTGAAAGACACCAACTGTACTTGAGACTGTCACTAACTGATAACCCAAATAACACGAAGTGCCATGTGCAGTCAAATTAACCGAGATGAATGTATTGGAGGACCAATCTGAAGTGCATGT
>OX104064.1:87677911-87916626 GCA_944474145.2 Dicrocoelium dendriticum
GCAGCGTAGTTGGGGGAGTCCACAACTTCTTCCGAATGAGACCAAAATCTTTTCCGAATGACCGGTTCGATGTAGTTACACAAGTGGAATTCGGCGAAGAATATGCCGAAAAATGAGAACTGGAGCAAGAGTGTATTCCACACAGGTTAGATCCAGGAGATGGAAAGCACTGAGTAGAGCTCGTCGAACTGGTTCGAATGAGCGCAAGCACAATATTGTGTGGGGAGAATTGGAGTCGCCACAGAGGGCAAAGCGAGAGACGAGTATGACGCATCCCCATAGCAGATTTAATTCTGCCACTTGTATACACGGATGACGTGTTCTCACTAAAAACAGAACTATCAAAGCGGCTAACGACTTGAAAAACTAATAACTGCATGCTGGGCATGAAGTCGAATTCAAGCTTTGGAATTTTGGATGCGTGCTGGCCCGGAGACTAGTGTTGGGATTGACGGTACGTGCGTCGTGGCTGTTCTGTTTAACTGGGTTAAACCAGAATAAGTTTATCAAGAACTTCGGAACGTTTAGAACACAAACGCTTTCGTATAGACTTTGTCGCGGTTACTTTTTGGTCTTGATGCAAGAGTTTCCTCAGTCCAGGTGAATAAGTAATAACCAGCTTAACATTTATAGCAAAAGGGGCGACGATGGCGAGAGAAGATACTAGACAGTAGATAAGTACCGGTACCGTTCAAAGAGTCAGAGGGGCACTTAAGTGATACAATGAGCATGGAAAGTACATGATGGATCAAAGTTGCAAGTCATTCCCATGTGGCAAATTCTTGGTTGGTGCTGATTCTCATACCCATCTATCGAAGTTCGCGCTCCAGCCTGAGTCCGTCCGCCGGCGCTGTTCAAACTGGCCGCTTGCTAGCTCTGCTCCGTCCATTCTGTTTATTTAAATCGTGTATAATGCCAATTTAGACATGGAGACTTGCAAAGAGATTTCTCTTTTCGAGAATTATCATCAGGCATTTACATTTAGGAAGAAGATTAAGCAAACGGGGAAGCTAACTAGAGCTCCAGTAACAGTGCTTAGGTGGCAATTTAAATAGGGTCAGAGAAACCAGTTGATAGCTATATCAACAAAGTCAGATAGTAGAAGTGACGACACGGTGTCTCACATATACAAATAGACAAACAGTGAAAGCAAGAACGCAGAGGCTGCTGAGGAACCAAACGCATAGTTAGGTCGGGGTTTCTGTCAGATACGAACAGAAACTTGATCACGGTCAGAGCAGAATGAGAGCTTGTATTAAATAAATAAGTAAATAAACAGCTTGTATGTTCCTTGACGATGCAAGAAGCTGTTCCCTAAAAGGAACAGATTAACTAATGGTACAACCTATCCATGACATTTCATTAATACGTTTTCAGAAATAAACATGGGTGAAGTTGTAAATTAGGTAACACAGATTAATCAGAATCGTTCTGCTATTTTTTCCCGCCATTGAATCCGAATTCTTCACAATCACATGACAAATGTTTGGGCCGAGAAAAAGTATTTAATGGAAGGGGCTGTTGTCCGAAATGCTGTGTGTATGTGTTTCGGAAATTTATTCAGGCATCATGGATACCGTTTTCGAATGCGTTATCTAGGGACTGTGATGTCCCGAACATCTTAATCACGTTTTGGGAGGTTAAATGCTTACTAATCGGAAGCTTATAATTGCAAAGTGTTCAGCATGTTCTGATATCACTTGGAAGTTTGTTAAAAATCTTTGAGTATTGGGTTAGAAAGAAACGTTCTCTGATTCTCGTAGTAAATTTCGGAATCATGACCATTACCTCTTTCTTACGTATTGGATATCTGCTGTTTAAAGAAATGTGAACACCGTTTTTAAGACTGCAAATTTGATGATTTATGATTCTGTACAGCAAACAAAAGTCCAGCTTCCCTCTCCGAAGCCAAACTGGGTCAAATCCAAGTTTATCACATTGCTCTCTGTATGTCGACTTTGAGGAATATCCACATAACTTTTTCGTGAAGCGTCTCTGGACCCTCTCAAGAGCGTGCTGGTCAGATTTCCGCAGTTTAGACGGTACCATTGAACAGTATTCTATACATGACAATAGATATGTTTTGTAAAGCCGTATGCGAGATTCCGTTAAAATGATGACAGATATAACCGATGGTCTTCATGGCTTTCGAAACTTGAAAGTCACAGTGTTCAGAAAAGTTAAACGGGACCGTATATCGTACGCCCAAGTCGCGAACTGTCTCGCATTGTGAGATATCTGCGCCCTGTAGCAATAAACTGTCTGGCGGTACTTGGCGTTTATACGACAAAATAGTACACTTGTCCACGGCAAATGACATCTGCCACAGTTAGCACCAGGAGTCAACGGCAGATAGGTCATCCTGAATGAGACGTACGGCTTCCTGAGTATTTGCACTTGGTTGTGAGTAGACAACTTTTATGTCATCAGCAAAGATAAATGTAACACCATTTCTTATTCTCTGGAATATATGGTTAGTATAAATTAGAAAAAGAAGAGGACCAAGTACACTCCCTTGAATCACTCCACTAGTACTTGCTTTCGCTTTAGAGAAATTGTCGCCTATGCGCACCACCTGCTGTCTACCAATTAGATATGAAGGCAGCCAAGAGAACAGCGGTTCTCCAATGCCTATAGCCTTCAGTTTGTTTAGTAACCTTCTGTGAGGCGCTCTATCAAAGGCTTTTTGCATATCCAGGAACAGGATTACGACACTGTTCTCGTTGTCACTGACAGCCGTTGTGTGGTTTAAGAAGTCAGTTTGACACTTTGCGCAGGATCGGCCTTGCATGAAGCCGTGTTGCGAATTGCTTATAATGTTAGCGTAGTTCAAGAATATAAATAGTCCATCTTTCACTATCCATTCCATTATTCTAGATACGATGGGTGTGTGACTGATGGGACGAAAGCTTTTAACCTCGTGGGAAGCGCCATTTTTATGTCGCGAGATAATGACAGAAGTTTTCCATTGAGTAAGGTATACTCCGTCGTTAAAAGAGAGTGTAAATATGTTGAGCAAAAACAGAAGGAAGTCACTACCCGGCTTTTTAGTAAACAAGGGGGATCCCATCAGGGCCTGCGCACGTTGAGGAGTATAAGCGAGAGACTTGACCAGAGATTTTCGCTATAGTGAATTCCACTGAGCGTAGACCTTCATTGTCGTGCGGCGTGCTAAGCTTTGGTGTGTCTGATGATTCATTGAGCATTGTGTTGTGTCGCCACTGACGCCTTCGCCCCACGACAGCAAGAAGAGGTCCCAAGACGAGCCAGAAAGAGCCTTGTGTACATGAAATCACAGCTGCTTATATAGTTTTGAAGGCGAAATGAAGGGAAGCTACTAAATTACACTTGAGCCAACCAGCAGAAGGAAAAACGTCAAATGCAACGGCGAATAAGCAACCGTGTACTCAAGAGCCAGTCGCATATGTCCTTAAAAATTGCATCATGGGACTGCAAGCGTAAGGCGAACATCAGTTTACGGTGACGGGCACTGGCCAATCAGAATAACGAAATGTAGCGTTTAAACAAATGTCACGAAACAAACGAGAATAAGAAATGCAGACCCAAAAATTAAAAACTAGTACAATACTCGTGTGACAACTAAATATTCCTTTAACATAACCAAGTAGAACAGTGATGAGGAGAAAAACCAATGGAATATGTGCTTGCAAATGGCACTGCTGAAAAGGACACGAAGATGAGCGTCCATTAACAATGACGTGTGTGGACCAATCGGGCTAACCCAGTAGAGCGTTTAAACAAGTCAAGAAGTAGAAAATAGGAAGAATAAAGAATGGCTATTAAGCTTGTTCACAAGAAATGAATGTCTAATAGCTATTCTCCTAATATATTGCTTCGGCAAAACAAGCACTGAAAGCTTCACAGTTATCACCTGGTGCATCGTATTATGTTTCATCAGGTGTGGTCCTAAAATTTGAGATTGTCGCGACAACGCGAACCCCGGGCACGGAATACTTTGGTTAGCTCAGCTGTCTTGCAAAGGCTGTGCAGAATTTTGTACTTCTGGAATGAGGTTTTTGTCACCTTGATGCCTCGGTTCTTCGTCGAGCTTCGACTGCTGTAATAATAGCGCAAAGTCAGCAGTTAACTTGAATTTCTGCCGAATCTTATGAAGCTTTCGTGCTGCCTTCAACGCCTTGCAATCGGATTTATGTTTAGTTTGGTAAGCACATTTTAGTGTTACTGCTGAATCGATGCAGAAGCCAATTATACTATAAAACAGGTCCGTCGCATGTTGAGGACATGAACAGAGAAAGAATTTATCCCAATTCATCGAACGAAACAGGTCCTTGAAAGAGTCCCAGTTGACAGAACTGAACAGACAATAATGCATTGTTTGCTGTACATCAGTCATGCGTAGTCTTAGGCGGCATTTGATCAAGCGATGATCTCTCCCCGGAAATTCATTAAGAACGTTAACACTGAATACAGGTACGCCCAATGAAAAAATATGATCCAGAGTACTTGCACCTCTGGTAGGTTGGGAGACATGTTGCAGCCAACCATTCACTTGGATTTAGGAGATAAGATCTTGGTATTTCAAAGGATCGGCTCCAATGGGCCATGAAATCGAAGATATATTGAAATCACCTTCAATAATCTTATTTAAAATTGGTAGGCTAGCGGCGCGTTCAAATGCAAGCGTCAAAAGTGTCGTCTTCTTGGCTGCAGTTTGGTGCGCTGTATATACATCCCATAAGCAGCTGCTGCTGCTTAACAGATATCGTAAGTCAGGGTGATTCCTGGGTTATCAAATGTTGCTGCTGCGAGCGATTTTTTCAGATAAATTACACAGCTACCACCTCGACGACCATGCCGATTTCTCATAAACTTGTTATATCTGAAAATAGTTAACTGAGTGTCAGACATGTCATCATGGCACCAAGATTCAGTTATAAATAACAAATCAGGATTATTCACCAAAACAAACGAGCGTAGTGTGTGGGTCTTAGAGTAAAGAGAGCGAATATTTACCAAAAATACTGAGATAGATGTGAGATATGAGGAAGATTCTTTAGGTTGTATTCTAAACACTAGGGTTTCAAGCCGTGTGCCTTGACCCAGGTTAGTTGTTGAAACTGTGCGCGTATTGCCAACGGCGGAAAATGATTTGGAAGTGGCCACAGCGGAGGGGGTTGCGGCTGAATTTGGCCCTCTAGAAAATGGGTGGAGGGAAAGAGTCCATGATTATTGCAATAGCCTGTGGGAGATGGAGAGAAAGTTATGTCCTCTGCATCATGTTGCTAATAGGCTGTTAAGTACGTAACGCGTTGATAGGAAGCAGTGGGTTGCTCTTATTTCCATCTATGGGTAAAATCCGCTTAATTGTGCACGATATACGAGACTTCACTATACGCGGTGGGGGCACACTGGTCCCAATCCATACACCGACATCAGCATAATCCATGTGGTTCTTTGATGCTTGCTTAACTCAGGTTGTAATAGTCTACTCGCCGTTGCTTCGGCAGTGCCCAGCAGGCGTTTCCTGAGTCCTTTGGGGAACGCGCCTCGACACAGTGTAGACGACCTTGAATGCGTCTTCCGTCCGAATCTGAAACCCTGCTAGTAATCAGATGTTCGAGGATAGCACTGTGGACATTCTTAACCTTGCCATGTTGTAAAGGCAGGACAGTGTTCCGCTATCAACTTAGACGCCAGGTCGAGTGACTGAGGTACTTAGCACCACAGGTGCAAATATAACACGAATGATTCGGAACGAGCCGGGATTCTGTCCTTGAGGTTTTTGATGATGATCGGAGGTGTATCGGCAAGAGCGTATGGTATCGCAGCCGTATATATTTGACTAATTGCGGTTGACAACCTTCTGTTCAGTAACTCGTAGGGTATAGCCATTTTGAAAGGAACTGAAAGGAAAAAGTACTTTTTCTTACAGTTGGTATTGTTTTAGGGTGATCACAAAAGGCTGAATGTCTTTTGAGCAACGAAGCAAGATACCAATTGGCTTTTAGTGTCGCGTGAATGAAATACTTCTCAGATTTCTGGGCTGCAGATTCTTGCGGCGCGATAGTACAAACAGCGCATGAGATTTCGCTTGTATTTTCTTGGCATATAACTAAGAACTTGCGTATACTGACCAACCCATGTCGCCTTCCGAAAGACGACCCATCAGCTCGCCGCCGTAGTGACACATCTGAAAACGAGATTTTCCCATTTTTTCTACCCCACAAACGAATTTTGACGGGGAACTCGCACTGTCAAACTGGTCAAGTAGCTGCAGGTGTTCATTTCGGAAGTCGCATACGATGGATGTATCATCTACATACCGCCATTTGGAATTCTGGTTAACGATTTAGCGATGACCTCGCTCTGGCCGTGATCAAGATTCTATTCGTATCTGACAGAAACCCCGACCTAACTATGCGTTTGGTTCCTCAGCAGCCTCTGCGTTCTTGCTTTCACTGTTTGTCTATTTGTATACGTGAGACACCGTGTCGTCACTTCTACTATCTGACTTTGTTGATATAACTATCAACTGGTTTCTCTGACCCTATTTAAATTGCCACCTAAGCACTGTTACTGGAGCTCTAGTTAGCTTCCCCGTTTGCTTAATCTTCTTCCTAAATGTAAATGCCTGATGATAATTCTCGAAAAGAGAAGTCTCTTCTGAAGTCTCCTCCTGTTTATGCAGCTATTAACCTCAGCGATTCCAACCGCTTCAGTAGTTAGTATTTGGCTTTTTGCTCGAAACCTCTCCTAACTGACTGAAACAGTCGAGCAAATAGCGAACTTCAGAGCTTCGATAGTGGAACCTAACATGACAGCCTTGTTCATTAGCAAACACCTTAGAAACCTGTCCCTAAGTCGAAGACTAAAGCCAGCCTCGCTAAACATCCAACGGCATCTGCGTCACCTAATCCGACTCCTACTATCCCTCTAAGCTGGCAAGTCACATCCGGTGTAACTTCTTTTAACGCATTCCTTGATGCGACATCTGGCGAGTCGGTCACAATACCGGCTGCCCAGAACCGAGTAACATATGCATCGGTCAGCACGATAAAAACGCTGGAAGCGACACCCATATGTCTAGTTGTTGAGCCAAGCACGTGTGATGCGACATAGTTTTTACGCCATCCTTTAGTGCCTGCTAAAAATGCCAAGTTGACAGCCATAACTCCAAAACCGACGTTCGTTAGACAGAAACACAGTGCATTACCAAACTTGTGTAATAACGTTCCCGAGTTCAAATCTGGTATAATGAAGGGTAATTTGTTAGCTGATCGTAACCAATGGAATTCCATCTGCAATGAGGTTGGTATTCGGGTTGAGCCCACTGTGCTAAGACGCGTAACACGTCACCCCAACTTCAGTGCACTACGGCGAACCCCGATTTCTCCCAGTAACCTTAAGCTCAACTGAGGAGACAGACACGGTCGTACTCTCAGCAGTCCGTCTACACGACTCATTTAGTGAGGTACACGTGCTACCAGATATTTCTTGGAAAGGGCGATTAAAGGAAAAGGACAACCATTGCGTCCCTTCTAAATACGAAAGCGAGGAAACCATATTTGTTCTCGGTGTCCATAAACTACCCGATGCTCCTGGTCACGAAGCGCAAATTCATGACCGAGCGCAATGGTGCTATATCCACGGATCACCCTTTCTGGATGAGGTCATCGCTAAAGCATTGACGAGAATTCATTCGTTATCAGACTACAAGTCCTGCTGTCCAAAATATTGAAAGTGGTGTTACCCTCTCGAAAGCATTGCCAGTAGTCTTATTGTATAGGTGGTTGATATAGTGTTCCAGGTTGCCAACCGAGATTAGCCTAAAGATAGTAGGCGCACGACCACGAGTGGTCGGCCCTTCGTTGGTGCATAGAAACTCAGTAATACATTTGCCTCCACAGTTCTACAGAAGGATAGACACAATGACCCACTGGACACCTGACAGAACAGAGAGACGCACAAGAGAACACCGCGATTTGGGCGCTCTGTGTTACTGTGCAGCCTGGCCGAAATGCAAGAACCATGGACCCAAGCAAAAAGCGATAAGTGGCCGACTGCCGAAAGGTCGGCTTAAAACTAAACACGAATTCGACGTCCACCAACACACTACTAACATCCAACATACTAGCCTGTTAGAATATTGACGCCCAAGGTTTTATTAGTAACTCGGCCGAACTTAGCGAACGCCAGGCCCTCCAAGCGTGGGATCGTATTATGGTTACGGAGAGCTTGTTAAGGTTTTGGGTAGCTGATTCTGAGGTCAATTTACCTAGGATGTCGCTGCTTTGGAACGATAAAACTGTTAGTGATGGTGGTGTGATACTGTATTACAAGGCTAACCTAAGATATAAACTTACTGACCAAACAGAAATCCGTGCCTTGTGTATACACAGCTCTGCTGGTGTCGGTAACATTCGGCTGAAGGCTCTACCGGCAGGAACCAGTGATCTGGCAGAACCTCTAGATATATTCTGTCAGCGCACTCTAGAGGAGAACCGAATTCCAGCAATATCGAAGCGAGGGGTCATCACTGCTATTCATAATGGATGTAGCCTCACTGACCCAAACAATTGCCGTCCGATAACATTGCTTCTTGTGCTTTCCAAAGCTATGGCGTCAATCATCGCTGATGCACTTATGCAGTATCTGGAAAACCACAACATAGTAGCCAAGGAGCAGCATGGCTTCCGGCACAACCCCTCATGCACTACGAACCTGTTAATTGTACTTAATAGCTGAACTGAAGTAGTTGATGGTGGAGCTAGAGTCGATATGATCTAGCTGGACTGCTCAAAAACGTTTGATAGCCTAAACTAACGAACTCTCCTCCATACACTTCAGATCTTTGGTAATGATTACCCACTGCTGCGTTGCATAGGCAGTTTCCTGCAGGAAATACGGGCGATGGTGAGAGTACCAAAATTTCTATCCGACGCGATTGACTTGGAGTGCGGTGTACTGCAATGACCAGTGCTAGGGCCTCGTCTATGCTTGATTTTCATAAATAAACCAGCGTGGGCAATTACTAATTTCCTATTTCTCGCGGTTGGTAGCATGATATGGCAAGCGAATAGAAAACCAGACGACCAAGTAGAGCTCCAGCGTGACCTCAACATGATTTCGAACTGGTCAGTTCAAAATACCGTACCATGAAACGTGTGGAAAGGTTGCACTCTTCAATTACGCCATGGGCATGACTACGTGTATTGGTTTGAGTCACGAATATCGTAAATCACTTCCCAAAAACGTGACTTTGGAGTACTCATTCAAAGTGATCTTAACTGTTCAAAACAGTCTGACGCAGCTGCAAAAAGGAACAACCAGCAGGTCGGCCTGCTACAAGGGGCATTCGGGAGTTTTGACTTATCCATTTTCCCGAGGATGCACAATTTCTAAGCCCGCTCCCACGTTGAATACACCAACCAAGCTTGGAAAGCTTAGTGGAAGCGCGATCTGGAGGTGCTAAAGAAACCACAAAACAGGGCTACGAAGAATGTCGTTGGCCTACAAAATCTGTCTTACCAACAAAGGCTGGTCACTGGAAGTTTTCAGCGGATTCTATCATGGGCTGCGCAACGATCTCATATCAATGCACCAAATACTGAATGACCGTAACTACACATGTCGGCATTTGCTGAAACTCAGCCATAACACCAACGTCAGAGGTAACTGCTTGCAACTTAGTGAACAATGCAGTTATCTAGAGTGTCGACAGAAGTACCTTCCTCTTTGGATTTGTCAACCGTGGGACTCTCCCCCATACTCAGTTGTTTCCTTCTCCAGTTTGCATATCTTCAGAAAAGACGATTGAATATTGCCATTGACCCCCATCATCTCGTTGCTTAAGCTGTGCTACTTTGGAATATACTAATCATGCTTTCAAACCGGAGTTATTTGTCCTATAGACCTAAGGAAGTGGTGGATGAATAAGTTTTATTTTTTATTTATCTCACGAAGGACATCAGCCACAACTGCCCCATGTGGCTTTGTTGTTTGCTTTTAATTCACCGTTTCCACTAGTGTTATTCAACGGTTCATTTGCTCGATGGATGCTTAAACAGACAACTCACATATCTCTTGATATTGCAATTTTATCCCTGATATCCTGATGCACTTGTCAAGCAATTGTCTTTTACCAGTGATAAATCGTTGTTAATTGTCCATCGTAGTGGTCTCAACGTTGTTCCAGTCGATTTCGTGACCCGTGTCTAGCTCGTGCACCTCTACGAATGAATTTCCTAAGAGGGTCATTTCTTCAGGTTCGTTAATCGAAGGACATGAAACACCGCTTGTGTTTGCTAGTCTTGTGCACAACTCAGTCGCTGTCAAACCAAGTACACATGTGTATTCTTTTCAACGGATTTTATGGGTGCAATTCGTTGGATGTAGGTCCTTCAAACGCATCAATGCTGAACGGAGCGCTTGACCATTATGGAAAACCTCCACTATTTTCTGCTTATTTAGTACCTACTTTATTGTTTCAAAAGTTCCCTTCTACCAAGGGACTCCCATCGTCACAACCCACTCCGTTGTACATCTACACCATCTACACATGACGTTTCATTAACCGCCTCGGATATCAAATTAACAATTTCTTCACCATCTCCTTCCGAGCTATCTTTACACCATCTTCTTCCGTGCACAGAGTCTGGGCACTATGAAACAGAGATGATTTACTCGCAGTATAAAAATGTTCGGTTATGTGATGCAGTCTCAAAATGAAGAAGTTGGATTGCGAGGCGATCAAGACTCTATTTCCATTAAGGATGGAGCGATACTTATGGGGCTGCAGAATCAGTGGTGGATTCGGCGTTCACCTCTGTGGCCGTGTATCTAATCGCACCCTTCTGGTCAGGCCATCTCACACTAGCGAAGCAGAATGGACCGCGGCTTTCAAACTGTCCCCTCTCCCACGATTTAGCACGGCGTTCGGCCTAACGGCTTCCCTTTCTCGTCGAGCCAACCCAATTATCGCACTTTAGCCTGACATACTTTTGCACAGCGCTAGTAGAGCGGTTTACAGGATGCGCCCCTCGCCACCCTATGGATATGTGGTTGGCGGCATCCGGTTTCGGATTTGCCTGTCACTGTGGCAAGCCACAGGAAGCCTGCGCCTACAAAAGGGACCATGGGTGGCTTGCGCTGCACCACCCACAGCTCCATCCACACACCCCATATCCAGTGTAAACCCGAAGGAATAAGACCGGGAGGCATGTGGATGGGAACCAGGTTTCATCAACGGAGCCGGCTCACACCCCTTCACAGGCAAACACAAGCACGCTGTATTTGGGGAATCAAGCGCACACAAGGCGGTGGCTGGACCGTAGTGCGCTCCACACTGAGTACATGGAACCACTCTTTGATCCTAACACGACCACAAGGACCGTGCACCCCGTCCCCTCCAGCAACGACCAACTGTCTCCTGGAGCCAGTATGGACGAGGTAGTGGGTAATAGACAGGTAGGCACCTTGTCAACATGCATATCAAGCGCAGCCACACCGGGGATATCAAGCAACAGCCAATCACTTGAAACGACAAGATGAAATAAAATAAATCGGATAATGCATACAGCTACGGTGGCATAACTCTTCAATAAATGGGCGTATAAAACAAATTGGTTACGAACGAATCCGCGATAAGTTCAAGCGGTCAGAAAATATATTTTAAGGAAATGCCACAAACGCAAAAATGTTATCGAAATTAACTACAATTAGCTTCAGCGACGTGTGCAAGTTTATAGAAGAGAGTACAGGTAGACATTAATATGAGAAAGGAAAGCATTAGGACAAAAGTGCAAACCTACCACCTGAAATAAAGAGACTTAGCATGTAGGAACGCCGTTAGTAAATCGAATGCAGCGTACCTACAAACGCTGCGCCGGTTCTGCCTACATTCTCTGCAGGACCCGTCGTCGCTTCGGTAGTGGTCCCGAGTGGCCTCGCTCATGGCTCACTAAGCCTGCCTGACTCAGGCACTCGCGACCGCATGTGCTACAGCACCATGCGCTCGATGTCGATGGAGTACAACCCATCGGTGCTTGCCGCTTCTTCTCTGCATGTATGAGGTCTTTTTTCCGCACTTCGGCAACTGCCTTCATGATTAGATCGCGCCATGCATGCCGATCAACCGCCTTCGATTCCCATAACCTGCAATCAAGATTAGAACGTGTGAGGCTCACTTTGATCATGTTCTGGTAACGTAACTTTGGTTTCCCCACGTGCCGTTTCCCTACCCTCAGCTGACCATATAATAGCTGCTTCGGTATCCGCGTCGAATCCATACGACTCACATGACCGATCCACCTCAGGTGTCTCAGCAAAAGTATGCAGTTCACTGCATACATTCCACTTTGTCGCAACACTTCCGTGTCTGCAACTCTGTCTCCCCAAGTGATGCGCAAAATCCGTCGCAAGCACTGCTGATGGAACCGCTCGAGATATCGCACATCCCGACGGTACATCGTCCACGTTTCACTGCCGTATAGAAGAACGGACAGCACCATGGATTTGCACACCATCAGCTTCGTGCCAACGGTAAGCTGATGGTTGTTCCACACTCGGTACTCTAGCTTCCCGAATGCCGCCGCTGCCTTCGACAGGCGGATACGCAGCTCACTGTGCATCTGCTGATCAGTCGACATCACACTCCCAAGGTAACAGAAGCGGGAGGTGGTTTCCAATACTTCAGCACCAATGCTGATTCGCGGCAATATTGAAGATTGCACCTCCGGTGAAGGCTGGAAGAGACAGACAGTTTTGCTTGTGTTGATGGTGGGCCCGAATTTGGCCGCTGTCGAAGCCAGAGCACTAGTCATATGCTGCAACTCATCTGCGATATGTGCAAACAACGCACAGTCGTCAGCAAACAGCAACATACGGATAGTTGTCTCACAGACTAGAGTTCTCGCACCGAAACGACGGATGTTCAGCAACCCACCATCAATACGGTGCTCCACACGAACACCGTAAGCACAAGCCGCATCAAAAGCATAAGACAACATTGCATGAAGATAACTATTAAACACAGCAGGAGCTAAGACACAACCTTGCTTCACACCAGTGACAACTAGAAAGTCATCCGAGATCTCTCCACTCAGCTGCACCTGCGGATATACGTATGTATATATATTCAAAATCTGTGGTGCAGATATTATGACATCTGAATCATGGCAAGATATGGAAACAGGATCAGAAGTAGAAAAGAACAAGCAACACTTTTGTCAAATGTTCCGCTCACAGGTATAAGTTTTTGTCAGTTTGTTTTATTAAAGGAGGGAAAGGGAAGTACCGCAACTTGCAGGGGTACAATTCCGCTATTGAGGTCGGTCTTGAGCCTTAACTTCCAAGGTCACCAACCACGGCCACTCCGTATCCCTGGGATCCTAACCAGGGAGTCGAGAGCGACCGACCGGGCCAACTGCTTCGTCAGCTTTCATTTCACTTTGAAGAGTCCTAGGCTGTCCATCGCGTCGCATCCTCCAGCCCTACCCAGCAACCGCGATCAATGCACCACGCAGAAGGCGCTGAGCGGGCATGCGTAATACGTGACTAAACCATAGCAATTGGCTCAGTGAGACAATCACTCCCAGCGATTGGCTGTCTCCCTCCAAGACGCGCTGTCTAACTTCCGCATTGCTTACGTAGCGTAGCCACCACACTCGGGCGATGGACCGCAAACTATGGTGCTCCAAAACAGACAGCCGGCGCAGGTCAACGGTTCGAACAGGCCACGTCTCACAACCGCACAACAGTACAAGGCAGCCAGTTGCACAACTAACAGCCCTTTGATGGTGAGACGGATGTCATGGCGGCACCACAAGTGCCTCCGTCTGGAGCAAACGAGACGGCCTCTTGAGATACGCGTCGAAACCTCCGCTTTAACAGCTCCACCAGCAGTGATGCAACTTCCTAGGTAGACGAAATTCACCACAGCCTTTAGCGTCTCGTCACCGAGAGTGGGGGGAGGTATAGGCAACAACCAGTCTTGAAAAGTGCTTTGAACTTAATTGGTGAAATGTGCATGTCAAGCTTCGACGCACCAATCGCCAGGCGATCAAATGCAAGTTAGGCGGCCTGTGGATTAGCACAGCAAGACCATAGCATCAGCGTAGTTCAACTGAACTAGGCAACTCCCTTGGCGGAGCTTACCGCCAGCGTACAATGAGTCTTCTAGAGCATTTTTGAGAAGACCCTCCGTGGCAACATGGAAGAGGAATGGGGTGATAGGGCGTCCTTGCCGAACCCCACTGTTGATAACAAAGGAAGATGAAAGTTTACCATAAGTCCCAACTATACTTGAGGTCAGACCGTACGTTCGTTGAAAACACTACGTGGTGCAGACGAGTTATGTATCGGAAAACCAGCGTCTAGATATTCTAATAGTTCGAACAGGGAGGCTCAGGCTCAATTTGCGCACTTTCCTCGTTGTACCTTAACAACTCGCCGCTCTTCTGTGCGTCATCACTCATAAAGTATCAGCGGAGGAAGATTTCTCCACTGCGCAACTTTGGTCTGGAGATCCACGAGCTCCTTGTTTTCCCTGCGCCTTCTCGTTTTTACACATACTGCTTATTAGTAGTGCGTCACACACTTCCTCTTCAAGATTTCCCCATTCATCGACCACCCACGCAGCGTCTTTGGTCTCCGAGGCTGGTCAATGTATACCGTAGTTTCTTCTCTTCGCTCGTACCCATTTCCTAGATCCGCTAGCATGAACTTGCTGCCTATCTCCCTGCCTAGCGATGGTGTTTACGCCCGTCTTCAACAAATCACGTCATACGGTCCCTACTACATCGGCAGGAATTTCCTCTCTCAGGGACCACATGCGGTCGCACGCTCGTGGTACTTGTACTTGACCTGCGAACCCATTGGAAACTCTTCGGATGGTTTCCTCATGTTGATTCGGGATTTTTGCATCATCCGCTCTTGAGTTGCCCTCAGATTTAGCTTCGCTGCCTTCCTGTTATTCCGTGTTTACCTTAGTGGTAACTAACAGATCGGCCAAACTCCTACCTCCAACTCCACAGGAAGTCGAGGTCTACGGCCATAGATTAACTGGAATTGGGGTCGTTTGGTGCTTGCTTGCTTGGACTCGCGATTAGCTAGCAATAGTTGTTGTACAGCTACTTTCCAACCACCCCCTTCGCCGCCAGCCATTCTTTAATCGCCCTATTATTCCTCTCTGTTAATCCGTTTGGTTGTGGATGGCAGTGAGTGGTTCGTAACTTATTGATGCTCAGTTTCTTCAACCATATCTGGAAATCATCACTTTAAATCATGGGTCTTGGTCTGTCAATATGGCCTTGGGAATCACGTGGCTCGTTACCACGTGTTTAAGCACGGGGAGTGTTATGGTGCCACCTCTTTGATCCGGAATTGCTGCGGCTTCAATTCATCGGGTGCAGTGCTCGGTCATCATGACTAAATACTGATTACCCAGTCTCGTTGATGAAAAGTGCCTCATCACGTCGACTGACCATAATTCACCAGTCTCAGACACTGGAATTGACTACATAGGTTGTGGTGTTCCTTGACTGTCTCCTTTCAAGTGCGGACACTGCTGACACGAGAGCACGTATGAATGGACGACTTTTTTCATGCCAGATCAATAAGCTCTCTGTTTAAGCAACTCATATGTTCTAGTACACCTAGCGTGAGCCCCCACTTGACAAGAGACCACCAAGGTTTTCCTCAATTTCGAGAGGATCACCGACACCGAGGTAGCGTCTCGCCCTTGTGTCCACATCAGAATTCCGGTTTCGATGACGTGTAGCTTTTCCAAACACTGTGTATAAGGCCCAACTTGCTGAGCATGGGATTTGTTTGAAGCAGCTTGCTACCTTACTCGTGCTGTTAGCACTCTGTACGAGAGTTTGTCCTTGTGTTGTTATGCCGCCAACTTCACCTATCCTGCTCCAGCATTAAACCACTGAAGCTGAAGACGACGTTCGACAACTCATCCTCGTTCGTCATGCGCGATAAAAATCCGTCGTTCTGTTGTTTTTCCCTGCTATGTGGTTTAGCGTGAAGTCGTATTCTTGTAGACACAGCACCGTATAGCAAAATCTCGGGGAGCTTTTGCTAACCTTCGCCACTTATGGCGCCGGCGCGACATCACTCTCGCCCTGAAGGGTAGATTGTACAATGCAGCGGTACGTTCGACCCTACTGTACGGTTGTGAAACCTGGCCCCTTAAAGCAACGGACCTGAAGAGGCTAGTCACGTTTGACCACCGGTGCCTTCGCAATTTAGCTCACATCTGGTGTGAACACCACGTGAGCAACGAGCGTGTTCGACGCCTTGTTTACGGCACAGGAAAAGCAGGTGAACCACTCAGCACGGTTATTTCACGCACCAGGCTCCGATAGCTGGGCCACGTGTTACGCTTGCCAGCCCACCAACTCCCGCGACGTGTGTTGTTTGCGTGCCGGGGTGTGGATGAAAGAAGAGGAGGGGTGGCCAAGCGATGACTTGGTCGAGAGGAATGAAGGCCCTCACTTCTGAGCTGGCCTCGGTTGGAGCGTCTCGGCTCCCTGGTTGGGGTCCGAAAGACGATGAACACGTTTGGTTGGACACACTTGCTGACATGGCAAGGAGCCGACCTCAGTGGCGTTCGTGCTGTGAGTTTCTTTGTCCCACCCCATCCCACTTAGCCTCCCCTCCAACCACGATCTCATTATTTAGCCTTATATAATTTTGCATGGCAATTTTTTGATGCACAGTGGCCGGCTGGTAGCTTACCGGAACGATGCCCATCCGTTACCGGTAGCTCAGCCAGCTTGCACCAGCCGCATTTGTTCTCCTTTTTTATGTATTGCGGCACAGTAGCTGAGGTGTTCCCCACCTGTAGCTAACGTGTATGATGATGATGCTGAGACACAGCACCTAACTCACCAATTGCCTATACAGTCTCTGGAGAACCTAATCCACTTCAACGGTTTATGATCTGTTTAGACATGAAACCATTAGTATGGCCGCCACTTGTCCAGAGCTCAAGTAATTGCCAGACATTACCCCTCCACTGTTGAATAATTGCCTTCCGACGGTGTCAACGTCTGCTAGCGTATTCGACCGTCCCGTGCTTCTGTTTTAGTACGGCACCTATTCCGACGTCGCTTGCGTCCTTGGTAACCGTGAAGGTTTCGCTGGGGATCTGCAATTTCAACGTCAGTTCTTGTGTCACCATCAGTTTTTGAATGTCCTCAAACGCCCGTTGAGTTTCTGCCGTCCAAGTGAATGACTTCCCTTATCCTAAAAGCTCGTATGAAGGTAATGCCAAGCTGTTAGAATTCATGAAGAAATTACTGTAATAACCGGCGCGGATCAAAAAGAGCGCGTAGACTGCCTTTTGAGGTCAATACTGGGGTGTCTCGAATTGCTAGTATTTTTTCCGGCAGCGGCTTGAGTTCACCCTGACCCACCGTATGACAAAGCAGTGTCACGGATGTTTTCCAGATTTAGGACTTAGGTCCATTTATCCACAATCCTCTGCTGAATTTTTTTACAATGTTGTTTCTAGCTGACGGCGGTGTTCTGTCACTGACTCACTAATAACCATGATGTCGTCTCCATACACGGCCACATTCATCATCCATCCAGCTGGCACAGCAGCAAACGCCGAAAGATGAGTGAGGTACCAGATGATCCAAACGGCATCTTTTTAAATTGGTACTGTTTATAGCCGAAAGTAAACGCCGTCTTCTCCGGGTCTTCTTGCCTGATCGCTAACTGACAGTACCCAGATCACAGGTCCAGTGCCGTGAATATCTTTGACTTCTGTAGCCTGTAGAAAATATCTGCCACTGATGATACCGGGACGAAGCGACTCAGCGAGATTCGGTTTAGCCTTCTGAAGTTCACGCAAAAGCGGCACTTCTCGTTAGTCTTCTTCACCAAAACAACTGGGGAGTTATAGTGGCTAGAGTCTCTTCGATTACACCCGTGTTCAACGTGTCATGCACCTGCCTTCTGACCTCATGCTCCAGGTGTAGTGGTATACTTCTGGGTCAATGCGGCCGATAAGGCTGATATGATAGCGGAATTGTATGTTCGATCCAGTCAGAAAACCCCTAAGGGCTACTATCGTGCTTGAATAGCATATCGTACTTTCCTATGAGCTACTGCAGGGCTGGACTTGTGCGTAAAACTGTCATGACCGAGTATGCTTGGGTAGATCCTTCTCTGCCAGCAAGTGGTATAGATCTGTATGTCGTCGTCAGCTTTCCTCGTTTCAGGTCGGAGGTGGCTTCGCTGATTTGGTGAAAGTTTGCACCTAGGATGGTCTGTTTTACGTCAGGTGCCAAGACGAAGAGATGGTGGAACTTCTGACCGTAGATTCCAACCTCGTGTTCCACCATACCATCTATGCGTATAACTACCAAGCGCTTTCACCACCATGGAACACGAGTGAATCATCATTCCATCTCTGATTGATTAGTGAAACCGGAGTTTCTGTATCAGTCAAACACCTCTGATTTCCCGCTCACTTCTAATATCTCTTCAATCCCCCTTGTTCAGCGCCCTAAGTGTGCATTCCCCAACACGATAACAATACTGTTTGTAACTTTTATTTGGTGCGAAGGGTGCACAGCGCTTTGACCGACACTGCCGCTTCCCGTGTCCTAGTCGCCAATGTCGGAAGCATCGCCCCTTCAGCCGTGTCTGCTGACAAGAAATTCAAAGTGTTCTGACGTCTTGTGTAAGTTGTTCCAACCTTTCCTTTATCCTGTCCAATTGATCTTCCCCTTTTCCGCCTTCCGCTGTCAACGCGGCAACTTCCTCATGTGAAAAACCTCTTGCCACACGAGCGAGCTGCGCCACACCCATCCTTTGAGTAGCGTTCACAATCCGGAGCCTACCAGCCATCACCGGAGATAGACTGTCCATAAATATAAATAAATAAACCTAAAAGCGTATACTTCTAGACATCTGCCAGAAGCTGTGCCCGCAAGGGACCAGCTCATTTTTTAATACAATAGTTCCATACTCTTGCATGAATAAAACAAATATTAGGATTGGTAATTTCTAAATGCCAGAGCGTGGGTTATCACAGTTTGATAGTTTTCACGGTATAGCTGCCTTGGCGAGTTGTGGAAATTAGGCAGAATTCGGTCCATCAAGTCACTGAAGTGGACAGTGAAGTCGAACGGGTATGCTCTCACTCCAAGCCTGGCCGCCTTGAATCGCCGCATCGCATCCTGGTGATCGGCTGGGCTGTCGAACCAAACAATCCACGCTTCCTTCGCGGCGGCCCACTCCAACCTCACTGGGCCCTTTTGCGCCGCCTCTGGAATCACCATCGCTTTGCCTTTGAGGAAACTGCGCAAAGCAACCTGCATTGCTCGTTCCTGCTTCGTTCCGACTGCATTCGAGACCACTCCGAAGTCCTCCAGGAACTCCCTTACGTCCCCTTTCTCAAATAACTTCGGTCACGAAATCTTCATTTTACTCCTGCCTGGTCACGGCACCAAATATTGAGAACTTGACGTGGTGCAGGCGGGTTATGTATGGGAGAACCAGCGTCTAGATAGTATAATAGCTCGAACAGGGAGGCTCAGGCCCAATTTGCGAACCTTCCTCCTTGTACCTTAGCATCTCGCTGCTCTGCAGCCCCTCCTCACTCACAACGTATGAGCGGAGGTAGATTTCGCCACTGCGCAGCTTTCTTCCGGGGATTCACGTGTTCTTTGATTTCCCTGCACCTCCTCGTTTCCACACATACTGCTCAGTAGTGGTGCGCCACACATAGTACACAGCACAGCATCAAACTTCCAGTGGACGCCATTCCTCAACAGTCAGTGCCACAATGCAGCCATGTCCACAGAGTAGAAAGCAGCACGGACATCCAGGAACACAACAGTCGCTGGCTTTCGGTACACATAGTGGAGTTCGAGGAGTTGGAGGCGTGGAAACATTTGATCGATGCATCAGCGACCAGAGCGAAACCCAGCCTATGCTTCCCTCTGCAGTGATTCACGCATTGAGGATACTCCACGAAGTGTGAGGGACACCAAAAGCTTACAAACGGCGGGAACCAAACTTATACCTCTGCAGATGGAGCACATTGTGCGCCAGCTTTTTTTGTAAAGGAAAACGACAATTGACTCACCCTAAAACGATGGAACCTTCTCTTTTGATCAGACTTCTGAGAACAAAACGGTGATTAACCAGTGAATGGCTACCATCTTTAAAGAGAGCGGTCTCAGCCCTGTCATTCAGTGCAACCTTAACACCAGCGTGGCCAGAGGCGACAGCCTCTGGGTCCCCGGAAAGGCGCAAATGGTATTTGATGCCAGGTTTTGCCGGAGGAGTCGTTCTGTTGGCATTACTGGAGTTCTTCAGTCTGGTTTTCGAAAGGTAGCAAGTGGCTAGTAGGAGTGTCTCTAGGGTGTGGGTTGGGTAGGCTGCACGACCTGAGCTGTATACTTGGCTATCGATTTGTGATATATCGTCGTCTCTAGCCTTCTTCTGTTTTTGTGTACTAGGCAGTAACAGGTCCGCAGTATATCGCTGCAAGATTCTGGTTACACAGTAAAGTTCACCATTTCATTAATAAAGTTTCAGGGGCTTAGAAATTCCTCATTATACCCACTTTATAATTCATAAGGCGTCGTCTATGCAGCGCCACCAGCATTTTTGCTAAACTAGTGGAATTTGTCAGTGCCTCCCTCTCAAATCCTTCCAATAATAGTTTTGCGAGTACTGGAGGTATTAGGCACTCCACAGCAGGACTGTGTTCCTAAGCGTATACCATCGATTGGAACGTAAAGTATGACGTAAGAAGACCAATTTTCATTTTCAAGTGCCATGGACATGGCGTCTAGTGGGGAAAGTCATGTCCTGCAGGCTGGCCAAGGTCATATACAAGGGTAGTAACCTGCGTGGCAATGGAAGATGGGTCGTGCCATATCCTAGTTAACTGACAAAGTATGTAGCCCAACTGCCGTGCCCCATGGCTCAGTGGCTTAAGCTGTTGGTTAGTTGACGTCAACCTCTTGCGGTCGTGGGTTCGATCCCCAGTGAGGGACCGAGGGAATGCGCACCACTGACGAGTCCCAATAGGGCGAAGCGCTCTGGTGCTTTTCCGAATTATGTTTGAGCTATGTAGCTTGTGTGCTACTGGAACGAAAGCCTTAAAACTTACACTTTAATTCCATCGATAATTTTAGCTACCATGTGTTTCGTTCACTCCAGCAGACTAGTTTACTCAGACAGATAGCCTTAAGCTATCCCCAGTCCGTCATCCTGATGCACGCTACTAAATAGCGAGCTAACATCGAAACGAACCATCGTTCCATCTGACTCGCACAAACTCATAGGTGTTCTTTATGAATGTACTCGTTTTCTATGTTAGAAGTTGCGACACACTTGTCAGATAGCTGGCTAGTTAGAGCATAGCAGACCTAGTGCCGTACGCAATGGGCCGAATAAGAAGGTGGGTCTTATGTATATTCGATAGCACATAGACCCTTCGTGGAGGAGTTTAGTTAGGGTATGTGCCATTTGCCGGTTTCTAGGTAGTATTTTACACTCCTTGGTTAGTCATCAGCCTCCCTTTTAGTCTTATTTATTGTAAACGATACGGTTTTTCTCAGTCACTTGTGGGACCCTGTTGCTAAATGCTCCTTCATTTCCCCCAAATAATTCGACTTTTCATTATTGTAATGGTCGACTTTTATCTGCTTCCGGGATGCGAATGGCAGAATCATCAATTTATGCCCTCAGCGCTGTACTATCCGCTGTTGTAAGACTTGATTCCACAGGTTATTACAATCGGATAAGGTTAACTACTTGTGTACGCGTATTCCCAGCTTTTGAGAAGAGGTAGTAATTTCGTCATCAGGGTCTCAATGCTAAAAATGATTTCTGCGTTTATCTTAAACGTATCTATAGAAAAAGACTAACCCTTTTCCCGTAGTTTAAGTTTTGCTTCACACAACACCCTATCGGATATTATTTACATCCCTATAGTTTGTGCCAGCTTCAGACTTATTGGTCGGACTGGTGGTCCTAGCATGCACAGACCTTAAATGATCGAATTTACGGTATTGAATTGATTTCGCAGCTTTCCTTTATGTTGACTTAACATTTGATGTCTTGTTCTCAAGTTACTCAAAGTCTGTTTGCTGCACAACGGTCCGCATCTTCCAGTGCAGTCGATTTGAGTGAAGCCGGATTTCATTCAGTCGGCTAGTGGTCAGATTAATCCGTCGTCGTAGAGATTGCTGTGTATTTATGCGGTGTAATTCGAGACGCTACAAAAACGAAAAGCTTGACACTAATGTCAATGATATTATTGTACAGAGAATAGTGCTACATAAAAGTGAGGGGCTTAGTGCGTGTTGGTGAATAATGGCTGTGAGTCCAAGTGGCGTCCGGTGCAGTTGCGTACGACGCATCGGGGAGCCCTGAGAACGTGGTTGAAGTCGTTGCGACTCAGTTATCCAGTCGTCCACTTGTGTGTGATGCCACTTGATGCGGCATAAGTACCGTATATTACCGAATATAAGCCCGTCCATAGATAAGCCGACAGTATGATCTTGCAACATCAAAGTTGTCCAAAGTCATAAATGCATGTATTAACCGATCCCTACAACAATCAACAAAAGAGAAACAAGATGGTTTATCCACGTTTTCGACGTCATCACTACTTGCTCACACTTGACAATACAGTATAGCCGGCTTGTATGCGTAGAAATTTCGTTTCCATCTGCGTGTGCCAGTCTTGGAACACTCTTCCAAAGTGTGTGATTTCTGCCCCCAATCTGACGATATTTAACAAACCAGTTGACAATGCGTTGTCTTATTTGCACTACATTTTATAACTTTTTAGCCAGGGGCTGCATAAACGCAACCAAACCGGTGTTTACCAAACTCCCAACCCAATGGATGTATAGTTTTATTACGCTAAACACACCGCTATTCAATATAGTGAGTCCACCAAAGCGCTTTTATCATGCAATTTTATTTTTGCAATAATTTCCATCCCACGGGACTTGTTAAGCATTGTTTTTTTTACCTTAATACATCAATGTTCCATTGTCCCATTAAGGGATTTCAAGTGAAACCTGCTCTATTATTGGTCAGCTGTGGTGGCCGTAATATTATAATCGCGATGAATGAGGTGTAGGGCCAAAGTTGGAGTTGGAGAATCCGCTGATGGTTGAGTTCCTGTAAGCAACCTCCATTGAGACCTCGGTTCACTCGAGGTGGACCTCGGTCATTCCGATCACAAGGACCGAATGTGAAATGGAAATATTTTGATGTTGCTCATCCCAACACTGGCACACCACGACTGTGGTTTTGTCCTGCTTTGGACTCATCAGGTGGAAATCAATTGAGACGGGTTGGAAATCAGAGCCTAGTGGTTCGCGGATAATGCCATGAACACTATGCAACTGAGATCCGTGAGCGGTACTTGGTACAGCGGAAACAAATTCAAAGTTGGATTTGGAGAATCCGCTGTGTCGTTGGGTGTAGGGCCGTTAGGACCAACTTTCACCACACAAGATAGTGTATTGACCAGACGTCAAGTCACATGAAACAGGTAGGACAGCCGACAGCGTAGGGTAAGGTGAGAGGGTGTCAGGCAGCCTCGAACTCAATGACCTCATGCATACGAACGATAGAGTAGTGGGTGAGAGCAAAGCTCATGGTCAGGATGTGAGACGACGTTGTACATTTAAAGCACCGGATCGCCTGCCATGACATTATCTTTGGGGGCATTAAATTCGTAGGGCCGTCCGTCGCGAACGTTTGATGGGTAATATACCGAGGAATTTCAGCACAAAGTAACCTGTCCAGTTATAGATAGTTAAAATTCCAGTCTGGAATACCGGCCATCACTAGCCGGTGGTGCTAAGGGGAGATAAGAGCCGAGGTATGCAGAAATTCCTTGGGGAATTTTGCATTTGACTTTTTGCAAATCGCTTATGACCTTTATCTAGGCTGACTCGCCCCCTACATAAACAAAAGATTGTCCAAAATCCATCGGCTTATATTCCGTAATATACGGTATGTTCGTTTTGTTGGTGGGTGTAAGATAAAGTGCGTCCAGTATCGCCCATGGGCCCCAACCGGGGTAAGTCTAAGATGTCAAAGTGTTTTCTTGACGTCGGCGTGCGGAACCCGTGGTGTGTAAATTAGACTGTGACCTAAGATGCAATGGAAGTAAAGGGTGTTTTATTAATTACGTTAGAAAGTAGGAGTGGCTGCCTGCACGTGCTGACTTACCCCCGCAAGCTGAATTGCCACATATCCAATGGCGCAAATTCCTTCGCCGAACGGATTGACAGGGGTGAGATGGGACACAGTGGCGGGACCTGTGTGTCTACGATCGCAGGGGGCTGCAAGGGAACCGAAGCCGTTTTGCTGTGGAATGTGAATGTTGGCTAAACACCAAAGCCGCAATGGACGTGTCATGCTTCGACCGCAGTGCACACCAACAGAACTTAGGACGTTTGGCTGTAAGAAGTGAATGTTGGCCAAACACCAAAGCCACAACGATCGATTGGCAGACGGCTTTCACGCAGGTTAACAAGTCAACAAAAGTGATCTCTGAGAAATGGTTTGTGGCTTGCTGTGCTAGCAATTGAGAAGAACAGCCTGGCCCTATGCGATGACCGTACGATGGGCGCCGGTTGCTATCGCAATATATGACAAAAGACAATCGCGACAAAACTTATTATACCCTCATGACTGGCTTCCAACAAACCCGGAAGCTTTTATTAGGCTACTTTCGCTGCTAAGTGGTATCATATTGCCAGAAGCACGTTCTAAGACTCTACTCTTGTTCGCTTTAGACAATGCTCTTAGATTTCATTTTGCCCCGACGCACCAGTGGCACCATTAGACAGCACACCCATTTAGTCATGAATACAACTATTGCCCTCACACGCAGACAAACGACGGAGGGCAATTCGAACACCTAATTCATTGATATTTGCAGACAGTTCACACCTTTCGTGTAAACATAAGGAAAGACATAAATAAATGTATATTCTCGATTGCACACAAGAAACACCAACCAATGCATGTTCAGTTTGTACAACAAGCCTTTGTCTGATTGTGAGGACAATGGTTGCTTTCATGACTAAATGAGTGTGCTGTCTAATGGTACCACTAGGTGCGTCGGGGTAGAATGAAATCTAACAGCGTTGTCTAAACCGAATAGGACTGTAATCTTAGAAACTGCTCCTGTTAATATGATCATCAATTTATGCCCTCAGCGCTGTACAATCCGCTGTTGTAAGACTTGATTCCACAGGTTATTACAATCGGATAAGGTTAACTACTTGTGTACGCGTATTCCCAGCTTTTGAGAAGAGGTAGTAATTTCGTCATCAGGATCTCAATGCTAAAAGTGATTTCTGCGTTTATCTTAAACGTAATCCATAGAAAAAGACTAACCCTTTTCCCGTAGTTTAAGTTTTGCTTCACACAACACCCTATCGGATATTATTTACATCCCTATAGTTTGTGCCAGCTTCAGACTTATTGGTCGGACTGGTGGTCCTAGCATGCACAGACCTTAAATGATCGAAGTTACGGTATTGAATTGATTTCGAAGCTTTCCTTTGTGTTGACTTAACATTTGATGTCTTGTTCTCAAGTTACTCATAATCTGTTTACTGCGCAATGGTCCGCATCTTCCAGTGCAGTCGATTTGAGTGAAGCCGGATTTCATTCAGTCGGCTAGTGGTCAGATTAATCCGTCGTTGTAGAGATTGCTGTGTATTTATGCGGTGTAATTCGAGACGCTACAAAATCGAAAAGCTAGACACTAATGTCAATGATAATATTGTACAGAGAATCGTGGCTACATAAAAGTGAGGGGCTTAGTGCGTGTTGGTGAATAATAGCTGTAAGTCCAAGTGACATCCGGTGCAGTTGCCTACGACGCATCGGGGAACCCTGAGAACGTGGTTGAAGTCGTTGAAGACTCAGTTATCCAGTCGTCCACTTGTGTGTGATGCCTCTTGATGCGGCATAAGTACCGTATATTACCGAATATAAGCCCGTCCATAGATAAGCCGACAGTATGATCTTGCAACATCAAAGTTGTCCAAAGTCCTAAGTGCATGTATTAGCCGACCCCTACAACAATCAGCAAAAGAGAAACAAGATGGTTTATCCACGTTTTCGCCGTCATCACTGCTCGCTCACACTTGACAATGCAGTATAGCCGGCTTGTATGCGTAGAAATTTCGTTTCCATCTGCGTGTGCCAGTCTTGGAACACTCTTCCAAAGTGTGTGGTTTCTGCCCCCAATCTGACGATATTTAACAAACCAGTTGACAATGCGTTGTCTTATTTGCACTACATTTTATAACCTTTTAGCCAGGGGGCTGCAAAACGCAATCAAACGGTGTCTTACCAAACTCCCAACCAATGGATGTATACTTTTATTACGCGAACATCACCGCTATTCAATATGGTGAGTCCACCAAAATGCTTTTCAGTTTACCATGCAATTTTATTTTTGCAATAATTTCCATCCCACGGGACTTGTTAAGCATTGCTTTTTTACCCTAATACATCAATATTCCATTGTCCCATTGAGGGATTTCAAGTGAAACCTGCTCTATTATTGGTCAGCTGTGGTGGCCAGAATATAATAATCGCGGTGAATGAGGTTTAGGGCCAAATTTGGAGTTGGAGAATCCGCTGTATGGTTGAGTTCCTGTAAGCAACCTCCATTGAGACCTCGGTTCACTCGAGGTGGACCTCGGTTCACTCGAGGTGGACCTCGGTCATTCCGATCACAAAGACCGAATGTGAAATGGAAATATTTTGATGTTGCTCATCCCAACACTGGCACACCACGACCGTGGTTTCGTCCTGGTTTGGACTCATCAGGTGGAGATAGCCTGAGCTGGGGTGGAAATCAGAGCCTACTGGTTCACGGCTGATGCCATAGACATTACGCCACTGAGATCCGTGAGGAACGCTTGGTACAGCGGAAACGAATTCAAAGTTGGATTTGGAGAATCCGCTGTGTCGTTGGGTGTAGGGCCTTTAGGACCAACTTTCACCACACAAGACAGTGCATTGACCAGACGTCAAGTCACATGAAACGGGTAGGACAGCCGACAGCATAGGGTAAGGTGAGAGGGTGTCAGGCAGCCTCGAACTCAGTGACCTCATGCGTACGAACGATGGAGCAGTGGGTGAGAGCAAAGCTCATGGTCAGGGGTATGAGACGACGTTGTAGTTTTAAAGCACCGGATCGCCTGACATGACATTATGTTTGGGGGCATTAGATTCGTAGGGCCGTCCGTTGCGAACGTCAGATGGGTAATCTACCGAGAATTTTCAGCACAAAAGTAACCTGTCCAGTTATAGGTACTTAAAATTCCAGTCTGGAATCCCGGCCGTCACTAGCCGGTGGTGCTAAGGGGAAATAAGATCAGAGGTATGCCGAAATTCCTTAGGGAATTTTGCATGTGACTTTTTGCAAAT
The DNA here is from genome assembly GCA_944474145.2 of Dicrocoelium dendriticum. Lineage (NCBI taxonomy): Eukaryota > Metazoa > Platyhelminthes > Trematoda > Plagiorchiida > Dicrocoeliidae > Dicrocoelium > Dicrocoelium dendriticum. The sequence goes on from OX104064.1 coordinate 87,705,359, forward strand.
CGTTTATGACCTATATATAGGCTGACTCGCCCTCTACATAAACAAAAGATTGTCCAAAATCCATCGGCTTATATTCCGTAATATACGGTATGTTCGTTTTGTTGGTGGGTGTAAGATAAAGTGCGTCCAGTATCGCCCATGGCCCCATCCCGGTGTAAGGTATAGATGTCAAAGTGTTTTCTTGACGTCGGCGTGCGGATCCCGTGGTGTGTAAATTAGACTGTGACCTAAGATGAAATGGAAGTAAAGGGTGTTTTATTAATTACGTTAGAAAGTAGGAGTGGCTGCCTGCACGTGCTGACGTACCCCGGCAAGCTGAATTGCCACATATCCAATGGCGCAAATTCCTTCGCCGAACGGATTGACAGGGGTGAGATGGGACACAGAGGCGGGACCTGTGTGTCTACGATCGCAGGGGGCTGCAAGGGAACCAAGGCCGTTTTGCTGTGGGAAGTGAATGTTGGCTAAACACCAAAGCCGCAATGGACGTGTCATGCTTTGACCGCAGTGCAGACCAACAGAACTTAGGTCGTTTGGCAGTAAGAAGTGAATGTTGGCCAAACACCAAAGCCACAATCGATCGATTGGCAGACGGCTTTCACGCAGGTTAACAAGCCAGCAAAAGGGATCCCTGCGAAATGGTTAGTGGCTCGCTGTGCTAGCAATTGAGAAGAACAGCCTGGCCCTATGCGATGACCGTTCGGTGGGCGCCGGTTGCTATCGCAATATATGACAAAGGACAATCGCGACAAAACTTGTTACAACCTCATGACTGGCTTCCAACAAACCCGGAAGCTTTTATTAGGCTACTTTCGCTGCTAAGTGGTATCATATTGCCAGGAGCACTTTCTAAGATTACAGTCTTGTTCGCTTTAGACAATGCTCTTAGATTTCATTTTGCCCCGACGCACCAGTGGCATCATTAGACAACACACCCATTTAGTCATGAATACAACCATTGTCCTCACACGCAGACAAACGACGGAGGGCAATTCGAACACCTAATACAAACAGTTCATACCTTTCATGTAAATATAAAGAAAGACATAAATAAATGTATATTCTCGATTGCACACAAGAAACACCAACGAAGGCATGTTCAGTTTGTACAACAAGCCTTTGTCTGATTGTGAGGACAATAGTTGCATTCGTGACTAAATGAGTGTGCTGTCTAATGGTACCACTAGGTGCGTCGGGGCAGAATGAAATCTAACAGCGTTGTCTAAACCGAATAGGACTGTAATCTTAGAAACTGCTCCTGGCAATATGATACCCTTCAGCAATGAAATCAGCCTAATAAAAGCTTCCGAGTTTGTTGGAAGCCAGTCATAAGATTATAACAACGTTTGTCGCGATTGTCTTTTGTCATATATTGCGATAGCAACCGGCACCATCGAACGGTCATCGCATAAGACCCAGGCTGCTCTTCCCAATTGCTAGCACAGCGAGTCACTAACTGATAGGATTGTGCAAGCAAGCGGTAAGTGTGCCGCAAACAAACAGAGCAACTGATTGGACTCCTGCGCATATTTCGTCTATGTGCTGATTGGTTCGCTGGAGCAGTTTATTTAACTTTTTCATAGGAAAAATCTCATGAGTGCAGCAGCGTCGTTAGTTATGGCTATGAGTTAGTTATTTATATTGCTGTACCTGCAAGCTGGTCAGACTGTCAATTTTGCTGAGCTCTCTTTGCTGATAAATCGCTTGTCCCTGAAGAACCGAGTTTTGTGACATGGTGTCAGAGAAAACCAAGCCAAGATCACCCAATGGTGCTCAGTTGCTGATTGGAGCGCAACCAGCTGTGCAACCACCTGCCCCACTAAACATGGAAGAACAGAATTTGGCCAATAATTGGAGAATCTGGAAAAGCAAGTGGATCGATTTCTGTGTACTGGTGCGGCTGAATGAACAACCGATGGCATATCGATTGGCGATGTTTAGACATACGATCGGAGATGAAGCACGCCGCGTCTTGGAAACGATGCAGTACGAAAAGGACGAAGACCCAGCTGATCTGGAAACTGTCGTCCGAAAATTCGGTGATTTCTGCGAAGGCCAGACTAACGAGACGTATCAGCGGTATCTCTTTTTTACCCGAAACCGGCGCCCAAACGAAACTATCGAGAACTATGTTACGGAGCTGAAGATCCTGGCTCGTTCCTGTAATTTTTGCAATTGTATGGCTGACAGTCTCATCCGAGATAGAATCGTGCTGGGGATCAATGATGAAAACATCACCAAGCGGCTGTTGCGGCAACGGCAGTTATCGCTCAGACAATGTCTTGATATACGTCACAGTGAATCATCAGCTGCACACCACATCCAGCAAATGCGGTTGCCGACTGATACAGAGCTATGTGCCGTATCCAGTTTACCTGATAAACTGCGAAGCCTGTTATCAAAACACACGAAACTTGCAAATTCTGCGCGCGCGACCCGAAGGATCGCGATCAATGTCCGGCGTGGGGCCGAATTTGCGCCAGATGCGGCAGACGGAATCATTTCGCTCGATGTTGTCAGTCTTCGAACGTGAATGCATAATGGGGACACAACGCCCTCCGACTCTAAACATTAATCAGCAACGTATCGCGGACAGAACCAAAGAAGTGCGTCTATGCAAGTTTATTGGTTGGTGACGAGATGATGCTTTTCCAGTTGGAATCGGGTGCTACCATAAACATAATTCCAGCGAAGCGGTGTCCAGGAATTCGTGTGCGACCTGATCAGGGATTCTTGCGCATGTGGAACGGTTCCAAGCTCCAGTCGAAAGATTTGGCCACAATCAAAGTGATCAATCCCAAAGACGGCTCTTCACATCAGTTAGATTTCGCGGTCGTGGAGGAAGCTCTCACGCCGATTCTCGGCATTGATTCCATTCAATGTGTTGGCTTTATTCATTCTAATCAGGACCGTTTTGTGCATGTATGGGAAACGGAGACAGGTGTTGGTGAACAGTTTCCGTCCGTGTTTAACTCAGGTTTGGGGAGATTTGAAGGTTTGGTTCATTTGTCATTAGGTTCGTCAATATAGCCGATAGCGCTGCCAGCTATAAGGGTTCCGTTTGCATTCTGTGATAAGTTCGCCACCGAACTAAGTAACTTGACGCAATTGGGCGTAATCGCTAAGGTAAAAGACCCGACAGACTAGGTTAACCAAGTTGCGCTTGTTCCGAAAAAGAGCGGCAATTTGTGTCTGAGTATAGATCCTAAGTCGTTGTATGAAGCTTTGAGTAGAGAACACTATACCCTTCCATCGTTAGAAGATGTCCTGCTGCGTTTGGCTGAGTCGAAGTACTTCACCAAGGTGGATCTTCCATCGACGTTCTGGCACGTGGTCTAGATGAGGAAACCAGTTTCCTGACAACGTTTGCTACACCCTTCGGTCGTTTTCGTTGACTACGTTTAGTGTTTAGTTTGAAGATTTTGAGCGAAACTTTTCAAAAGCGGTTATTGCAAGCGGTTGACGACCTAGACGTTGTAACGTGTTTAGCAGACGATGTGTTGAGTTACGGCTCAACCGAACAGGAAAATGACTCTAATTTGCGCCACTTTCCGCAGCAATGTGTGCAAAAGAACATCAAGCTCAAACGCGAGAAAGTTGAGCTCTGGAAACCCGAAGTGCTTTTTCTTGGGCACATTTTGACAATCGAAGGAATAAAGATCGATCCCGGAGAAATCAAGTCAGTGCAGGAGATGCCACAACCTAAGGATGTGAGGGCTGTTAGTCGTTTAAATGGCATGGTGAATTATTTGAGCTGGTTCTTGACAAGACTTGCTGAAATCATGACGCCCATCCGGAGACTAACTCACATAGGTGTAAAGTGGAGTTGGGTCGAAGAACAGGGGGCATCCTTTATAACCATCAAGTTTTATTAGCTGTGCACCAGTACTTTGTTACTATAACCCGGCTGTACCTTTGGAGGTGCAGTGTGACAGCAGTCCGAGCAGAATAAGTGTCATTCTCATGCAGGATGTTCAACCTTTGAACTTCCGCAGTCGGGCGCTCATAGTGGCGGAACAGCGTTATGCGCAAATCGAAAATGAGATGCTTGTCGTCGTCTACGCAAAGGAGCGATTCAATGACTACACATTTGGAAGGAAGGCTACAGTGTATACGGACCATAAATCACTTGTGTCAATAGCTAGTAAACCGCTACACAGTGTCCCTCGACGTCTTCAACGTATGCTTATCCGGCTCCACAAACACGACATGGGGCTGGGATACACTCCGGGGACGCCAGTGTTCATCGCGGACGCTCTGTTGAGAGTTCATCTTCTGATAGTTGAACACCAACTGGAATGATTCGAGGCCATCCATTTCGTAAAACATCTTGCGATAACGGAAGATTGCCTGAAAGAGATAAAGCATCATACGGAGTCAGACGCGACATGCTTGGTGTTGCGTGACGTGCTTTTGAAAGGATGACCAGATACAAAGGATAAACTTCAAAAATACAGCGCCGGTCCTCAACTTTATGGATAAACTAACGTTGTATGATGGTTTGCTGTTTAGAGGAACTCGAACTTTGATCCCGCCGTAGCTATGTAAAGTACTGCTACAACGCACTCATCGACCCCACTCGGGTGTCAAGTGCAGGGTTAGTAGAGCACACGAACTGATGTTCTGGACCCGGGTGACAGGTCAACTCCGCGACCATATATCAGGTTGTTCAGCCTGCTGGTCCCACGACGCTGGCCAAGCCAGGGAACCAAATATTTTGCGGGAGATTCCAGACCGACCATGGCAAAAAGTAGCAGTGGACTTGTTCTGTGACAACGGGAAAGATTATTTACTCATTGTGGACTATTACAGTGACTCTTTTAAGATCGATCCACTCACTGCTACCACCACAGAAGCAGGCATCAATAAGCTTAGATGTCATTTCGCCAGACACGGAATACCAGAGGAATTGATCGCCGACAATGGCCTGCAATTTACAAGTGCTGCGTTCCAGACCTTCACGAACAAGTGGGAATTTTCGCATCAACAGACCAGCCTGTACCACAGTCAATTTAAGGGAAAAGCAGAGGCAGTGATCAAACAAGCCAAGAGGCTTTTATCGAAAGCCAGAAGCATTCATGAGGACCCGTACTTAATGTTGTTGGAGATTCGCAATACGCCAGTACCGAACATTGGTCTCAGTCTAGTGCAACATTTGTACAGCAGAAGGACAAGAACCCTAATGCCTGCGTCTGCTGAACTCTTGCACCCTGTCTTGCCATCGTAGGAGCAACTGCAAAGAGCTTAAGAAAACGGATGGCAGCTCAGAAACGGCATTACGACCGCGGGACCCAGGCGTTATTGGAGCTATCAGTAAATGATGAAGTGTGGATCCAACAAATACCGGGTGTCAGCGAACGATGGAAGATAGGTGTGGTGACCGCGAAGGTTGGAGAAAGATCTTGTGAAGTCAGTACCGGAGGGAAGATAATCAGAAGGAACCGAGTACAGCTGAGGCGACACCGGGAACGAGAAGGTGAACCTGAAGCAAAACACTTGACGCCTTACAGAGAGGTCACAACGACAGAGGCAGCAAAGACGACGCGGAGCGGAAGAGCGTACGGCGTCTTCTGCGATACCGATGCAGCTGACCCTGCAAAAGGATGTAATAGGATTGTGCAATCAAGCGGTGAGCGTGCCACAAGCAAACAGTGTAGCTGTTTGGAGGCCTGCGCATATCTCGTCTACGAGCTGATTGTTTCGCTAGAGCAGGTTTGCTGAACTGATTCAAAGGAAGAATCTCATGTGTGCAGCAGCGTCGTTAGTTATGGCTATGACTTAGCTATTTATATCGAGGTACCTACATGCTTGTCAGGATGCCAGTTTTGTTGAATAAATCGCTTGTCCATGAAGGACCGAGTTTTGCGACAATAACCATTTCGCAGGGATCCCTTTTGCTGGCTTGTTAACCTGCGTGAAATCCATCTGCCAATCAATTGATTGCGCGTTTGGTGTTTGGCCAACCTTCACTTATCACAGCCGAACGGCGTGAGTTTCGTTAACCTGCCTTGCGATCGAAGCATGACACGGTATCGGCGATTGCGCGGGGACCTCATATTGACCTACTAAATTTTGTGAGATCCCAACCACACGAGCTCAGTCACAACAGCAATTTGAGAGGTCACCATCTCAAACTGGAAAAGCAATATAGCCGCTTGGAATGCCGTCGGAATTTATTTTCCGTACGCGTTTACCGTACATGCAATGCTCTACCGGAATCTGTCATATGTGCTCCCACGCTGGCGGAGTTCATAGCCTGTAGACCGTGCACTTATTTCGCTGCACCATCTTACATGACCCATTAACCATGGATAAACTCAAGTGTCTGTAAGCGATTCCACTAGCGGTCACAGCACAGATTTCCTTCCACCTTTTCACCTCCTATATGTGTACACCAGAAGGAGAGACGATTTTGCCAACATCCTATTTGCCGTCATTTCTTATGGATTTACCTTGGATTCACAGTCGACACTACGTATACTTCAGTGAGTTCACTAGTGTAAATCTAATTTTGCTAACAACTTGTTATATTTTGTAGGTTCACCATAACCATCGTACGGGAACTTAGAAGCATTAGCTTTTTTACCCTATAAAACCATTGTTCCGTTGTCGATTGCGGCTTTGGTGTTTAGCCAACATTCACTTCCCACAGCAGAACGGCCTCGGTTCCCTTGTGGCGCCCTGCTACCGTAGACACACAGGTCCCGCCTCTGTGTCCCATCTCACCCCTGTCGAAACGTTCGGCAACGCAGTTTGCGCCATTGGATATTTGGCAATTCAGCATGCCGGGGTACGTCAGCAAGTGCGCGCAGTCGCTACCAGTTTCTTGCGTAATTAATAAAACACTCTATACAATTCGTAAAAGTGTATGCATCGCTAGGGGAGGCTAATGGTGACTGTGCTGTGTTACTGGTTTCGGTGGACGACAAAACGGTCACACCAATGCACATGTCGTCCGGATCTAGCGATACGGATTGTTTCCTTGATGGAACTCTTCTTGGGAGTTTCTGTCGGAGGCACCGAATACCTTTGGTTCTTGTTGACTATGGTGTTATCTACTGGTATGGATTCCAAAATGTCAGTATACGCAGGTTTCAAGCGGTCGATGCTAACAGTGTCCTTTCTATTGTGTAGCTTTGCAGTACAATGCTTAACATGATGTGTATGAACGCGAAATGGGCCCTCCTATCGAGGTCGTCACGATTGCTTCACACAGTCATTCCGAATAAAAACCTGAATGCACGAGAAGCGAACAGGGTGTAATTCTGATGATTGCACTGTATTCATGGGTGCGCAATAATGAAGTTGGCTCATGTGGTTCTTCAGTATAGTAACAGAAGTTAACGGGACAGTGTTACGGTTGGCTACTGAGGTTAAAAATAATTGACCACGGATGTGTAATGTAGTTCTGAAAACCAATTCTGCGGATGAATATTGAAGAGTTCATCAAAACATTGCACTCAGGTAGAGCAAAATCATTGGATGTATGTCTCTTCATTGAGTCAGGTCGCAGCGTGCCTTAATCGCGGTCTTTAAGTGGCTATGGAAGCTTTTTATTAAACCTTTCACTTGAGGATGATAAGCTATAGTGCGAATCCTTTTGCAGTGCGATTAGTTCCGTTAACGAGGTCCGAATTGGTAAGCGCGGTCAGTAGTGATGTAGGAAGGTACCCCCAAAAATGGCCACGCCCTGGTAAGAATTGTATGGGCAATGGTTTCTGCGTGCAGCTGCTATGGGAATGGCTTCGGACCATCGCGTGAAACGATCGATGCATGTCAGGGTGTACCACTGAAATATGATAGAAGCCCGAGGATATGGATGTCGATGTGGATATGGTCTGGTTGCGTGGAAGTTCCGAGGTGCAATTGGATATGTCTAATCACTTTCGAAGGTTGACATGATAAGCAAGTCTTTGCCCATGTGTGGATGTCTTTGTTCATGTTCGGCCATAAAAATGAGGCTGGACGTTACCGTGGTGAGATGGTTTGCGTGCCTCAGAGATCCATTGAACTATGCTGGGTGGTGCTTTTTGCACCTTCGGAGCTACTCATACCAGATTGGTCAATGGTTAGAGCCCAGAAAAACTCACCCTCCAGGTCCTAGAGCTTGGGGGTTAGAATGAGAGTGACTCCTTATTCCGTAAAACACGCTGTATGTAGTCCAGCGCCGAAACTCCGCTGCCTTGCGGTAAGTATTTTTTAAACCAAAAGCTTTGGTTGAAAACCTTAATCGTTCTCCTGTCTAGACCTGGGCATCCTGACAGTATTCTGCTCACGCAATACAATGAATATTTAATATAACCATTTCTCGATGCTCTAGCCGTCGCAGAGGATAATAAACGGCGCCCTATCTGCTGCATCGAGTAGGGTGGATAGGGGTATGGATGCTACTGCTCAGGCCTTCCCTTCTTCTTATCCACCTTATTGCGCTTCTTCATCCATATCGTCCCGCTCCGACTTTACTTTTATCCCCCCATTTTCAATCCCCCAATTCTTGGCCCTCCCCCCACCTTGCTTCAATAGTCGCTTGTCTTCTAGTTTCAACTCACACAAAGTCGCAGGGCGTCGCTCTAATCCAGTCGACAAGTCCATGTTCAACTAAGCGGACAACGTCAGTTCATCAGTTTCCTTTTGGAGTCTTTGCCTCTCGTTAACACCGGCACGCCTCAACGTCCCTCACTTTGCTACAGATTGGTCAACAGGCAGCACCTGCCCGCACACTAGAGACCCTACCGATCGATATTTGCTGTTTATCAGAAACCCGCCTGCAAGATCCGAGCTCCGTGCTTACTCTGCGATCCCCTATGTGCGACACTGTCGGCACATTCTCATTGCACCTGTCTGGCGATGATGCAGCTTCAAATGCCGGTCATGCTGGCGTCTGCATTGTTTTGAGTCCCCGGGCTGAAGCTGCCCTGATTGACTGGATCCCAGTAAACAGTAGGATGTGCGCCGTTAGATTAGCTGGTTCGTTCCGTGCTACGAAGTCGCGCGGGGACAAACGGTGCTTGTTTGTCATTGCGGCTTACTCCCCTACAAACTGTAGCACTGATTCGGTAAAAGATGATTTCTATCAGCAACTGCACGAGCTCCTTCGTTACAGAAGGAGCACGGATACTGTGGTGTTGGCTGGTGATCTAAACGCCCAAGTCGGGAAATTGTCCTCTGATGAGCTTCATCTGGGCGGCCAACATGGTGTGGGATCCCGTAATGATAATGGTGAGCGATTGCTCCAGCTGTGTGAAGATGCTCGCCTGTTTCTCGCGAGCACTAACTTTCGACACAGCACCCGCAGAAGTGTGACTTGGCGGCCAGCAGCCTCGGGTCAGCCATGGACGCAAATCGATCATATCGCGATCAGTTACCGTTGGAGATGTTGTGTCCAAAACTGTCGCTCGATTTGGAGCACGAGCCTGGACTCTGACCACGCACTTGTCTGCGCCGACCTCCGGGAGCGTTTCGGTTGACGTTCGCAACCTCGATGTGAACGGATTGACACCAGCCATCTGGCGAATCTAGGTGTTCTGAATGTGCATCAAAGTGCGCTGACATCCGGGCTAAGTAAGCGCCCACTGAACATCGTCGAAGATTACTGGTCACAAATTTGTCAAACGTTACTATCAGCATCATGTGGTAAATCAAATTGCCAAACTGGATATTGGGTCTCTACACAGTCTCTGGAACTTATAGATGCTCGCCGACGTATTCCGGCTGGAAGCGAATACAATGAGGCTCGCAAAAATCTCAGGGCAAAACTACGTGCCAGCCTGAAGAAAGACCGTGACGCCTGGTGGTCTCATCGTGCCTCTGAGATGGAAGCAGCCGCTAGCTTTGGCAATCATCGTAAGTTACTTCGTCTGATACGGGAAACAGGCAGCAGTAGCCCTGGTGTTAGCGAGACCATGCACGATGAGAGTGGGCAGCTGATCCACAGCCTGTCAAAACGCTTGGAGCGTTGGGCTGAACACTTTGTAAAGCAATTTAATCAACCTGAGCCTTCGCTTTCTTCTTCGGGCATTGAGCGCCGTACTCCCTCAGCCATCTCCTTGGATCCGCCCTTACGCGCAGAAGCCGAACGTGAGAGCAGGCTGTTGAAAGGTTGCAGGGGCAGATAGAATTCCCCCATTCCTGCTCAGGGTTGGGGGACCTGCTTTAACAGGGGATTTACACGAGTTGCTAGTGAAACTGTGGGAGTAGGAGACTGTCCGGACAGACCGGAGCCGCTCCGTCACTGTCCCAATTTTCAAGGGGAGCTCCCGTTTGGAATGCGGCAAACATGGAGAGATCAGTCCGGTTTCAATCGCCTCTAAATTGCTTGCGTCTGTCATTCCCCACCGACTGACTGGCACTTGTGAAAGCCAGATTCGTGAAGAGCAAGCCGGGTTTCGTCGAAGTCGGGGCTGTATCGACCACATCTTCACCTGCGTCAGGAGTTAGAGCACCGCCATGTTTATTGGCGACCCACCGTTTTCGTGATTTTTGACATAAAAGGTGCATTCGACTCCGTCGATCGATGTGCCCTTTGGGACTGTCTGCTGAGGAAAGGTGTGCCTGCTAAATACGTAAACATTATCAAAGCGCTGTACACGCATAGTTCTGGCAGAGTGAGGGTTTATGACAAACCGTCGCCACCCTTCAGTATCCCCAGCGGTGTGAGACAAGGTTGCCCGCTGTCACTTTTCCTCTTTAACTTCTCTATTGATGAAGTCATGGAAAGAGCGTTCGCTGGACACGACGTAGAAAGTGTGGAGCTACTTGCTGCTTAGCGACTCTCTGATTTAGGGTACTCGGACGATATTGTCTTAATCTGTGACAGCTCCCAAACATAACAGGCAGCACTGGACCGATTAGCACTGACTGTCAATCGTTTTGGGCTATGCTTTGCTCCATCGAAATGCAAAGTACTTCTCCATGAGTTGCAGGGAACCACCCCTGCGCTACCGCTTTGTGGTGATCTGTTAGAAGTCGTTCAGGAATTCAAGTACATGGGCAGCTATGTTAGAGCCAGAGGGATGGAAGATGAGGTTATGAACCGTATAGCAAAAGCTCGAGGTGCTTTTGCCAATCTCCGCCACCTGTGGCACAGATGCGACATTACTCTCGCCTTGAAGGGCAGAGTTTATAACGCAGCCGTGCGTTAAACCCTTCTGTAGGGTTGTGAAACCTGGATCATCAGGCCAACAAACATAAAGAGGCTCGTCATATTCGATCATCGCTGCCCTCGCAGCTTAGCTCATGTCTGGTGGGAGCACCGTGTAAGCAATGAGCGTATTCTAAATCGCCTATTTGGTGAAGGAAGAGCGAGTGAACCGCTCAGCACCATTATATCACGCACCAGGCTCCGATGGATGGGCCACGTGTTGCGCATGCCAGCACACCGACTCCCGTGACGTGCATTGTTTGCGTGCCGCAGGTGCGGTTGGAAGATGAGGAGGGGAGGTCAAGCGATGAATTGGTCGAGAAAAATGAAAACCCTTACTTCGATCTTGGAGTCGGTTGGTGCATCCCGACTGTCTGACTGGGGTTCTAAGGAGGATGAACACGTTTGGTTGGACACACTTGCTGACATGGCTAGGAGCTGACCCCAGTGAGGTTTTGTGTAGTGAGTTCCTTTGTCTTGCTTAGCTTCCCCCTCCAGTCACGACCGAATTCGTTAGGCACAAGCTGAGATTTTGCGGCATGATAGCCGGCTGTTAGGTTTTCGGAACGATATCCATCCGTTACTGGGGACTCAGCCGGCGTATCACTGTTTTTTCTTCTTGTCTTTTGTATTGCGGTACAATAGCTGAGGTATTTTCCGCCTGCAGCTAAGGTGTATAATGTTGCTGCTGATAAAAAGCGTCCGGAGATCGACTTCATAGTTACATGTATACCGGGATGAGGGACATTAGGAAGAGCTTGGGAAATGGTTCTTCGCATATACGCAGCAACTAGTGGTCATGGAATTGCGTTGGAAACAACACAATCACGTGTTCATGGTGTAGTCTGAGGAGGTACGGAATGGATCTACAGCGAAAGCTGGCTGTAATTCCCTTACGACTGAAATGGTTTGTCTTGTTTAAGTTCAGATGCGAATGAAAGGATAGGATAATCTTCTAATTGTTTCCTATTGAGAGAATCGTTGAGCAAGGCGTTGAAATGATGCTCCGAGTTCTTGATGGATCTAAAGCGGAGCACACGAATTACACCCTGGTCAACCAATTATTGCATACGTTCCCTGCACTTGCAGTCCCTACTGTGCTAGTTACGTGGTTAGCACGCGATAGGAAGAGAAATCGAAGGTAAAGAGTAAGGAAAGTCATTTGAAATCGAAGAATAATACCAATGGTGCGAAACGTATAGAGGATAGTATCAAAGTATGAAGATAGGAGTCGGTCAGGAGAAGGGCAAAGTTTCGTGATGCTACCCCAGAACTTATAGTTGACGCTTAAAACTCCTTAACCGTAGATGTCTTGACAACAGTTACTGGAAGCGAGTCCCAGCTTTCGATAGCCGAATCTCCGCACTAAAGCGGTGGGACGGCGGTCTGTCTAGCTTCATAGAATGCCAGCAGAGACCAGACACTGCAGCAAGACGAAATAACCAAGACTAATCCACGGCAACCTTCCCAGTGCGAATAAGGTAGGTTAGGATTAGGTCCCCTCTAATCCTTCGAAAGTGCATTGAATGCATCCCCAAACTAAGTATGCACTCGGAGTATGTTTGTCCTTGTAAACCATCGGTCAACCTAGTGTCGACACGCAAAACCCTTTCTACACCTTTTCCCGATTGACGGCATCCACAGTGCAATTGAATGGCTCCGTATGGCTTTGATTTGCATCCACAAACCGATTGAAACTCCTCTTTAACGCAAGTGAATTGCATCCGCTATCCTTCCGCAGCACTATGCGCGCGCCGTGTCTTTGGCATTGAGTTAGCCCAAATCTGCAACACGTAGCTTCCTGGAGCATTTTAAACAATGCTGTGAGAAGACGAAAGCTGGCAGAGGTTAGTACTGTGTTGTCTCGTCACTGTCAATACAGTAACAGTAAAAGATATACATCTCCAGCTAAGGTGTGACCGGATAAGACAGAGACATGATGGGGCACAGATGTGCCATCCCTACGTCCATGAGAGCTTTAAGTTTACGAGCAACAGCTTTTGTACACAGATTGCCGATTTAACCCGGCTGACTGCCACAGCTTCAGCGAAATGTAGGAGGCGGATGTTAGCATTTCTCAACAAGATTGTGAACTGTGTGGTAGGGTCGAATGGATAACAAGTAGACCATAAATGTATACTTATGGAGGAGGCAAATCGTTTTCGTGAACAAGTGGTAGACGAAGCGGAAGACTGGATAATTTCATGCTGCAAAAACTTAGGTACATGTTCCCTCACTTTGGAATTCAACCTCTCGGTACAGCCTGTGCGGCGTGACCCGCAGCTGCAATTGAGTTGATAAATGCAATGTGAATTGATGCCGATTGGTTGTCTTTTCTTCTTTGCGGGAACAGGCACTTTGTTAGTTCGGTTAATAAGGACAGCTTCGGCAGCATAATAAATCCTATGAACAGCGGAAATTATACGCTTGGCTGTCCTCATGGTGGTAAAATCAATCTTAAACGGTAGTTCTATAAAGATCTTTTTGGCCACAGTGAGGAGCTTCTCTCTCGCTACCCTCGTCTGGCTGTTTTGCGATAAACCGACAAGGATAACCGTTTTTCAAAAGTGCATTATTCAACAGCTCCTGTACCTCTTTCAGGCAATCTGGGCTACATATATTTCTTGCGCAACTGAACGAAATCTTGACTAGTGTCCGATTGTACCGCATGAAAGTGAAGCTGGCAAAATGCAGGTACTGACCGGATCACGTCGGTTTCCGGTAGACAGATCGCTAGAAAAGAAAGTTTTCTTTAGGACCAATCAGTACGTCCACAAATGTGAGTTGTTACATTCGACTTTGCTGTTTAGTCTTACATTAGTACGTACACTAGAAAATATTCGACAAGAGGTGTACTCTTTGTTGTTGATAAACAGAATACTAATCAGCCAATGATGGTAGATATAAGAACCATTGCATAGATGCATGAGTTGGCGGTATATAGCGGAGACGCGTGGTCGTTCTAGGCTCCATTCAACAACAAGTGCCTACGCTGAAGCTAGTTCCACGCAGCTTTGCAACACAAGTTTGTCCAAACAGATAGTGCTACTGGGTAGAGGGTTCAATGAGAGTAAATGGACTACCAGGTAGGTATTGCGAACAACACCAGTGAGGGGGGGACTGGGAACACGGTAATGCGACACCCCATCAGCCATCTTATGGCCAGTTAGGCAATGGCGCAGCCCAAAGTTTTGGATAACCCACCAACACGCGCATTCGACGGCACTGTGTCCGTCGCAAGTTTGTCAGTCGGCATTTTATGAAATAAGACGTGTTTTGACGTTGGATCTTGCCCTTACACACTATGACCCGAAACTACCCATCATAGTTGCTTCGGACGCTTCAGAGTACGGGATTGAAGCAGCACTCTTGCAATAGTTTTCGGATGGCAAGCAAAAAGCGGTCAGTCATGTTTCACGCACGCTAACAACTACTGAACGGAATTACAGCCAAATTGAAAAGAAGGTTTAGCAGTAGCGCTTGCAGTCAAAAAGTTTTGCAAGTTGTTACTTGCTCGAAACTTCACATTATGCATTGATCACATACATCTGTTGTCTATATTTGTTACAAAGAAAGGAATTCCTGTTCACACCGCAAATCGCTTGCAAAACTGGGCAACAATACTTCTCAGATACGATTTTACCATTAAACACCTCAAGTCAAGTGAATATTCAGCTACAACACACACGATCTCGACAATTTGCCAGAAAATCAAATCAGTTGCAAGCTAATACGACAAAGCACGGGTAGATAAGGACAAATGAACATCATCAAGTTGAAAGTCGACTGGTAAAGTCAAGGATAACACAGTTGGGGTCTGGTAAAAGACGCGAGAGGTAAAGGATGACTGACGAGCGGTAAGCTTGTGTGCTGACATAGATTAGCTTGCACTTCTGTCTAGTAGATGAGGTTGATAAACATTCAGATAAGGCAGTATGTAGGGGATGACTTGTATCGGTCAGTGTCTTAGAGACTAGTTTTTACAAAAACTGATGTGTGTAGAAAAATGGTTGTTAGTAAAGTAGATATCGGAATACCGCTACATCGGGCTAAGTACTTTAATGATCTGACAAGTAACTTAAAATGCTTACCCAAAAGACCGGGAAAGATCACAGGGGAACAGTACATCCAAGGAGGAAGAACACAGGCATTTACAAAGTGAACGATCAATCCACGATGAACGCAGGAGGCTTTGAGCCGTGAGGCATAGAATGACAGCCTTCTGACTTTTGTGAAAGTTTCATTTACTTGAAGTGTCCAAGATAAATCATAACTCAACGTCACACACAGATACGTTACTGATGCGGAAAAGTGTACTCCGTCGCCATCAAGATGTAACTTGTTGCACAGTGTAAGTAGCCTCACGTACCTGGCTCCTTTGTGCAAGGAAAGAAGATTGTCATGGCATTTTGAAGCATTAAGAACCAGATCACGGGATTTGGACCAGTCATTAAGATCGTTCAGAAGCGCTTGTAATCTGAATGAAGAATCGGAGCTTAGGTGATTGATGCCCAGGACGATATCGTCCACATATTTTGGCAGCGTCGTTTCAGTTGGCGCTGGCATAGGGCTGACGTAAGTAGAAAAGAGAAAAGGCGACAGAATTGCTCCCTGAAGGATAGCTGCGTTGGTGCGTAGGCGGGAGGAACATCTGCCTCTGAGTCGGTTGATCTGAGTGCGTTCAGCAAACTAATCACTCAATGGACAATAAATGGATGTACTCCTTAACTACGTAGGCCTTATAGAAGTAATTCGAGGTTTACACAGCCAAATGCATTTCCGCAGTCAAGAAACCACATCAGAGTTGCTTTATTCCTATTCTCAAGCGATGATAATACAGAATGTACAACGTAGGCCCCAGCATCTAGAATATACCTCGAACTACAATGGGCGAACTGGAGGGGGTCCTTAGAGCGTGTTCTGGACAGCATCATTTGGTGAATGACTTTTTCCAGAATTTTCAAAGTAACGGAAGTGAACGCGATAGGTCGATATACGTTGGATGACTTTTTCGACACTGATGTATTGTTGACACTTCTCCAGCCGTCGGCTATTTTGTGTTGCTGCATACAATTTGTGTATATACTCGCAAGAGGTGTTGCCAAACAATCGGCACATTCTTTCAGTAAGATAGGAGATAGCATGTCCGATCTACTAGCTTTACCGGAACATAAATGTGTCAGTAGATTACTTACAGTTGCACTATCAACGGGAGGTAGTGGTTCAGCAGACCGCAAAACCTGGGCACCGGAGGACTCTGAAGCTGTAGTAATATTACACTTGCAGAACACGATTCAATTCTTCTACGCCTACATCGAAGGATGGCGAACATCGAGTAATACCGCAAAGCGTTTTCAACATCCTCCAGAGTTCACGACAATCGCCGTTCCCAAGAACAGACTGGACATACACTTTGTTATGACGGTGTAGTTCTTCCTTGATATGACCTGTGAGAGATCTTACTGTGGTACCGTCCTTTTCTTTACACACTTTCTCCTTAAGTCAGCGTAGCAGCTTCAGGTGGTGGAGGAAAACTTCTCAGCACGGACGCAAATAGTTTCCAAAGGACAACAGGTATCAAAACAAAGTTTAAGCAGCTTGTCAAATTATCACAATACCTGGATACATCAGGGTCAAAGAACAAACAAAATTCCGTTTATGCGAGCATTTTGCAAAGTCTGTCGAGATTTTGTGGAGAGCATTGATTCTTCGATCATTGCAACGAGTGATTTGTTGACGCTTGTTCTTGCTATAGATGGCAGGTGAAATCTTGATTGTTGAGTGATCAGAATTCCCGATTGGAGCCCGAGTACATACGGAGAACCACTTCACATTATTAACAAACACCAGGTACAAGTTTAGGTTTGATCTGGTGGGCTGATCGATGATGTTTCGCAACACTAGAGCGGTGAGAAAAGTAGTGTCACGTCTATTGAAACCTCCACCGAAGATGTACATAGGATCGTCGGTGTGTTTGATGACAGCTGCAGTAAATTCGTCATAGAAATTCCAAGCTTCAGATTTGGGACAGGTGGGAGATATGTAGATGTTAACCAACAATATTGTGTGGTAGCCATTCAAACACCTCGGCTTCCATTGTATGACTAAAGTCTGAGGAGAAGCAAACAGCACGTTTTGTTGCAATAAACAAAGACGGATTATTGTAAAGAAGTACTCCACCACATCGGTTTTGGTACGTGCATGGGCGATCAACCCGATGGCAAAGAAATTCTCCAACGGATACGACCGCATTATTCCCTTCTTCATGGAGCCAGGTTTCTTGCAACATAATGATTCCAAGCTGCGAATTCTCTCTTGAGAAAACAATGATAGTTCATTTAATTTCCCCATGTGCTAGCGGATGTTGATGCTAAGCAATTCTGGGACGCTCAGATCATTCAATTTTTTCCTTCGAAGAGCGACTCTCCATCCAGAACGATGTTTTCCAACAGAATGGTCACACTTCTATGTATTCGTTTCATATTGTTTCTGAAATCACAACCAATCGAAAATTCACGGGTTTAGAGCGTAGAAAAAAGGTAGCGACTTTAAAACGTGGTGTGAATAGATTTGCACCGCGGGACGAGTGATGAAGTAAAACAAGAACCGATAGAGCAAAATGTAAGATGTGAGAAGGTGTGTGTTGATAAACTCCAAAGAGAGGAATCGTAGAGCACAACCGGTCCCGCTATCCGGTCGGAATGCTTTGACCATGTTGACGCCTTATCCCGCCTGATTGCTAACAGATCAACTTCGCAGCCACATGAAGACACGGTCATTTCATCACTTGACATTGATGCTGACATGAAATCCAGCTTTGAAAAGCCCATACGAAACTTATCAGTTACGTACAATGACATTTGTGAGTCTACTCGATCAGATAGCTGTTTACAACGAGTCATCTTTTATCTTCGCAACGGTTGGCCAAGACGCGGAAATTAAACCACATTTTGTGCATAAAGATGCCTTAAGAATAATGAACGACTGTTTAATGCTGGCAGATCACATTGTGATTCCTAAAAATCTCAGAGTAAAAGTGATTCAAAAGCTTCATGCCGGACACCAGGGAATTACACGCATGAAATCCCTTGCCAGATGTTATGCTTATTGTCCAAAAATGGATAAAGATATTGAAGGTGCTATTCTTAGTTATTTTAAATATGCATAAGCTGCGAAAGCTCCCATCAACGTTGACCTTCATACTTAGCCGAAATCAACTGCCCCGGTATGCGGATTCATGTCAATATTTTCTGATTATTGTTGATTCATAATCGAAATGGCCAGAAATGGTTTGTCACTCAATCAACAACTGCTTCAACAATCGTAGTTCTTCGTCGTTATTTCACGCAGTTTGGTTCCCCAGCAACGCTCGTCACTGATAACGGTCCACAATGCACATCAAATGAGTTCAACCGATTTTGTCAATCCATGGATGCACAACATTTACGCAGTCCCATTTATCATCCCAAGTCCAATAGACAGGCTGAGAGGTTAGCGGATACATTCAAACGTTTTCCCCTATAAAAGTCACATATGTCTGCTTAACAACACCGTGACGGGGCGGACATGACTCGCCACTAAATAAAGTCATTGTATTTACATTCCGGAGGATCTTACACATTTCGCGAACGTCAACCACTTCAAAGATTTCATCTGATCTCTTACCATTTTGACGCATTCACCGACCTAACTCATAAATTCACAGTAATATTAACAAATTCACACAACACGATTACTTAAATGCACCCACATACATACTACACATACACGAATATATATCTAGTATGCACTGGTTAAATGGTAATATTTCTGTACCATTACTGAGGTTACACGTTTGTATTACCCTGCTCGTGCCTTTGAAAGCGTGTCTCACACCGTCGAAAATAAATCGTTTATCTATTTTTTATTTATAGATATTGCAACTAACTTGGATGTACTCCTGCGCATGTATCGTTCAACACCAAATCATGTTCTCCCAAACCAACAACCACCGTCGGAACATTTTATTGGCCGACGTTTATGCATACCATTAGGTGCCATGTTTCCAGCAAAGGAGACTAATGAGTGTGACCAGAAAATGACAGAGCAGTTCAATCGTAATCATGGTACTCGCATGAGATATTTTCATCCCTGTGACCCAGCGTGTGTACACCTTCAGGGATACACATAAAGCTTGGATTACCGGAATTGTCAAAAAAACAAAAGAAAATGTCTTGTATGAAGTGAAATATCAAATCCGATTGACTACACGTCATGTGAATTACATCAAACATCGTTATGCGCCCGAATAGGTTCAGCAAAATGACACTACAGAGATTCCCTTACACTTTCCTTTAGATACATTTGCTTTGTCTAAGCCAATGGAACCACAACCAGAGCAACGCGTTAGTGTGTGCACAGAAGTGGAAGTTGAACGAAGACATTCCACACGTATTTCCCCCCCTATTCAGCGACTTATTGTCATTAAAAGCGAAAGCTCTTATGTGTAATATTTTATTGTTTTTAGCCGAGGAAGGTGTTAGAGAGATCAGGGATGTCAGCCACATAGACAGCACGTGAAAATCGCTCGATTTCCAGCGCGTGTTTGTATGTTATATTGTAATTTTCAGCAACCACATGGCACGTGAGCATCGATTGGTTTTGACCAAGTGTGAGGTTAACGTCTTTTCCAGACAGTTGGTTGCAGCTAAACCTTTTCAAGCAATGTCAATACTGTTTTCTTACTACTAAGCGGGAGTTATAACAGTCCAGCATTTGGAGCATCATGGAAACATATGTGAAGCAAGCTATGAAACAGAGATACTCCGAGATGTTTCGGGGTTATCCTGAGCGTGTGCTCTGCACGACCGAGTGGAGAATGCGCTTTCTGCAGCGAATTGTGTCAGAGGCACGAGCCTGTGTGACGCCTCGGCACTGTCAGCATATGCTAGATCATGTGAGGAGGAATTACGCTCGCGCAATGCATTGTACAAAGTTGCAAATCGCTCCTATTTCATTGACATAAATGCATATAATTTGAACTGGTGTTGTCATTGCTATGCATCGTGAAGCCATTGTTTCGACATTCAGATATAAACGATGATGTTCAGTCTAAGTGCTCTCGCAGAGAGTTCTCGTAGGTTCCTGCGTTAGGCGTAGCGAGACAACCAGAGGGTATACGGATGATTCCTGGCAATCAGGAATACATTTCTGTCAATGTTGAGAGGTCGTGTGTAGTTACGTACTGTTGTGTGACTAGTTCATGGAGGGTACCACAAAGAGTACTACCGTGCGCAGAAAAGCAGAATTCAATAGTTCAATAGTGTATGATGGGATAAAAACCATAACTTTACAAGACCCACAGGATTGAAAGTGCACAAGAAAACTAAAATCAGTACTTTCTAACGTGGAACGGGAATCATCAGTGTAAATACATCGCACTTTATCACACAGAGGTCCACTGAGTTCCCCTGTTAATTCGTGCAGCAGTTTAGGATGATCAGAATCTGGCCAGGAAGCCTTATTTGGGTTTACCTCCCACAGCAACCGTAGAACTTGAGACTCCGTCGCACTAATTTCGTCCAGACAAGAGTCATCAGGGATTCTTAGAGCATGTTCTTTGCATGGAGCTTTTGTTTCGCGGACAAAGACGCTTGAAGGCTGGTCGCCAAACACACAAGCATTGTCATGGTCGTTATATGCGTGGGTCCCATCCCCACAAAGCCACGCTGAAATAGGCGGGTTTGCACAACAACGTCGCTTAAAGAAAGCGAGGAACGTTTTCGTATTGGTCGAGACAGCGTCAGCTAAGTCATACTCATACTGAGGCCGGGCCAACCTAAAATGTAGCTTACAGTTATTCCGCACTGCCAGATACTTGTCAAACGTACTGGTCGACGGAGCTGCTGGATGCCTTCGCTGGCATCTGGGCTGCTTCTTCACGGAATCTATCCACGGATGCTGGGTTCTAGACTCTAATTTTTCACCACTGGGATGTGAGGTGCAGAAACGTCGACGAGATAAGTGTTAACTTGTCCCCAGGTTACCTGAGCAGTCTGCTTTCTCGGAGGTCACACAAGATGATGATAAACCCTTGTCCCGCATTGTCTGAAAGTTCGCGGCCCAAATGTTTGGATACCAAACGCTGGTAGCCTGCTGAGGCCTGGTAAGGGCAAGCTGAAAAGACAAGCTAACTTGGTCGTTGGTACCAAGAGACGAGTTGTAAGCAATGGCATTTACAAAGTAAAGTGATCTAGCAAAAACAAAATCCACGATGAATGGCTGCTGATTGCTCGTGTACCTAGTGGCTAGGTCCACGAACTGGTGTGGAGGTACCTGCAGCGTAAAGTCAAGCAAGTCTATGCCGAAAGATTCCAGCGCCGCGTTGCCAGATAGATCTGCCCATCAAACCTCATGGAGATTGAAATCGCCCAGCGTCAGACCTTTGTTCGCAGCGTGAGTGCGTGAAAGCTCAATGCTCCCCTTGGAAAGACTCATAGGGCTTCTATACACTAGCACAACCGTAAACTGAACCGAGGAAGCGCAAATGATGACTATGAGAGCTTCAACAGACTTGCCGATCGATTGAAACGCACCGGTCTTCAATACGTCTAAGTGATAACTCACATAACGAGCTACTCCACCTCCTTGATGGCCAATGGAGCGGTCAGCGTGGAACAGTGCGCAGCCCGACAGACATACATGTAGTTGAGTCATGTGTTCCAGAGCAATGAAAGACGTGTTCACGAACTCGACATGCGCACGTGACAGGGCATCAGCAACAATGTTATCTTGTCCAGGAATATGTCCGATATCAATGGTGTACTGTTAAATAGAAGTCTACTTGACATACTTTAAGCGGTGAGTGCTTATCTGGCTTAACCTGTAGTATGGAAGACAAAAGTTCGTGATCTGCAAAAACAAATTGTCCTCTTTCCAGGAGTGAATGGTGGAATCTATGGCGAGTAACCCAAGATTTAATTACCGTACCGAGCTTCTGTTGGCGTGAGCGAATAAGAAAAGCACCTAAGTGGCTGTTAAACTTAATCGGCCGTTTGTTGCAAAACAGCTCAGATAGCAGTATCTGATGCAACAACATTTAATGACAGCGGAGCATGGGGTTGCAAGTAGAAAAGCATTATGTTATCTGCCATGGAGGATTTGACTTCTTCGAAAGTTCGTGCAGTGGCGCCAGTGAAATGGAACTCTTTCGGATCGCCAGCCAACAAGTTCGTGAGCGGCGGTAGAAATGGAACGGCGGTAGAAATTAAGCATGTCTAAGAACTGTTTCACCTGTTTCACGGAAGTGGGTGTGGGAAGGTTTCCTATGACCAAGTTTCTCTGTGTTTGGCGAAATGCCACGCACATTTGTTACTATTGATGGCCACTCTGCACTCGGTGCAAAGTGGGAATAGAAGGTTTAGCTAATTCAAGTGTTCACTTTCGTTAGCACTTGGAACAAAAATGTCATCAAGATGAGAAAAAACAAAAGGTAGGCGTGCAAGTGCCTGATAAATAAGGCTTTGGAATGACGTGCATAAAAATTTGTAGAAACCAAGCGGAGTTCTGGTAGTTATCTTATACTCATCAGGATGAATAAGGATATGATGATGAGCGCGCATGATGTCAATGTGTGAAAATATAGTGTATCCAAGTGGATGAGAAGAAGAGTCATACAAATATGGATTGAGGTACCTATCGGATAGTGTAGCAAGAAGGACGCGGCAATGAAGTACAATCTTTCTTGGCGCCATCACAAACTATATTACCACTCAAGCAGGCGTAAATTAATGAGTCACGTTGCCTTCCCACGGCGCACCATCTCTCCTGGCTTCTGCTCGTGACACGTCCATACACTTTGAAGGTCTCGTTATTGAGTATTTCCTGCTCATTTCACCCCTGTAGTTCCGCTTCTACGCGCCCCCTTCTGACATGCCTGTTGTCTTTCGATAGCTCTTGATTTGCTTGAACGTGGATATATCCGCTGTTTGGGGTTGATCCGTAAGGCTGCAATAACAGCGGTTTTGTTTTATTTATTGCCTTCTCGACGAATACCCTTTCCGTTCTGCCTGGCTCAAGCGCAATAACGGACGTCGCTGGTGCCCCGTTCTCCTCTCGTTCCGTCAGGCCAGTGTTGCTCCGTCTGCTTTCCCTCATTGAGCTTGTTCCCGTTTCCGTCTGCCCTCGTTTTAGTGGTCTTTCTGTCCTCCGGGTAATCACTGCCTTCCCCCTCCCTACAATGGGATTAACTGCTCTGTGATAGCCACAAGGTGTCCAATCGGATGCTGTTTGTTCGCTACCATATGTCACACTGATGCTCATATGCTTTGAGATGGTCGAATCATCCCCACCTGTAACATGTGTTGAAACTTATCCTCGGTTATTTTCAGCCTTTCCGGATGTAGACGTCGCGGATGGAAGAGAACTAGAGTATCGCTTGGCGGTGATTTAGTGACATACAGAATGTGTGTTATCTAACTGTTGGGGAAGAGAACCTCTAGGCGGACATCAGAGGCACCGATCGCGGATCCGGAACCAAAGCATGGTCAGTGGGCCGCACCCTATCGTATTGCTTGGACGACATATAGCTGAGTTAACCGGCCAATTAGCACTAGAGCGGTGTTGTCCGTTGGTCCCAAGTCGACCCTTTCAGGGTTTTCTACATGTTTTATAGAGCGTTCTCGAACATACGATTTGAGCTTTGAAACGGACGGTTTGACTAGTCAACATAACCCTGCTTCCTCTGTGCTCGTCCGAAACCGACTTTCTCTTTCCTGTGGGGAGCCAGCGACCTCGAGTTTCCGATCGATAGCCGGCCGTCTAATCAGGCGAAGGATGACCACTTCATCGACTGATGGAAATTTGATTTCAATATATCTCCAAGCCTACGAAGCAGTTTGTAGTATGGCGAAGCGTTATGCGACAACATGGTTATGCGGCAGATTGTTGGTGAACACAATGTCTTATCAGGAACGCAAAAGCTGCGTATTGACATCTAGCAAACGTTGGCTTTGTAAATTTATTAACATAGCATAATGTGAGTAGTAGGGGATTTATTGAAACGCGTCATGAAATCCGCTTCTAATATGGCCTGACGACATCTGCGACTACAGATATCCAAATGAATTGTCACCGTAGACCAATACTGATTAGTAAGGTCCGTTAAATGCAAGTCTTAATACTGCTTACATTATCTGCTGCTAAACAGTTCGGATTGAGTGCGGTTAACCAAACTGACGGTTGGAGGTAGTACGCTGATGGCAGCACCAGTGTCGACAAGAAAACAGAAAGCGTTGTTATGTTCTAAGGCAATCAGCCGGCGAGATTCGGATTGCTGTTGGCCAGGAACGGGCTGGCATCTGTTGTCTGACCTGTTGGTTGCCCGACAGCAAGAAATCTGGTGGATGCATCTGACGAAAAAGCACGGTTCGATACGTTTATTTGCTAAATGCCCGAAACGACTGTAGTATAAATAAATAATTGAATTACGCGATGAAGAATAGCCGCTTTTGGAATAGATGAACGAGTATTAGAAGAACGGTTTGGTTTAGATCAATTTAACTGAATTTCCGATATCTACTTATACAAATCGTCCAGACGGTCGTTAATCGAGTTTGGTAAACTGTGCTTTTCAGTGGTATCGATGTTAGTGGTACCAGACTGGATTTCCAAGATTTTATGAGTGGTTTAGCTAGTTGCGTCACGGGAACGCGGATTTTTGGCGCGGATTTTTGGATCACCGTGTACTGGACACTACTTTTGCTTCAGATTACTGTGTTATCAGCGTTTTTTCTGTGTGAATTGTGCACCAATATACTTCTTTTGACGTATTTTCCAAGCGGTGCAAATTTGGTGTCTATTCTTTGGCTAATTCCGGAGATCTCATTGATTTGCCCTACTACCATCTCTGTCCGCCATCTTGGATTTGTTCTAACTTGTGATGCCGTCTCAAGCTACTTGTGGTTCGTGTTCGAAAGTTGTGGGAAATAAGGCTCATGCACTTCGGTGCTTCGGCTGCGATGTTTCGTTCCATATTTCGTGCATTGGCTTATCCGTTGACGTGTTTCGAAAATCTCTCGACATCCGACATCGGTTTTTCCAAGTTATATGTGATAAATGTCGCGGTGCAAGACATCAGAATACACAGCGACCGCCAACAATTACGGGAAAATCTCTCTTCCAGACAGAAACAAACCGTTCACCACGTGGGGTCAAACGCCCTCGTGAAAGTACCCCTGTCACCTCTTCTTCTCTTGTCACTCTGCGGTCTGCACCGCCACCAGAGTCTTTGACCCCGGACGAGCCTCAGGTTTAATTTCTCCACTGATGGAAGACTCAGACTTATAAACTACGAAATGCCGCCTCACTGATCCGTTCGCTAATTTCTCAGAGTCTGTCCGTGAACCTCTGAACATCGAGAAGTCATGGAGTACAAAAAAGCAGAAGCCGCCAAGTAATCGAGTTCAGATGTCCCCTGTTGATAAACAACAACCCAAACAGATAAGCGCCTCTAGTTCTGCTCCAACCGGTTTAGCACCGATTTCGCTGAGGCATCATAATCTCATGGTCTTCCACATACCAGAGTCAAACGATGTAAACCCTCGGATAGGTTATGATCCCGATGTTGAGTGTCTCCAGGGGCTCATCGATAGACTGTTGGATGCGTGTGAAGACTGTGTGACGATTAAACAAGTAATGCGACTTGCCAGAAAACTAATCAGTCGTGTCGACCTCTGAGAATAAGCTTTGCAAATCACGCATATGCCGCAGCTCATACTGTCTCATCTGTCAAGCCTGAAAGGCATAAAAGTTCACATCCGTCGAGACTTAGAACCCGAAGACGGGGATCGTTTGAAGACTACAGTCGTTATGCTCAAACGCCGTACTGAAGAAGGTGAGACTGACTTACAAATTGTAAATTTCCGGGTGATCAAGTGGGGTGTACGAACCCGTATCAACCGATTGCTCAACCTCCAGGCCATCCAGCGGTACCTCACAGGGCCTGCGTGTGGCATTTGCCAACGTGTGCAACCTAATGAACAAACGTGAATTGTGCCGCTTCGCTGTCTCAGAGCGGTCGGACGTTTTAGGACTTGCAGGGACTTGGCTGAACTCCAATATCACACCCCAAGAAATCATGTTGTCAAGATAGGCTTGTTTCCGATGCGACCGAAAATCAAAGGCTCACGGTGGTGTTCTGTACATAAAATCGTCACTATCTGGCAAACATATCAGCACCTATAGGAGCGAGGATAGTTTATGGGAGCAATTGAGGTGCACAATCCGCCTCGGACGCACAGAATTAATAGTGGGTGTTATGTACCGTAGCCCATTAAACCGTTGTTGCGATTGGCTAACACATGTACAGAAGCACATGAGCCGCCCTCAGTTCTTATTGATGGGGGATCTAAATTTACCTAAGATATTCTGGCCAAACGTTCGACTTCTTCCCGGTCATGGTAAGGTTGAGGCTCAATTCGCCAAAATGACTATTGAAATTGGGGCAACGCAACATGTCATCCAACCGATGCGCGTAACGCCGCACTCAGCATCTTGTCTGGACCTAATACTTAGGAGTGCGAGTAGAAGCTAAGCGAGATCAGGGTCCTCGAACCTCTGGCGAACACTGACCACTGATCCATTGTGGAAACCTTAGCACGGTCGCTACCGTATTACTACCAACGGAAGCCGAGATTCAACTATTGGAAGACGGACTTCAACGGGCTCGTTCAAGCCGCAAGTCAAACTGATTGGACTCTACCACAGGATGCGTCGCTTGAGACCTGTTGGTCATTATTGAAGAGGAAGCTTAACTCGCTACGTACCCTGTTCGTTCCCCTGAAGTATTCGAAAATCGAACCTGCCAAACCGCATTGGTTTGGTACGGAATACAGAGAGTTAGTGTGATGGCGTCGCAAACTTCGGGATAGGTACATCAGATCGGGTTTTGATGAAGATTACACAGTGTACAAGAAACAGCGTAACTTATGGAACGCCGCAATGATCAAGAAACGCCGGCAGTTCGAAGAGGAGCTAGCATCCTCGGCTACAACTGCACCCAAAAGTATATTTGCCTACTTGAAACGTCAACTGATACCTGGGGGAGACCCACCGGTCTTAGTGAGCTCATACGGACAAACGCTCGCTTCAAGCGCGGATCGCGCGGACTCCTTGGCTACGCACTTCCTCACCGTATTTTCCAGTGAACCGGTGGCTGTTCCAGTACCGGCACAGGTTGCGCAAGTCTTGCTGGACAGCCGACAATGTGATGCAGTCGAAGTGTACCAGCTACTCGTCAATCTCGGTAGTGCAAAGCCCCCTGGACCAGACGGACTTCACCCACTAATACTAATACTCAAGTCCCTATCGATTATCATCGCACCAGCCGTGACAAATCTATTTAATAAATCACTCTCTGAAGGATCTGTCCCCAATGACTGGAAATGCTCGATAGTGAAACCGCTTTTGAAGAGTGGTGATCCGAGTAAAATAGAGAACTATAGATCAACCAGTTTGACTTCGGTATTATCCAAAGTTCTCGAGAAGGTTGTGATAAAGTGTCTGCCGTCGTACTTCGAATCGGTGGACGTACTGACGCCAGCGCAACACGGTTTTAGGAAAGGGCGATTCTGCATCACCAACTTAATGTATGCAAACAGCCAATGGGTATGAGCTCTCAACGAACGGAAGGATGTTGACGTGGTGTACCTCGACTTTAGTAAGGCGTTTGACAGAGTGAACCACGAGGTACTGCTTCTTCAACATAGGATATACGGAATCGGTGGCACGTTACTTCAGTGGTTACATGAGTTTATTGTGGGACGAAAGTTTAGAGTACAGGTCAACGACTACCTGACAGACTGGTTCTCATCGACCAGTGGCGTGCCTCAAGGAACTGTACTTGGGCCAGTATTATTACTTATTCAAATCAACGATCTTCCGCAGCAGCTCCAGACACCATGTGCCCTGTCTGCAAATGACTTGAAAATCTGGAGTATCATTGAGAACCAGAAACTGCGCTCTCCTCCTGCATGATTTAGAGCGACTGTCAAGGTGGTCTACTGCAATTCAATTCCCTCTTAACGCAAGCAAGTCGGAGTTCATCAGTATCACCAGACGTCCAGCCACTCGGTCATAAACCTTGGACGGCCAATTGCTCCATCCTAATACCTCTGTTAGAGATTTATGAGTGTTCTCTGGACAGGATATGAGGTCAATAGAAAGAAGGGAGAAATTGTACCTTGCGGGACTTCGTATGCTCTGGGCATTAAGATGCAGTTTCTCCACCTGGTCCGAAGAAACCGTCCTTCGCCCATTTACCTCGCTCATTAGACCAAACCCTGAATACGATACCCCAGCTTACCATCCGCTAACCCAGCGGAAAACTGAAAACCTGGGGAAAATACAGCATATCGCAAGTAGAATGGAACCGAGTCTACGAAAGCTTCCGTACGGAAAACATTTTGAAAGACTCGGACTCTACACACTATCCTACCGTCGAATAAGAATTTGACCTTACTATGACCCATCGAATACCGTACTTGAACCACTTCCGCCTACTGCGGCTAATATTTCACCTGCGGGAACCCTGTAACACCCGAGGACACCGTTAAAAACTCTGGGTCCCTTGCATGAACAAAGTATCACCTCAGCTTTGTATCGAACGAAAAATCGTAAACGTTTGGACTACACTACCACAAGGATTCTGTGAAATGTTTTAAAACACGTATCAACGATTATTCCGGAAACTCGTGCTTTTGTGAAACGATGCCTGTACAATGCCAAAAGAAGACATGGTATGCCCGGAAATAATGACACCAATACAAATTCCTAACCGAACAAGGATAAAGGATTAACTGACCAGACACAAGCGCTGACGATTTATAACTAAATGTTTTTGGTTTTTCATAATTCGATAGAGTTGTACAGAAACCTTTCTACTTGCTCTTAGATACATTCTCAGTCTCAGGTTTGCTAGCTAGGTTAGCCTATATCTGCGTGGGTAAACGCTTCAGGAATATCTGTTTGAACAGCACTTCATCCAGCTTGCGCTCACTTAAGACAATTTGGAGACGTCTAAGAAACTGCGAATGAGTTTTTCCGTCCAGTAATTTGCTGCTTATCAATTGTACCAGACGCTT
Source organism: Dicrocoelium dendriticum (assembly GCA_944474145.2). Classification (NCBI taxonomy): domain Eukaryota; kingdom Metazoa; phylum Platyhelminthes; class Trematoda; order Plagiorchiida; family Dicrocoeliidae; genus Dicrocoelium; species Dicrocoelium dendriticum. Next base: position 87,734,618 of record OX104064.1, read on the forward strand.
GTGATCAGAAATGGTGATTCGTTAGAGGATTGAATCTTTAAGCAGAGAACATGGATTAACATCATCCGGTGGAGATTAAACATTTCGTGAGTCTGCAGCAGTCTGTGGTGGCACTATGGCTAGCACCATAATACATAGTGTCATCGTGCATAATACCACGAAGAGTAGACTACACTTGGACCTCAGTAGACCGTATGTACGGGTCATGGTGCCAAAGTTCGGGAGATTCACAGCAACTAACTTACTGTTTTGGTTTTGAGTAGTCTACGAACTCAATCTGGTGTGCTAACAAAGACATAGTTACAGGTAAAAAAACAGACAGTAAAAATCTTGATGGTACAATGCGTCACGTCAGGGTCACCATTTATTTGGGCCGCTTAGTTCGAGAGGTTGCGAAATCGAAAGTTAGGCATTAATATAAATGTCACTATTGTATGGATTATAATGACATATAGGAGAGAGGGGCATATCACGTGTTAGTGAATGTTAGCTGTGAGTCCAAGTCGAGTCCGGTGCGGTTGCGTACGACGCGTCGGCGAGCCCTGAGAACGTGTATGAAGTCGTGCGAATCAGTTATCCAGTAGTCCACTTGTGTTTGATGCTGCGGCATAAATATGTTCGTTTTGTTGATAGGTGTGAGATAAACTGCTTCTTCAATCGCCCATGATAGTGGTGACAGCTAGTAGTTTGCGAATGTTGCTAGCGGTCCCGGTTTCGGTTCTCTTCGGGGGACGGAAATTACCGTATATTACTAAGTATAAGCCTGTCCATAGATAGGCCGACAGTATAACTGCGACATCAAATTTGTCCAAAGTCGTAATTCGCTATATTAGACGATCCTCAAAAACAGCAAAAAGGGAAACTTATTTGTTTCTCCACGAATTTGACGTCATCACTACCTGATCTCACTTGAATGTGTTTAAGCCAAGCCTGCTCTACTATTGGTCAGTTGTGGTGACCGTAATGTGTTATAATCGCCGTCAATGGGGCGTTGAGCCGTCAGAACAGACTTTCACCGCATCACAGCCGACAACATACGGGGTAAGGGGAGAGGGTGTGTCAGACACGCCTCGCATACTCGGAGGCCTCATGCATACGAACTACACCATAACAGCGGGTGAGGGGTGTGGGACGAGGTGTGCAGTGAATTCCTGGGTGGATAGTATCCGTGACTTTTCGCAAAGTTTGTATAGCCTTTGTCTAAGCCGACCCCCATTACAGAAAGGAAAACTGCCCAAAAATCAAATAATACCAATAAATAGTTGAATTACGTGATGAAGAAAAGCCTATTTTCGAGTAGATGAACGAGTACTAGAATGACGGCTTCGTGTAGATCGATTTAACTGAAGTTCCGCTATCTACTTATACAAATCGTACAGGCGGTTGTTAATCGAGTTTGCTGAACTATGCGTTTCAGTGGTATCGATTTTAGTGGTACCAGACTGGACTTCCCAGATTCATGGCAGCACCAGTGTCGACACGAAAACGGAAACCGTTTTTATGGTCTAGGACAATCAGTCGGCGAGATTCGGATTGCCGTTGGCCGGAAACGGGCTGGTATCTGTTGTCCGACCCGTTGGTTTCTCCACGGCGCGCAATCTGGTGGATGCGGCTAATGTTCGGTAAAATACGGTATCCACACCACTGAAGAGCCTTAAGTCGAAACGATTGTCTGGCGCTTTCTAGGATTTATGGTTATATTAGCGCGCTTGTGAGCTGTCAGGATAAACCAGTAAAATTACACATGGTTGGGTCTGAAAATTTCGCTGAATGGTCTCAAAAGATAAAGGAAATGAGAATTACAAGCAAAATACCTTTGCTGGTCTTTGAAATTATCATAATTAGCTGCAGCACACTTCTGCTACTGGTTGTAAAACTGCTGACAATCATCAGCAAAACGCCGCTTGTGGAATGGCTTGAAGCATCATGGTCTCGCGTCGTTGGATATCCGCAACATCAAAAGGTTGCGTAAACCATGCAGGGCTAATTTAATGCAGGGAAACAAAAAGAAGTCTGCCGGCGCCAAATCTGGCGAAATCTGGACATACTCATAAGTCGCAGGGATGATGGACTGATTAAGAGGTCCATTTACCGAAAATTAACTTGGTCCGGTCAGTACCTGCACTTCACCAGCTTCACACCAGTGCGGCACAAACGGACACTTGTGAAGACTCTAGTTAGTCGTGCCAGACGAATTTGTTCGGCCGACTGTCTGGACGATGAGCTAGTGTTAATTACAGCAACAATAATGGCGAACGGCTACCCTCGAAGATTTATCGAGAAACACAGCCAACCGTGAGGGCCAAAGGACTTGGTGCACACGGCAGCCAAGAAGAAAGTGTATATCGAGTTACCTTTCGAAGGTGACTTAGCCACGCTGAAGACAACTAAGCGTATAATTTCGGCTACACAAGGAAGTTATTATGCTGCACAAGTTGTCGTCATCAACCGAACCCGAAATTTGCCCATACCTCCAACGAAGGAAGCTCAGCCTATTGGGGCCAACTCACACTGTGTATACCAATTTGTATGTGACTGCGGAAAAAGTTACATAGGCAGAACTAATAGAACGCTGACTTCCCGAATAAAGGAACATGTGCCAAGATGGGTTCAACGTGAAGTTGCTCAGATTGTCTACCCTCGTCAGATTCCATGTTCGCGCAGACCGCCAGCTTCCTCGATAGGCAAACACCTATTAGACTCGGGTCACCAGATAGAGCTGGGCTCAGCGTTTCAAGTTGTGTTACGTCACACTAATCCCCGCTTCCTTCGGTTTGCTGAGGCTGTCGCTATAAGCCGGATTAAGCCAGCCTTGTGTGTTCAGAAACAATTATTTGTCAGCCTAAAGCTGCCTTGGACGTAGGTGTGAACTTCCGTCATTCGTTTTGCACCTTAAGCTTGTCTGGTTGCACCCACTGTTAGCTATATCTATGCATATCGGTTATTGTTAATGGTACTGAGGAGACAATACGAAATGCATGCATCTACCAGCCTTCGTCTTCTTTCCGTGCTTTTCAAATAAGGGGTGTTGTAGTACAGGCACCTTGTGTTGGGCGAGAAAGTCGATCACGCGGATCGCAGTGTGCGAGTGGGTGTTGCCACGGAAAATATCTACAGTCCACTGCCGTACAGTTCTAACCGTACCCGCTGGAGCGTTGCAGCAGCGTTTCAAAAGGCTCGCAAACTTCCGCTTTGACAATTTGACCCTCTGGTGGAAATCCATGATGGATCAAGTTTTCCCTGTCTAGAAATGCGGTAAACCTCGTCTTTATGTTAACCAATTCCTCCGCCTTGACCTCCCTTGTACAATGACACGAGTTCTCACAATAACTTTGTTACCTTGGTCGCAACGTGCACCACTGCTTCACTTCAATGACCTGCACGATAAAGGGGCATGCTGACATGTCTCTCCCTACATACACGCTGGCCCCTCATACTAACCGGCGCGGTTTTCGACATGTGGGACCACTCACCGAACGTTCCAGATGCACATTGTAGAAAATAGCAAGATGATTATTTTTGCATCAAACCATGAGCCGTCGCACGTTTAGGTAAAGTGCTCTATTTCAATCTCAGTGGACACTAGGACAATATATTTCTTTTACTTTTAGTACAGCAGATCCACCCCACGTCTTCTGGTCTAGTTTACGTGCTGACTAGATCCTACGGCTAGAACTGCGACCCCTTGCAACCATTGCCGGTTCCACCATGAGGTATAGAGTCGGACCAACTAAGTTGTGTCATGTATAAACGAACATCCGTCTGAGTGCATGTACTTGCGGCTCCTGCCACCCTCACACTGATGCTGCGTGGACGCCGGCTATGGGCTTGACTGCTCATACGCTGAGCCATACGATACACCTTAGTGATTGCCGAGCGCTTGGCCATTATCCATGCATGAGTTTTCAAATGTGGTTGTGCTCGATGAGAGTGTTGATAAATTATGGGTCCGTTCGGCATCACCACCAATTACTGTGCGCCACTACGTACTGAGGAAGGCGGCGTACGCTGTCACTCTGACGATGACAGACTCTGGGTTCTACCCAGTATGGAACGGACTAAGGCCTAACCGCTTCAGGTGTACGTCTGATGTCCATCTTTCTTCCAACTTTACATTCTTCGGGCACGGGCTGAGGGAGTGTGGGTCATCTTCAATTCAATTATGACTGTGATACACAGGAATTTTGGATATAAGGTGTAGGGATGAAGCTGTGGGTAGTGCAGCACAAACCAGTCCTGGTTTCTCATTAGGAGCACATATTACTTTTGGCTGCTTACCTTGGCAATGATAGGCAAATTCGTAGGTGGATCCAGCCAACCTTAAAGGCTAGCGATAATATTTTGCGAATATGATGATATATGGTGTCAGAGCTTCGAAGCCTCATGCAAAGCTTTCTATACATCTCCAACTTTGGCCGACAAACAGTTGTCAGCAAGGATCAAGGGTGGGTTTTACGTCAGAACTCAACGTAGGCCCGTTAAACTCACAGTTAAGTGATGGGCTTTCAGTCTAAATGCAACACTCAGAGCTTGGATAAAACACCCTGCTGAGGCAAACACATCGTTGGTGTGGATGGAATGAGTGCGCTACAGTGGGTCTTCTATTGAGGGGAAATTTTTAGGGTCTATGCGTATCTGCTAGCACCCATCACATCGGATCGAGGTGTTATAAAAATCTAGTCTGCGTCACGGTGCTTTTGCTTTCTAGCTAACCGTTCCTTCATCAAAACCATTGAAACCTTGGCTCTTGACTGGTAGCCGTGAAAATTCCAAGGAATTATGTCCTAAAGATGGGTAAGATTATAGTTCTAAGGCAATGGTTTCTCTAGCTCACACTCGGTTAGGAAGATCTCGCGGAACCTGATAGTGAATGTTATTTCTGCGCAAATGCCAGTAGATTGATAATTTTCAAAGTGGCCCATTGCGAACCGTCTGATGCATCAACAACTGACACAAATGCCAACAGGCGATAGATTGACAGCCTCATCATAGGTAACACCAGATGAATTGGGGGAGTAGTTAAAGTAACTATACGTCTGTAATTCACTTTCTAGCCCATAAAGAGTAAACCAAGCCACGCAGATTAGCCAGCGGCTACCGCAATGGCTTAGTGATCGACGTCAGAACCAAGAAGCCAAAATGGAATTGGAAAACTCTTTTTCCGTGGCCAAATTTATGTGTACTCCTTGTCTGAAACGCATGCTCTTATAGGTATTCGTTCAATTCTATCGTAGTTTTGGACAGCAATACCCTTTACTGGTCCATTTGCCGTCCACCTTTCAGTCCGTACTCAGGTTATATTGAGAGATATGTAACACATCAGTGAATCATGGAACCTCAGCGGTCAATACCAAATCTGTTTCAGATCCACGCGAGCAAACGTAATGTACTCTCCATACGACACCAGAGTACCCATTCCAACAGGCTTAGAACGCAAGTAGGGCAGCGATCTTCTATCAAACGCGATCTTGGCGTGCTGGTTCATGATGAATTGTGTTGCTCCAAGCAATCTGAAATGACATCAAAAACTGGTAACCAACATCTCGGCCTGTTACGACGGGCGTTCGGACAAATAGACACCTCTATTTTCAGACACATGCTTATTGCATATGTTCGCCGCCATGTCGAATACGCAATGCAAGCCTGGCAGCCATGGCTGAAGCACAACTTCACTGTACTGGACCAAGCTCAACGGCGCGCTTTCAACTCCGTCATTAGAATGCGCCACCTACCATACAAGCAGCGGTTGAAACATTTGGGACTATTCAGAGGACGGTCTAGCCGATTACGAGGCGACCTCCTAATGGCCTACTTGATTCTACACGATCCACATCATATGTGTCGCTCTTTACTGCAACTCAGCGGCGATAAAAATCTGAGAGGTCACTCATTGAAACTGGCAGTGGGGTACAGCCGTATGGTGTTCCGTAGGAATTTCCTTTCCATTCGTGTGTGTCAACCATGTAGCGCTCTCCCCGAATCGGTCGTTACTGCGCCGACATTAGTCATTTTTGTAAGACGGTTGGATGGCGTACTCCGCCACTTACATTTTGTTACTTGGCAATACCCTCCATCCTACTCATGGAAAATACCTTGGTTTTATTGCTGTCGCGTGGTGGATCTGCGAAACTACGCGGAGTGCAGGCTATTGCATTGGAAAAGTTCACTCTTTGGACAGTGAAATACTGAATGTGTTCTTTAATTAATGTTATTCGATAACCTACCAGACTACCCAACGGCGAATGTAAAGCAGTGCTTTTTAACCCATACAACTCGTTGTGCACTGGTCCTTATTCATAAGTAATCGTTGCCAAGTTATTAAGAGGATGGGCTAATTTTACGCTAATATGTTATAACAGTTATTTACTATATTGCACCGCATTTGCTTGCACAGAAAAGGGGTATGCTCCGCAGGTTTCACTGGGGAACATGTGCAAGTTGAAATATTAGTAGTTTGGGTTGGGTGTTGAGATGTTGAGTTGTCAGCCAAACTAGGCAATCCGATTGCAGCATTTTCGTCACCGCGAACAAACCAACACCTCAAAGACTAGCCAAGTAACATTACAATGTCACTGACCCGTAAGGTATCCGCTTTATTTCCGAAATGTACCTCATTCTTTGAATATCCAGCAGTTGATACCCTGTTGACTAGTGATGTACAGACTAACAACCTGATGGGTTCTCCTTCTCACAGCATTTAGATATCTGATGTATTCAGTAAAAAGAGCCAAGTTGTGCTTCACAGCAACTAGTATACCCTTTACTGTACCAACAGCAATTGAGCTTGCGTGCCTTAATCCAAAACACACGGCGAGTAGTTCAAAACCCGGCTATCAACTTCTAACTGATGTGTTAAGCTGTGCTTACGGAGCTCAATGGTCTAGTGATCATGGTGATAACCGCCAACCACTATGTGCTGAGTTCCACTCTCAATTCAGGCTATCTCTACCTGATGAGTCCAAACAAGGACGAAACCGTCAGTCGTGGAGTGCAGGGATGAAATAGAGCAACACCAAAACTCTCCACTTCGGTTACTGTCCGAGTAATTGGAATGGCAGGGGCCTACTAGTTAGTCAGCCGAGGCCACCATTGTGACTGCGTGTCACAATCCAAGACACACCGGTACTCCAAAACCCGACTATCAACTAAAAAGATTGCTACTTTCTGCCACTTATGTGTTACTATGAATAGCTTGCATTGCAGCAGGGTAGAAATATACTTGAACCAGTATCCACGTTGGTAATTGTCTTCGTTTTTTCACTATGCACTCGCAATTCATAGACAGCAGGGAAGACGCAACTACAGCTTTTCGACATTCTTCGACCTATATAGCACTGGTGAATTGACTCAGCTTATCGACGGGTTGGATAACTGACAGTAAATCGGGAACACACTTCGCCAGTTTAAAACTGCTTGTGTACACTGCCTGTCATTCTCTCGCTTGGGGTTATCGTTCCCGGTATCCTATTTGGCATCAAGGTTCCGAGCATGAATTCCGTATACCAGCATCCCGACAATGCAAGAGCAAACTTGGTTTTCACTGAGAAGTTTGTTTCATGTTTTCTGACAGCTCCAGTGCCTCTTACACTGATCCTATAGTGTATTCGCTACCATTAACAATGAGTGTTTGTCGTTCCCTATGAGCGCCCGTTACGAGAAGAGAACACATCGATGCTCAGCATGTCGGAGCGTGCAGAATGCAGGGCAAAACTGGAGCAACAACTACAATGTGCTTTCTTCTAAGCTAGCAGGCATCAGGAGAGATGTACTCACCTCAAAAGTCATTAGCACCCATGCAACTCAGCCTATATATCTGAATTTTATTTTAATGGGGGAGGTAATCACTGTTACGTATCACCAATACCAGTTTTTGTTAGACCGCAAAATTTTCACTCCTTCGGAGACCTGTATAACCGATTGCCACCAAAGTATCCCGCACAAAATGGGCTCGATTTGAACCACCGTGGTCTTTTACTCAAATGCACTATCATGCCGCAGAGTGGCAATAACGGCAACGGTTAGCCAATTCCTCTTAGGTGATGATAGGTGTTTCCGTCATATCTGAAGTCAAACGCGTGACTTTCATTCCAGTTGGACTGTGGTGCACACATAAGTCTATTCGGTTACACCTCAGAATCCAACTGTTGTTTCGGACTTATGGTCAATGAGAATCAGCAGTAGCAGCAACCGTGCATAAAATTTTTTTCTAGTTTTACTTAAGGGTTCCTGGAAACCAAGCATCATGGTAATGAGGCGATCAAGATAAGTCCTACTTCGGTCCCATGGCCTGAGGTTGAGACAGATGTGAACTTCTTTGCAGAGATTAAAGCAGTTCGAAGGGACGCACTAGCGTCACGGCATACTGCTTGTATTGGTGCCTGTGTGTGTGTGTGTGCCTGAAAATACCTCTAGTTCCAGTGCTCTCGGACTTCGTGCGGCGTGTATACAGGTGACAATGCTGAAGACGGTTATACCCACCATGCATAGTTAATTAGGACCGGTTTCGATTAGTTTCTTCGATTTGGCCTCGGTGTTGTCACAGTCACGAGAGGTGATAGAGAACACGCACGTGTGGACAAACGGCGAGTTGGCGAAGTTAAGCGAATAGCTGAATTAATGCAATATGTTAACCTTAGTTATGTCACTGCCAGCACACTGGTGCAATGTTTGAATGGACGCTTGAGTTGCATTCAGCCAGTCCACGAAGTAGTCCAGAGGGAATGGTGTGAAATTCAAGCCCTCTAATCAATAAAGCCATCTGAAACGGCAGATTGAACAACTCTAGGAAGAGACACAGTGAAGTAGCCGTGGTAGCCTTCACGGGGATTGACTGGGATCACGAATTGACTGGGATCAGTATTCATCAGTACCGCCCATTACCACAGTGTGGTTCGCTACAACGGGGAATCATTAAGAACAGATTTGTGTTAAGATCTTTAGTCGTGATCTACTCGATTCAACAATGGGCGGTGCGTCAGTCCACTTCGGCGGCCTGTAACCGAAATGCGTCAGTATCCACTTTTGTTAATGATCCGTTCAAATTATGTACCAATGAAGAGCGGATCATCCCGTTGCTGATTTTCCTAAAAGTAGAAAATAAGTTTGGGATCAGAATTGTTCGTTGTGCCGGCATGTATTTCTAAGGTTTGATAGAAAGTACTTACGTGAGCTGGACCGAAAGCATGATATGTTCAGTAACCACTTTCAGGCTGTCCCAACTTGCCAAAGCAGCGCTGCTCCCCATGTGGCTTGCTTTGATCTGGAGTCCCTGGATAGGCTTCGTTAGATTGTGCTAATCTTTGCATCAGCATTGTGTAACTTAACAGGCTGTACACTCGACATTGTCTACTTGATGGTGCAATGTAACGATAGGGAAGGCATTTAAAGCATAAGCCCGCAAATTATACCAACAAGTGGACCTTGAATAGGGATAGAAGTCACAGTTAGCTTTACTCAATAACCAATGCCTTTATACGGGTTAAAAGACATTGCTTTACAAGTCCCTTTGGGGGTTATCGAAAAAAACTTAATGAAAAACTGTAAGTTCTTTGAGCATTATAATGTGCACTTAACATTTGTTATACTGTAGTCGTGCTATCCGCCTGGTTTCACTACACCAACAAATCACAGCAAACTAACTCCAGGAATAGAATGGATTGTGTTAAGTAACCAAATGTAAGTGGCGGAGTACGCCATCCAACCGCCTTACAAAAATGACTAATGTCGGCGCAGTAACGACCGATTCGGGGAGAGCGCTACATGGTTGACACACACGAATGGAAAGGAAATTCCTACGACACACCATACGGCTGTACGCGACTGCTAATTTGAATGAGTGCCTTCTCAGGTTTTTATCGCTCCTGAGTTGCAGTAAACAGCGACACATATGATGTGGATCGTGTAGAATCAAGTAGGCCATTAGGAGGTCGCCTCGTAATCGGCTAGACCGTCCTCTGAATAATCCCAAATGTTTCAACCGCTGCTTGTATGGTAGGTGGCGCATTCTAATGACGGAGTTGAAAGCGCGCCGTTGAGCTTGGTCCAGTACAGTGAAGTTGTGCTTCAGCCATGGCTGCCAGGCTTGCATTGCGTATTCGACATGGCGGCGAACATATGCAATAAGCATGTGTCTGAAAATAGAGGTGTCTATTTGTCCGAACGCCCGTCGTAACAGGCCGACATGTTGGTTACCAGTTTTTGATGTCATTTCAGATTGCTTGGAGCAACACAATTCATCATGAACCAGCACGCCAAGATCGCGTTTGATAGAAGATCGCTGCCCTACTTGCGTTCTAAGCCTGTAGGAATAGGTGCTCTGGTGTCCCATTGGGAGAACATTGCATTGACTCACTTTGAAATGCAGTAAATTTTGGTTTGGCCGACGATGCATCGGATCTAAGTCACTCTGAAGCAGGTGCTGTTCAGCATTCCCCTAAATTCTGCGCCAAACCTTGATATTGTCCGAAAATAATAAGAAAATCGTAGCGATTACCTGCACTCGGTCATTAATAAATACCAAACTATCGTGACCGCAGTACTGAGCCTTGCGGTACACTACACTAGACTGGAACAGTGAATGATGAATTATAACGGACACATCTGCTGTTTGGCAAATCCCTTACGATGCCTGGAAACGATAGGAAAAAGGGAAAATTCTAGTTTGGAGTGACCCACCGAGTGATTCATATGAACACATGCTATTCTGCTCACTGATACGTAACGGAGAGGTCTGGTGAGCACACTATTTGCGTTAATTCGTCTATGGATGTAACCAGGCTTTGTTGCGAAATGTACATGGGATAGGTTGTGGTCCAAGTATTTTTAATGCGTTAATGTGGGCGCGAAAATAATGTGAGAAGAAAACGTTTTCCATGGCCTTATGCATAGCCAATGGGAGAAAAGGTTTTGTCTGCAATTAAGTCCGCTGTGGTGTGGTCAATTGGAGCTGGTAGCCTCTCAAGTTGGTATTGTGGCTGACTTGCAGCAGACCGCGATTGGCTTGATTGGAATTAGTCAGTATTTGGTACACCATAACAAAGTCTCCTCTGAGCCGCCGGTATTCGCTACTGTACAAGCCTAGGGTTTGCAGTCTGTGTTGGTTGGATAGGAGAAACAGTCCTCTAACGATTTTCATCGTCATAAATTGTGGAGGTTCGATCGCAGCAATGCAGTGTTTGTGCCAACGTCGTAAGACCTGAATCGCGCACACTAAGTGTGGCCTCACGCAGGCGTCCAGTGATTGCGGGGCTGCGAAATCTGACTACTACTTTTCATTGAAGGAGAAAGTCGGCAATCCAATGCAAGTGGGGATCACCGATCCCGTAGTATTGGAGCTTGGAAAGGAGAACTTGATCATTTAAACGATCGAATGCCTTCGACAAATCCATTCTCTTTTGAAACTGAGGCAAAAAACATCTTTAAGGGGTTATCAGTTTAAGCTGGTCACGCAATACAGCCGAATGGAATGTCGACGAAACTTCTTATCTCTCCGAGTGTCACAGACTTGGAACACCCTCTGGGCAAATGTAATTAACGCTCCTAGTTTATCCTTTCTCAAAAAACGCCTTGACGATAATCTGACACATTTACACTACGTGATATAGCCCGTGACCCTCAGATGATATCGTTAGTGCACAACAAACAGTGGACGGCATTATAACCCCCATAATCCAGGCAGAAATACTCGCTTTGTGTGATACTTCAAACCTCTTAGTGAGACATGTAGTTCACACGTTCTTTCACTGACACGGGTGTTTTTATTCTGCAATTGTTACCCTCACCGTCCTACTGGACATGTCAAGTATTCGCTGTTATACCCATCATATACTATTGCTCCATTGCAATCCATTGCTCCACGATTGTTTTTGGCGTGCAGCAAGGACCTTGCACGGACACGCGTTTCAAATGTTTTGTTGTTTGCTGATGACGTCAAATTATGGCGCCGGATTCAGGTAGATGCCGATCAGAATTTACGCATGTGACCTAGTTATGGTATATTAGCAAGCAACCCGAGATCTCCTACAGTTCAACGTGGGCAAATGCAAGGTATTCTCCATACGACACCAGAGTACCTATGCCTACAAGCTAGGAACGCAAGTACTGCGTCGATCTTCCGTCGAACGAGACCTTGGTGCGCCTGTTTAGGATAAGTTGAGTTGTTCCAAACAATCCGCGAATGCATCGAAAACTGGTAACCAGCACATCGGTTCACTGCGACGGGCTTTCGGACAAAGAGACGTCTTTATTTTCAGATAGTTGCTCAAAGTGTATGCTCTCCCGTATGCTAAATCCGCCATTCAAGCCTGGCATCCATGGCTAAAACACGACTTCTTTACACTGGAACATCCGCAACGTAGGGCTTCCAAATATGTCAGTGGAATGCGCCCCCTTCCATGCGGGTAAATGTTGAAACATTTGGGAGTATTCAGAGGACGGTCTCACCGATTACGAGGTGACTTGAATACTGAAAGTATAGAGCGAGAAATATAGATCTGTGTTGCTCCATCATAGTTAGATCGGGCACCGGCACAGAACCATGTCGCTGATCTTGTGTCCTGCAGCATATTGAAGCTGCACTACATCTTATCCGGGTGCTGAACGCTCCCTATACCTGTAATCCGCAAATTCGACGTCAAGGAATCTTATATTCCGACACTGAGTTCGCCTCGAGGAATGTCTTCGGCAATTTGTTACAATATTTCACCATTCGACACCCGAAGGATAGAGGGTGAGCGATGCGCTTTAAATTCGGTACCACTAGTTGGTACGGGTGTTCACGTGTGCTGCTTGGTGTGCAAACGTGTAGCAGTGGCCACAACATACTAAAGTGGCCCAGGTGCAATATCCGATTCGTCATTATGAGATCAACTCCAATCCGATGATATGACAGGGTATACAGCCCTAGTCTCCTACATCGGTCTTCGTGCCGCATACCCTGTAAACCAGGGAGGAACCGGAAAGTTAAATACTGAATCCGTTCCAGTCTCTGCACCTAACCCACTATGATCGGACAGTAAGCATGTGAGCTATACTCAAGCACCGGTCTTCTCCTGGAAGAGAACAGGCCAGTGACGATGTCTTCAGAAAAAAGTGCAGAATCTACGTCTAAGCGGCCAAAGCAGACGTAATCAGTTTACGTAGTCTTTCAGTGTTGGCGACGGACTTCATATCACAGCGTAAGAGTACAATTAGATAATTTAAAGAGCTTCTGTACTGCAGCGCTTGGCCGGCAAGCGTGTATACACACCCAATATCATCCTTCCCCTGGCTCATAAATGACGACTTGACCGGGTTGACCGGCAGATCGACTTCTGCAGACCATCGGAACAGGCGGTCGTGGTCCTGATGAAGGGCGTCGCAGTCGTCGGGAGAACCAGTAACCTTCCAAATCTTCAGGTCGTTTGCAAAACTTGATTTTACACAATCCAAAACGTGCGTGCGGCTCTTTACTGTAGCTCAGCAGTAACACCAAAGTTAGGGGCCGCAGCTTGAAACTAGCAGAACAGTACAGCCGTCTGGTGTGCCGTAGAAATTTCCTTTCCATTCGTGTGTGTCAACCATGTAACGCTCTCCCCGAATCGGTTGTTCCTGCACCCACTCTAGCCACATGGAAAGTCTGTTGGATGGCGCACTCCGCCACTTACATTTTGTTACTTGACGCTATTCTCCATCCTACTCTCGGGAAATTTCTCGGATTTATTTTCCCCTATTGAAGCTATGGAAGCTATGGAAACACTCGGAGTGCAGGGCTACTGTATTGCATACGATAAGTCCATTCTTTTGACAGTAGAACTACCGACTGTATTTTTCGTTAATGTTTTTCTATGACCCACCAGACTACCCAACAAGGCTTGTAAAGCAGTGCTTCTTAACCCGTAGATAATCATTGTTCGTTGTTTATTGTACTCTTGGCACACACTACTGCCTACTGCATTCCAAGTGCGCACCAATCTTCGTACTGGAGTGTCAAGGTTACCTATGGTTGGACTGGCTTGCGTAATACGATCTACAAACCAGATAATCAGCGTGTAAAAGTGCAGACGGATCAATGGTTTGGGAACCTCTCTGGACTTGCTCCTTTCCCTCAGACGTGTGGGAAAAAGCAAACGTCTTTCGTAAAGTAACAGAAACATGTTCCTTCGGTTGTCTCATGGGTATAAACAGTAGTGTTGGACAGTGTGCGCTGAGTTCAACCCAAGCTCACAATATCTTGGAATAGGTTTGGAATCGATTTCGAACTCATCGTTACAGAGGGGTTGGTGAACAACTGGTAAGCCCACACATACATTAACCGATCGTTCGCCGAGCCTCCTGATAGAACATAAGCTCTGTCTGGGTAAGCTCCCACTAGGCTACGTCAATGAATGGCTTAGCTACTTAACGAAGCGTTTTAACTGCAAGCGAAATTTGTGTTCTAAAACTCTGACGATCAGTATCTGGAATTTCAAAAGGGTGCAAACTTTTTTGTACCACTCAGTTAAACCAAATCCGTGCATTGACAACCCTGAAAATAATCCGGACACCGAGTGCCACTTGTTGGCTGATACTTCTACGCAATTCACTTAGCGCGTTTAATTTAGTATGGCAATCACATGGCTTTCTTGAGAATCATACACCACGAGGTTAGGAGAGTTGAACCGACGGTATTGTGACGACGAAGTTCAGATTGGGTTGGGGTTTGACTTAGACGTTCTACCTGGCTCGGTTTCTTGGACGATTGTGCTCCTGTTATCTTGTCCTCTACACGGAGAGTGCATTCTGTTCCACTTTCCATTCGAAGGTTCTGAACTCTTCAGAGTTCAGCGACTCACTTCGGTATCGAAGGTTGGCCGGTTACACAGTTTGCCACTGATTGGCTTAATTAAGTTTCAGAAGTAATGTTCGTAGACCAAAAATATTGCGCGGCGCAAGTTGGTACACCTGTACTCCTGTATTGGATGGGGGCGCAAGCAACAGCATTTACTGACAGAACGGAAAATCAGACGGAATGCCCACCGGAGTTACACTTACATTCCAAGTTTCGTCCGTCTGCAGAAGCGATCGGATCCACCTCGATTAATCGATCCGATAGTCATTCTGTGGTGGGGACGGTGTACTCACCCCGGTGCATTGCAGTAAAGTCACACTATACCATTTCCCGGCCAAGTTGTCCTCTTGGGCAACAGAAATAATCTGAGGGGCATTCAATATGAGTCTACTCAATTAATTGGTTCTGTGCGTAGGAGCTGAATCGTTCACCTGCACCCCTATGGTTTAGTACGTCGGAGGTCCAATTGGCTGAAGGCGACGGGCTATACACGCACACCTACACACCTGCACAAGTGACTGGCGTACACACGGAACAAATTAATTAAGTAGACTCATGTTGAATGCCCCCTCAGCTTATTTCTGTTGCCCAAGTGGACAACTTGGCCGGGAAATGGTATAGAAACAAGCAATTACAGGAAACGTAGCGTTTCGTTCGTTACACGCACATCTCAGCGATTACTAATGCATCATGATGACTCGGTTTCAACGGACTGACTGAAGAGAGCACAGGTTGGCGAAATGCCCTTAAAGAGACTGACCTCAAATCCAGAGGAAGGACAGTGAAAGCAACCACGAAGCTATGAAATTGCATGCCTGACTGGGTGAATAAGCGACTCCGAGCAAAGTCATTAGAAGCCCAGCCCACTGCGGCTGAAGTTTGTCATCAGCACATGACCATATTGCAAGCGAGGATAAGGGTACACGTGAACACCAGGTGATGTCCTCTTGTGCACTACAGCTCACTGGATCGACCTAACGAAAGGACTGGCCGAGTGAGGAGGTCGAGAATGCCGCCGTGCGAGCATACTTTGACCACAGAACGACAAACGATTACCCAACAGAAATGCAGACTGCGAACTCGTTGCGCGAACCGAATCATCTGACTAAAAGCAAGTGTATGCACTGGAGTAGGCAACCACACAAATTTGCCGTTTCACTCACACAGACGCACATCAGCGCTAAGTCACATAACGCTCACATATAAGCGGACAGACAGTCAAATGGTCGTCAGTTCATGCACGAGGAACCGATATACTACGATCCAGGACCAACTAAAGTGCACACCATCTCTGTGGACAAGCGAGAGCATGGCGCACTGACAGTGCTACGGATAACAATCACGATATACCAGTAAGTCCCAAAGCTACTCATGGTATAGAAGTCATCTCAAGACGACTTATTTTGCGGCTTAAGCTGTTGTGTTATATTCCATAAATCTACCACAATTGAATGTGTGTGTTGGGCTAAAACGTAAACACATTTGAAGGTAACATTTTAGTGCCACCAGAAGACTAGTCAGCCGGGTGTGCGGATACTGGGCGATAAGATGGGAATATTAATCACATCAGATGTGAGGCAGAAAAGTACGAGTAAGCAAGCCTAGCGCTATTGCATGGGTTCACGAATTTGTTAGATACACAAATAGGTTTGATTACCCGTCCAGTTCATGCGTTCCAATCATTCTTGCTGTGCTGCTGTTGTAGATTTTCTTTGGGACACATGCAACTCCATGGCACATGGGTTCGGTGAAATTAAGGGGAAGTGGGACCTTATCAGCGCCATTGCGCGGTTAGCACGCTTGACGAGCGTTTGATTGCCACTCACCGTAATGCAACGGCTGACCCGAACTTGGTATGTGTCAGTGCTTATCAACTTCGTCAAATATTACGCATATGAAAAAACCATGTGAACCACCTAAATGTAGACTTTGCCAGCGCCCCTCATTTGGACGGTTGTACATAGGTTGACGACGACAGGAGTATACATGTAGGTGCTATTGACAACCAGCGTGATTGTGTTCAGCCTACCCCATACCGTAGTTGAGCCAGTCCAGCAACGCCGTTACTTATAATTGTAGGGTATGCACCTTGACATACGTCAGGATGTCAAAGTAGGTTTGGGCGATGCAATGCAGCCACTGTTTCATCAGAGGAGACAGGCCCCATAGAGTCTGATTAGTGGAAACATACCAAGCATTAATAAAACAGAATTCCCCACTCAAGCCTGTGTGTTGGCATGCAGGAACTTCTTCTTCTAACGGAATTGAAAACTTTTTTGTCTGTCTTATAGCGTACTCGCAAATACATACGATAGGTTGCGTTGAATGGGTGCACTCTTGTTCTCAGCTTTCATTCTCTTGGTAGTTAGGCCGTATTCTTTCCTTGATTCGGATTACTCAGGACAAACCTTAACGATGGGCAAGTTACACTGGTTTCCAGGTTTCACATTTCTATGGGTTTCCCAACTGATGCCTCGAAAGCAGCGGGACGCTCAAGGCTAGACACATGGCTACTGGTCAGGCAAACACTCAACAGCCGCTGTAGTTTGATGAGACCGTAAAATCAGAACAAATCGTTAACACCACGTAAACACATTAGTTTTGCTGTGATTATAACTATGGTGTTTAAGCGGCAATACCAGAGCGTGAACAAAAAGGGTGACAAACTTTATGTGTTCCTAAGCAAGGTCTATATTACATGTAATACCAATGATGTACCAAAGGCTGTTTTGCTTTATGCCATTAGCACATGTTCAGCTATTGCGTTGGGTTCTCCCACATCTTATTTTAGTAGCAATGGCATTCGTTTCCGCGGCACATGAGTGACTCACTAGGCTATATAGCAAGCCAGGACTTAGGCAGTTGGTTGGCTAGTGGATGAATATGAACCGGGTAATCCTTTAAGCAGCTCAAAAATGGCTTCTGTTGTAGTTTTGGAGACTCGTAGCGGATTCCACGCATCATGCATTTGACATTTGGGAAGACATAACATTCGTATGGAGCCAAGTCCGGACTGTGGGGTTGGTGACAAAGTTCCTGGATGCGTTCCGTGGCCAGAAAACTTATGACAACATGCGACCTGTTTGCAGGTGCTTTGTCATGGTGCAGCAAGGTCCCTTGTGCTCGAGTCCTTGGATGACGCCTGACTACAGCCTCCAGCACTTGTGGCAGACAGTGGCTGGGGTACCAGTCCCCGGTGAATGTGCATTGCCGTACGAGCGGTATAGTAGCTACATGAGCGGTCTTGGCCACCGAAACAGCCACTATCCGTTTGGCCACACTGCGCTCACACCGGAATCTCTGAGCCTGAGTAGCCGAAACTTCTACGCCTTTGGCTACTATTCCAATGGTCCTGGGTTCGAGGCCTGCTGTCTCCACCTGATTAGATGAAATTACATCGAAACGCGTCGTGGTTGTGCAGTGTTTTCGGGCGGGCAACACCCAATTTCCATCTGCTTTGAGTGCGGTCCCAGTGATTGCAGTGACTAAGGTTCACTTCAATGTGAATCATGGTCCATTACATGGAGATGGCGCGTCACAATCCAATCATACAACGTGTAGTCCAAACTTGACCCTCCAATGGCTGCAGTGTTTCCTCATCCATAACCTACATGTGCCAACCCAACTTTAAATGCTAGGTACTTGAGCTTGGAAATGGCACCGCACTCACTGACTCTGGCAGTGTACTTGTGATTTCAAGGGAAACTACTAATTCTTTTACGAGAAAGGGGAGTTAACATTGTATGCCAAAGACCACCAAATGCGCTGTAAGCAGCAGCCAAGGCCCAAAGACTCGAGCTGCGTCAAAATGGTCAGAAGGGAAGTTTACATGCAGTGCAAACCCGAAAGCCAAGGCTCTCATAAAACGATGGTTGCTTCAAACAAAATTTGCTACTTACTCCTCTGCATATATCGGAGTGGTTTTATCCAGTAGAGGATGCATAACTCCGAAAGCCGAAGGTCTGTATTTCGTTTAAGAAAGCTACATGCAAACGTAGGACATTTTAATGGAAACGTTCTTACTCATCTAGTTATCGCGAAGACAACCGTTGCGGTGAGGCCATAGTACTCTGATTTGTCAGCAAGACAATCAGATATTTGTCACTGGGTCAAATTGTGATACAATAGGATTACCAAAGTACAAATGGACAGCTAAGCATCAGTACATTTATGTACCCGTCACCGCTGTAGTGACTTTGCAAGGCACACTGCTACAGTGATGTCAGCTGTTTTAGCAACGGCTTTCATGGAGTAAGCAGTTGATCAGATAATGCATAACACCTTATTCAAGAAATACCAAGGGTCACCATATTATAGTTTAGGAGTTCGGGATGTCGGTTTGGCCCATAGGTACCAAACTGAACACAGTTTGTCGGACACTGAGGTTCTCGACAGTATGGGTTCTAGCGCGACTGCAAAAATTGGGCCGTCAATGGCAATAAGTAGCTCTACCAAACCACTTGGTAAACAGTGTTTCTCTCTATTACATCACTGCACTCCCGGCACTGCACGGGGAAAGAGCAACACCGAAACCGGTGACGGTCCCAGTGATCGGAATGGCAACGGTTGACTTCAAAGTCCACCGAAGACACAGTTAAGATTGAGTGCCGCAGTTCAAAACACACGGTGGATATTCCAAACCCCACCATTCAGATGGTAAATATATTATGCATACAGGTGTGTCGCAAAGGTGCACCGGCTAGTCCGTTTGATCGAGAAGGGTCTTTGATAATATAAGGAAAAATGTACAAGTTCCAGTGTAACAGAGAGCCTAAACACACCATCATCCATCATCCTTTATGATATGACCTTCCAGCAAGATAAAACTGAACGTATGAAATGATTCAGGCAAACTTCGTTAAATGCAAGTAGATGCTGCGGGCTGCGGAAGCGAACATACACTTCAGGAGTCGCGGTTCTCGTATGCAACATCAAAATGCATCCTGTGTTTCAGTTGCAACAGTTCTGATGATATTATACTCCTGTGACAAGTTCGAATCGATCGTGGTGCCGCAGCATTGGTACTATATAATGTCCGAAAACTGTCTGTGGATGTGTCTCTGAGGAGATTCTTAGGAGCTGAAATTTCGGTTTAGACGTGTACGCGGCCACAATCACATTAACTTGGTTGAGACGAAGAGTTAAGCAGGAAGATTGTTTATTTCGCTGCTGACGTCTCATTACTCTTAATAAAAAATAAGGAATTTTCTGTAGCAAAATAGTTCACTTACGGCAAAGCCGTTTATTCACCAAGGAGCGCAATAGCTTTCTCTTCATAGACAGTAATAACGCCACCTAAACACGGTGAATATTCGTTTGACTCCAGTGTCCAGACACTTGAACAAATTGAGTAGGAGGTGGTGAAGACGTTAGCACTGAGGCATTCTGAGTCAGGTTAGCCACGGATTTACGGTGCTGTCGAATTCACTTTGTGAATGACAAATTATATATAACGATTCTCGGATAGGTTGAAGCCAAACCGTGCAGTGCGCCGTCACTGTCGGTTTCAATCTGACGGGCGAAATTCTGATTAACATAACCATCAGTGGATCAGCCATTTTAAAATAGGAAAATTGTCCCTAAGGTTCCCTTTAGCTGAGCAAATGCTCGTTCTGTGCTTAGGTTTCATGAAACAAATGAACAATGACACCACTACTGCTCTGGCACAAAGTTCCATCACAATGCAGCCAGACTGGAGACACGCAATCCTTATAACTTTTTATTAACACGATCGATAGGTGATGTCGACAAAGAACCGTCTGTCCTATGAAAGAGAGCAGTCACCTCAAACTTTCTCTGTTAATAGGCACGTTTTGTCAGCAGGACATTCACCATGTTTTATTTACATATTACATTAAATGCGTGATACACCTTTGTCAACGCAGCAGCTCACAAGATCTTTCCCTATCTTAGGTGTTCATAATTCAACCAGCTAGAGGGTTAAGTAAAGCCTTCTAGTCTTGAGTTGCTCGCCGATTCGATACATGCTTTGTAACCTTTTCACAACAGTTCGAAGTTGGAAGGAACGACGAGCATAGCAAAACCTGAGAAGTCAACCAAAAGTAGTCAGTTGGAGCTAACCTGACAGCCCATCCAACTGCCACGTGGGCTGTGGGTAAGAAAAGGTTGCAAAAGTTACATCCTATCAAATAGGGGCAGATAGAAATAGGAAAGGCCAGCGTCCAGCTCTGTAATTGCTAGCGTTCATTAGCGGTGTCATTGCTTGTCTCAGAGACATGGTCGCATAATTGGGTAAAGATGTTTATGCATCGGGTTCCAGATAAGTGCTGAAAATTATCATAACCATGCAATTTACAACCACATTTTAGCATGGTTATCCAAACTGAAAAGTGACGATATATGTACTATGGAGTACAAGCAGCTCAGCTTTCTGTAAACTGGGGCTTATCTTCATCCCTCGGTCCGTCTCGTCTTCCGGGCAGGAGTTCACGTGACTCGCCTTGTGCTTGGCTCCAGACTTTCCAGGACATGGCTCGCAGTCGACGCCAGTGACGCGTCTGCTGTCGTCTCTTGGATTGTCCGTTTAAAATGTGGTTGGTACTGAGTTATCTACGAGGTAATGGCTGATTATGACGCGGGGAAGTGAAAGCTGCAAGGAAGTTGTCTCGCCGATGCCGCCTTATCTTTGCACCAGCTGTTTATGATGCTATGTTGTCTACACAAGGTGTAGCTGCCTTGACCCTGAATGTTTGTTTATGGCATTAGGATTTTCCACTAAGTCCTCCTTCTCACCCTCTTATTATTCCTCGTACCGTAGGTTGATTAGCTAATATCGCAGCGAATCATCAGTTCAAATGTTTGACGTACTGCCGTTGATGACGATGATAACTCATTAAAATGATGGATGATATTGAAGGAAGAAAGAGCCCATTAAAATTAAGATGGATCAGTGCGTATACAGTGTATATAAAGACCATATTTCAGCCCATGGAAATTTACCCTCCTAGTTCGCCACGCAGAACGCATGAATAAAACGTAACCTGCCAAACAACTGTGGGCACTGCGCCATAGTAAGTGATTTGCTGCACAGGAAAGACGGAGACACCAGCCAACCTTAAGTGGTAGCACCGTTTTACTCGAATGACGTTATAAGCTGAATAGTGAACATAGTTCGGCTAAGCACATAAATACAGTCGGCATTCTTGTTTGGCAAAGCATTCGTTTTGACCTTTCCAATAGCAGGCGCATGAATTGAGACTTTGGGCACGTATACGGATGCGCTCTCGCAGTGTCTTTTACTGACGTTTAATACAGACCATTGCCAGCTGACATTATTACTGACGCGTTTCCAAGCGAACTCAGGAAGACTGAAATGTGTTCCGCAGGTCATAGAAGTAGTGGACGTGGTTATAACAACTAGAATTCCACAGCATGACTCACCCAGCACCATACTTCTTACTGGTTAAAACATAACGTCGACCCCATCTTTAAGTGATTCAAATTCATCCCAATAGCTCCCAAGACGGACGGTCTCAGCACTCATTCGGAAAATTATCAGACGGCTGTTTCGTCGTACTGGGACTCGTCAGTGGCGCGCATCCATCGGCTCCATCAGGAACCGAACATATGACCACTAGCAGTTTACGCCGTCAACAACTAGTGTGTATCACAGCCAATAGGAACGAAAGTAGACCGTTGTAAATTACAAGCTAACCGTGATATAGATAACCTATCCTCCTCTGGAGACCAGCCACTGTCCTGTGAAAGGGCAGTCCCTCGCATGTCATTTGAGGATAGGTCACGCTATATTCCCAGTTAGCAAGTAAATTACGGCGGCCTACATTCGCTGTTTATGGCTCGGTTGAATACGCTGCAACTTAGTGGCGCTAGCTGCTAGCGGTCATGCGTTCGTTTCCTAATGGAGCCGGAGAATGTTTAATATTCAATGGTTCAGTAGTGTGTGATGGGATAAAAAGCAAAACTTTACAAGACCCACAGGATGGATATGCAAAAGAAAATTAAAATCAAAATGTTCCAGCGTGGAACTTGGATTATCAGTGGATAAGCCATTGCACTTTATCAAACTTTGTATAGCGTTTATCACTAAGATGAAAGTCCAATAGTCTTTCGAATGTCGTGATGTCTGATGCGTTCATCACATGTGTTAATAGTGAATTACAGTGGGAACAGATTCTGTGAGTAAAAATAATTTCTTCAATTCAACCGGCAGTGTTGCGTTGTTAGTTTCAGGTGGTTGCTCGGCTTTGTTTGTAAGGGGCTAGAGTCAACAGTGATGTACATGGATGCTCGCTTTCAGTTAGTATCCGGTATGTGAGAGTAAGATCTCCGCGAAGCCGTCGGTATTCTAATGAGAACACACCGAGTACACGAAGACGCAGTTCGTAACTTAGACCGGATAGTCCACGCGTTGCCTTTGTGGCTCTTCTTTGGGGCTGTTCCAATAGGCGGATGTCTCGTTTTAACCATGGACACCAGGCCTGAATTGCATATTCAACGTGAGGACGAATGTAGGAGTTAATCAACAATGGTACTAGCCGTCGCTCAAAAGTGCCGAGAGCTCGCCTCAAAAGTCTCAAGTTCAAGTTCGCCACACTTGCTGCTTTCGAACATTGGAGCGAATTTCCAAGACTCTCTTGCACGATTATACCTAAGTCGCGTTCACTAGTCACGTGTTGCATGACGTGTTGCCCCAAAAGGTATGTGTTGACGAAGCTGCTGCGCACCGTCAGCAGGTGGCACTTTGCAGGGTTCAGTGGGAGCTGGTTCCTTTCTGCCCATTCGTTAATCCGAGTCAGATCTTCCTGGAGGTAGACACGGTCGGATGCTGAGCGAATTGCTCTCCATATTTTAGCATCGTCTGCAAATATTTGCATCGGAGATAGAATGTCTGCTGGAAGCTCATTAATGTAGACTAAAAACAGTAGCGGGCCGAGGACGGATCCTTGTGGTACACCACTGGAGACGCACAGGCTTGCAGAGTGAGTGTCGGCTACTCTTACCTTGATTGCTCTGTCGTGTAAGTAGTCTTCTAACCAGGTGAGCAGGGAACCGTTGATACCGTAGGCAGCAAGCTTTTGGAGGAGAAAGAAGTGATTGACCCTGTCGAATGCTTTAGAAAAATCCAAGTAAATCACATCTATGGGGACTCCTTCATCAGCCGCCCTGGTCCATGAGTCCCGAGTAATCAGCAAATTGGTGAGACAAGATCGTCTGCGTCTGAAACCATGTTGGGCATTAGAAATTATTTGTAGCCTTTCAACGTGTCGCGTCAGTTAGTCTGCGATAACCGATTACATCAGTTTTGATAAAACAGGAAGGGGAGCAATAGGTCGGTAGTTAGCAGGATCCGATCACTTACCTCCTTTGTATATTGCAGTGACAATTTCATTTTTCCACTCAGCTGGGAGTGTATGGGAATTAAGCAGACACTGAAAAAAGCTTGCAAGTGATGTTTCTATGGTGGGAGAAAGGGTTTTCAGTACTTTTGGGAAGATCATATCGTTACCAGGGGCACTGTACTCCCGGAGAGAGTGTAATTTGCTTGGAACAGCTACTGGAGTAAAGGTGACGCTAGATAAGCCAACGACATTGTTGGGAGTTAGGCGATTTTAATATTTGTAGCCACCGAGCCAAACTGCAGGAGTAGAGCGTTTGCGGCATCCACAGCAGCAGTTGTTAGGCCACTGGCCGTCTTGAGTGGTGGCATTCCGGGCTTAACCTTCCTTTTACCATTCACATATCTGTATAGTTGTTTGGTGTAACTAGTGAACTTCAGTAGCATGCCCTCCTGCCATTCGTACTTGCGCATGCCAATGAGCGACGTCCAGTACTTTCTGATTGTTTTGTAATTCTGCGGTATGCTATCACATGGGCTTACGAAATGTTGCCTCCAGAGCTCATCTCTTCCGTCGATCCATTTAGGTGTTCTGCTTTGGATCCACGTATTGGTTCGGCGCGATACTCGTAATAGTACAAGTTTTTATGCTGATTGTATGACCCAGTTAATTTTACCTTTAAATTAATTCCATGCGTCGTTCGTTAAACTGTGCATCTGTAGGTCCCAGTCAACAGTTGTCACTAATTTGTGTAGCTTAAAATAGTCTGTAATAGTACGTTGAGTTTCTCTTTCTATCTTGACAATACTGGCATAACAAACATAAACAACATTTAGGACTGAATGGTTGGTAGGGTCCGGTGGAGGGTCTTATGCTGCTGACTCAACCATCAACTCTTCATTAGTCAGGATTAAGTGCAGGAGAGATGGTTTGTTTGAACCGCCATGTTTGGTTCGTCGTTGTGTATGGTTGTACAAAAATGCGGTCTATGGATTCAAGAAGCTTCGATTTAAATAATGGCCCATTAGGGGACTCTGATGCTATTGAAGGTACGTTGAAGGCGCTCATTATAATATAGTGAGAGTACTTTCGTTAAACAGCATAGCGGAGGGCGTTTAACCGAATGTCATCGCTCTCTGCTGACGAGTTCGGTGGCCTCTAGGTAACTACTAAGAGGAAAGCATTAAGCGTCTTCTTCTGTGATCCAACATCTCGGCTTGCTAGGCGCAGTCGGCAAACTAATGCGTCGGGAATGACAAGAGAAGGTTCGGTAAGAGTCTCACATTTCAAGTAATCTCGATAGTAAGTGACAACACCGCCACCGCGAGATGGATGATCATCCCGAATGACTGACGCCTCACTGAGTTCAATCTCCGGATCAAGTATGTCGCTTGAAAGCCAAGTTTCAATAACTGATATGAGGTATCAAGTTGTTATTTCAAGTCGACGGCGCGGTTCCGGGACCTTAGAATCTAACCCCTGAGTGTTGGTGTAGCGGCATTGCATTTGTTGACGTAGTAGGAGCGCGGTTCGTTATGAGTGACCGGCATAAATAGTGGCGGTCTGCTGAGCTTTTTGAAACGGGTCTTTGTACGTTTGGCTGATCTGAGATAGGTACAACCGAAACTGGCTCATCTGTAACTCGTGCCTGTACGAATTGAAGGAATGGTCTTGACCGTACTTCCGGTGGCCCCAAGTTTCCTGTTGTCATGCCACGGGTGGATCGCCCCTCATGAAAATTCGGGCGCTGCCAAAGTAGGTTTCGAGATTTTCAGCCCGCTGCCTTGGTAGTTTGTGGAAGCAACTAGACAGGTGACGTCAAAAACCATGACATTTTGCATGTGGAACTCTGGGATGTACTTTCTTTGTTTGGTGTCGTGTTTTTGCCGGTCATTGCTATCATCAAGTTTCAATTTTGGCACACCATGAACCAGTACCACTTTATTCATCACAGTTTGACGTGACGCAGTAGGGTTGGATTTCCGCTTCTGTCTTGCTGCCCAAGGTCTGTCAGGAAACTTGCGGGGAACGGAAGCCGAGTTCACTAGAATGTGACTTACTAGAAGGACATCTTCCAAGTCGCGTGTGTTGTCAAATGTTACTCGCAGTAACCGAGGTTCCCCTACGTGTGGAAGTGACGGAGAGAACGTTCAGTTCGAGTGAGCAGGTTATTTCAGCCCAACAGCTTTGCTTCTCGGCGTGTCGACCTTTTAACGATTCGTTAGTGGGTTCTAGGAAGTTTGCACATATCACTATCATCAATTTTCGGTTGCATAGTGACTGTTCTGCGCTTGCTTGTGAACAAGGATTTTTCTTGTGGGAGTGATTAGCTTGTCTGGTCTGGAAGACAGGCCAAGGCTACTTGAAGCTTGTTTATGTGTAACGCCGTTGATCGCACTATTCTTAGGAGCCAAGTGCCGTTGCCCAGCTAATAACAGAAGTGATCTCGCAATTGGTGCATAACTCTGATTGCCTTGCAGCATTTCGCGAGATTTTGGAGACTGTTCAACTGGCCTTTTGTCATTGTTTTTTGTAACCAATGGTGTTCCTTTTTCGCTGGGCTGTGTAGTATTTGTGGTTGAGTGTTTAGGTATTTTTAACCACCCTTGGATTGGGACTACGTAATACATCGATCTGCAACGAGTCCAGAGAGTTTCCCTCCCCATACTGCGATCAGTTCCTTTCGCTCGACTGACGTAGCACCTAACGTTTCATACCTCATCACAAGCGTTTGAGCGATCCTAACCACGGGGTTAGCTGAACATGCGGCACAGAACCACAACCTATCAGTCGGTAGGCTGCTCTTTCCGTAACAGTTTATGTTCACTTTGGTTATGTTGTGGGAATTAGCACAGAACGAGCACGTGACGCCTGAGATCATCTCTGTCGTCATTTTTCTGCGCTACAATTGATCTTGGGTTTGTTATTATCCAGAGTTCCGGCGGACAATGTTAACCGACCCATGGTTTGTATGAACTGTTAGGTCACGCTAGCCACGCTATTTGGGGTGCATCAGTTGCCGCCTGGTCAGCCGGAACTGCCGTCGTGTCAGCTGGTTTAGTAATGGTGCGCCCCCGGCACACGGGTGGAAAAAAATCATGTAGGCTTTGTGTAATAACTACACGTAACAATGCAGTGGTAAATGTAAGATAACAAAATCGGATGCAGCAACAGTGTACAGTGGTGCATAGTACTTGTCTGGCTGTCTTAGAGAATTTCTATCGAACGGTATCTCAGAAGCATTGAAGAAACTCAAAAATGCAAGGTTTCACTGGTTACTCCTAGCGACTAAACTGCGGAAGGCGTTATTTGTGAGGTACAAGCGTGTTTTTAGATGTGCTTTGGGAAGTTAGATCCCGTTGGATAGAACTCAGTACTCCAAATCGATTGAGCGTACTTTCGAAAAGGTGACACAAGGATGTGAGGGAATACGTCTGCTTTAAAATGGAGCACGAGGTTGCACAATTAGCACGTACACGCTGACAAGGTCACGACTCTGAGTGTACCGTCGACGATCCCCACTAGGACGAAACGAGTGTCTGGTGCTTCGCGGTATCGATAAGCGGACTATCTGGCTTGTGCGCTGGAGGGATGGATCAGTAACCTTACACCAAAATCCTCCTAATCGTCAGGAAGCAAGTTTTAGTTAGTGGGTCAGCAGCAGAATGAGCGGATCGCCGAGGATCTGTCGACTCACTGTGACCATCTTATAGACGACAGCATGTGTTGTCTTGACATGTGTTGTCCTGTTGAAACGATGTTCATCATCACAATGCATACCGCACACCACCGTGCGGTCGCGTTCTGTTTGGCCTCCTACGTAGATTGGATTTACTGGAACTACTCAAATCCTACATCAGTGTGCATACACTCGTACGATACAGCCTCACCAGCGCTATCTGGTGGGCTCCATCTTTTGGATCTAGCTTGTACGGACCACTCTGTACCTCCAAATCGCAGAGTTTGCACCCTACATTCAGAAACACGGAATCATTCGTGATCTCATACGAATGCTAACTCCTAGATCCATAGGAAGTAGCTTCAATCGCAACTTTTGACCGGTAAGTGAAGTAGCCATGAGACATGATGCGTCTCTTACCGCTGCGCTGTCCTGTCTACACTTCGAGGCGATTGCTTAGCAAACCACCAAGCCGCTTAAACCTTTCCTGCGAGCCCTGGATGCACCGAATTTGCAACGGAGGTGTCAATTCTGAAAATACAGCCAATTCAGCACAGAAGACAAACAGGCAAACATATACGTTCGGCGATCGGCCTGCAAAGTATCGAGCGACGCGATGATTTATAACGACCAATCAAAGGCCAAGTCTAAGACAATGGAAATGAAAACAGTATATGCTAACGACTAATGAAAAGTTGCCTGTGCAACGGCACCCAGATTGACAGTAGTGTGGCTTGCCTACATGCCAGAAAAAGATACGAACAAGAATCTAGTGTTGCAATTACCTTTGGCAAGTTTCATTCTAAGTGTTCTAATCTCACAGTAAATCAGCTGAAACAACGTAATGGTTGACCCGATTCTCTGTGTTTCTGTGAACTATGTTTGCTTATCCTACTGGAAAAGCTTATACATGAACCATCACAGAAACGCGAAAGAGTGGTGCAACATCTAACAAAAAAGAACATAAACTTCGCTTCATTAGAAGAATATATGACAGAAGTTATCTCCAGCCCTTCCCATTAGGCTCCGCTTTCAAACTGGGGAGGAGGGCTAAGCAGCGCGTCAAAAATGCGTCACCTGCGGATCTGGATGTCGATGCCTACAATGACCCAAAGAGGCCAGAACATGTCACTAGTCATTGCGGAACTAATGCTCAGTGGCTGACTCAGCCGAAGTATCACAATGCAAAACACGTCAGGCACATGGAAGACAAACTTGTATTATAACCGGCATGTTGTACAACGCGTTGATCCACTATTCTAAACTACGCCAATCGATAAGTGGGTGAGCGGGTTACTGACACGCCAGCGGATGCAGTTTGTGAGGATACCACATTCCTACTCCCTTTAGTTTGGACTACTCCAGCTAGCATCGTATCGGTCAACGGGTCGGCGTAGCCGAGTTGAACGGCAACATTGCTGAGCCTCCGGTTGGCCAGAGTTTGGAGCCTTCTGCTCCTTTGTCAACTCAGTTTGCTGGTTTGAGGACGCGTCATCTGGCGGAGTTGAGACGGAACGATGACGGACGTGAGACTTGCGCCATGTAATTACTCCGCCATCCGTTAAAGCCACCACCGTATGTTGTCCCGCAACTTCGCGCAACTCTCCAAGCTGCCAGGTCGGTTCGTTGGGCAACTGGACGCAGACAGGTTCATTCTCGCGGAATCTTTGTTTGGAAACCTGATCGTACTCTGCCTTAGATTTATTTTGCTTAGCCTCGACAGCTAGCCTCTGATTAGGAAACAGATGATCCAGCCATATCCTCAACCTCCGTCCGAACATCAACTCGGTTGGGCTCTTCCCAGTAGTTTCGTTTGGCGTGGTGCGGTAGCCTAAAAGAAATTTATTAATCGAGATTCTTCACAGCCAGATTCCAAATCTGCTAATGGTTTACATGTGCGGAAAAGCACTAGACTGCAGTTTCCGCTAGTTGGACATCATCAATAGTGCGCATCCATCTGCTCCATCAGGATTCGAACCCATGACCACCATCGGCTTGAACCGCCAGTCAGCAGCTTATGCCACGGCGGACAGCTTCGGGCCATCATGATTTGCAAGCTAACTGCGATATAGCGCGTCTTATCCTCCACTGCCATGCAAGTTACGAACGTTGCAGAGGACAGGGTTGACTTCGAAAGAAATGACGTCATGAGTGCATCACAAAGCAATTTGGTTAACTTTGTTTGCAGTGGAGTAGGGGCTTGTTTCCATCACTCGTTCTCGACAATCTGAGCGGCGCTTTCAGCCAAACCATTTGAAGCTGGGTGGTGTGGGGCTGATTTCACATGATATATGCCGTTGCTTTTGAGGAACTCTTGAAATATTTTACTAGTAGATACCGAACCTTTGCCTGTTACCAGCGCATGTGGTCTACCGATTTTACTGAAACACATCCGCATGCAAGAAACCGTTGTCTCAGAGGTGGCATGTGCAAATGGAAAATTTTCTACCCATTTCGAGTAAGCGTCATTCAGGAGGAGAAACATTTTTCCATCCAACGGGCCAAAGAAGTCTACGTGTATGCGTTTCCAAGGTTTACTGGTCGATTTCCAAGGATTAGTTGGTACAGGAGGGGTATTCCTCTGAGTGCTTTGACACAAGTCGTTGTGTCGGATCAACTCTTCGATATCTCTGTCAATACTAAGCCACCACACATAAGATCGTGCAAGTGTCTTCATCCTCGTGATCTCGTGGAGTTCTTGCAAGACATTCTGTCGTCACCGTGGTAGCATGAGCGCCCCATATCCCCATAACAAATACCCATCCTCGAGACTGCGCCCTGTGCGTCGAAGAATGTAGGGCAGCTGTCAGGCGAACCTTGAGCGACTAGTCGATTGACTTTGGCTAGTAATGCATCCCGTTCAGTTTGCTGACGGATATCTGCATGTGACGCCGGATTTTCGCCCAAAAGTTGCAGCAAATGGACAGTCTCCACAGGCTTAAGTACATACTCAACGATCCACGCCTCAGAGCGTCCGCGATGCTATTTGGCTTTCCCGGAGACATAAGCGATATTGCTATTGTAAGCGGAGAGCAAAAAAGCACAGCGTTGCATACGAGATGACGCCATCTGGATGATGCTCTTTTCTCACCAATCAGGGTTAACAAACGCTTGTGGTCAGTAACGATTTCAAATTTTCTTCCCTACACATACTGGTGGAATTTCCTAACTCCAAAGATAATCGCTAAACCTTCCCTGTCGAGCTACGCATAGTTCTTTTCCGCTGGTGCCAAAGTTCTCTACGCAAAAGCTATTGGTCACTCGGTCACGTCTTTCATTTGATGTGACAGTACGGCCTCGAGACCTGTGGGTGACGCCTCGCAACGAAGAGCAATCGGCTATTTGGGGCATAATGCACTAACGTTTGTGTTAATAATAGCTAATCTGACAACAGCGTAAACTTTTTGTTGCTTATTAGATCACAGCAAGCTGATATTCTTACGAAGTATAGTATGGTGCGAGACGACTAGCCAAATTGGCCAAGAAACGACTTTAATGGGTTGCCATCCCAACAAATGACTACACGTCATTAATATTTCGGGGCGTTGCAGAATCAAGAACAGGTTGAATTTGTTCCCATTGGGGGACGTAACCAGTGTTCGTGCAAACGAAATCCCAGCTACTCAATTGTATCACAAAAGAAGACACGTTTAGATTTTTTGAGTTTCAGTCCGCTCTCCTGAAGGCGTTTCAAGACTGTTGCAAGTGCTGTCATCTGTTCGTAGTCGGTACGACCAGTAACCAAAATCTCGCCCTAGTAAGCGCAAACTCCGGGTATGACTTTCACTAAGTTGGCTATAATTCTCTGAAAGATCGCCGCCGCAGAGTGTATACCGAATGGTACTCGGTAATAGCAGAATAAGCCCTTTGAGGATTTCTGTAGCTGCACTTGAGAATAAGCATGGCTTAGATCAAGTTTCGAGAATTTTTGTCCGATTGACAAACTTGCCTAAAGGTTATTCATCCGTGGAATCGGATAATGTTCCGCCGCCGTCGCTTGATTAACCCTCAGTTTATAGTTGCCGCAAATGCGAACTGCGCCATCAGGCTTCTCTTCAGGAATGATGAATGCAACCCAGGAAGAGTGGCGTACGGGTGAAATTATTCCGTCCTTTTGTAATCGCTCTAACTCTATCTTCGGACGGATTGCAAACATTAAACTCCGTGCATTGTAAAATTCCGGTTGAGTCTATGGCTTGATATTCAAGCCAGCGTTGTATTTTAGCCCGCCAAGTTGACAAGTGTCACACAGTCACCCAAATTCAGAGCTCTAAGGTGAACCGAGGCCTTTCCGAGTTGTACTGACTTCCACCGAGGAGGCAGAAGTAGTTCTGTCATCGACAGCTCACTTTCGGCATGGGTTATGTTTCATCAGCAGCTTCCCGGATATTTCTTGAAGCGAAGGTGAACCGGCGAGGCATGACTTGGAAGAATGCCGCAAGAATTCCGTAGCCGGGACTGAGCTTGCACAAGGTGCTCTTGAAGCCAAAGGACATGATAAGCACAAAGCGACCACCTACAACCAGGCGTAGTGGCGCTGTATTCGAGAGACCCACTCCTTGGAAACCGTCATAGTGTAATCGATTTCGAGGCTGAGCAGATTGCCAAATTACAAAGGATGCACCCGAGGCTTTTGAAAGTGGTGCTTCAATCCAGACAACTACTGCTGAGCAGTATTTCGCGGGAGGTAGTTATTGGCCCCGGTATTAGTCGCTGTGTATGCACACCAGCAGACTAACCAACTGGGTGTAGCTACCCTCAGGTATGCGAATGACTTCTGGTACTTGTTGTGCAGCACCGTTGGCTTGTGGAAAAGTTGCAAATCCCTCCAGTTGGTGGCAGAGGACCATCAGCCAAGCTAAGTGTACTGTCTGATGCGGTGGCTCAAATAGCTCCTGACATCTTTTCTACCTGGCAGGAGAGAGATATCACTGGCGTCTCAATCCGTTGATTTGGTTACCCCCTTAACATCAGACTCCATATTTAATGAAAGTTCGCTGCACGAGTTTCAACATGTTGTCGATGCTACAAAGGCCATTCGGAATACTGCGGAAGGAGGAATTTTTCAGATTTATTTCAGGTTTAATTACGTCACACCTCGAATGTAAGGTCCAGGAAATGGAGTTCGTCTGACCTCTAACCATTGATCAACCTGGTAGGAGTGTCTCTTAAGCGGCCCAAGGGCCCCACTCAGTATAGTTCAATCGAACGACGAGGTACGCAAACGGTCACACTCATTGTGACGGTCCAGAGGTGCTACGTGTGTTGGCACTGAATGACTGTTTAGGCTGGGCGTGTTCTCGAAGCATTATAGATAAAGTCGCCGACAGCTGATGCTTACTAGAACGTATATTAACAGGAAAGATCAGCGCTGATTTGTAGTGTCCTTTCATTCCACCTGCTGGGCAATTCTTCGTGACCATCCGGTGAGACAACACCAAAGCTGATCGGATTTAGGTAGACATGCATTTTGCGCACTGGATAACCGGTTCTAGAAATCTGCTTCCTGGGTTGGTGGCATTGTCACCTCTGAGTTCGATTTCGAAACATGACTTCCAATGTTTCCAACCAACGGCACTCAGCATCCTTGGGACCCCATCCAGGGAGTCGCGAGGTAGCAACCGTGGCCAGCTTATCTGATAGCTTTTCATTCTGCTTCTCCAAATTGTAGGCTGTCCACCATGCCGCATTATCCAGCCCTGTCCGGCGACTGCGAACGACGCACGACGCGGAAGACGCTGAACGGGCATACGCAGTACGTGTCCGAGCCATCGTAGTTGGCGCAGCGAGACAAGCGCCTCGAGGGAGTGGCTGTCTCCACCCAAGACACGCTGTCTGACTTCAGCGTTGGTTACGTGGTTCAGCCACCACACACGGGCGATGGACCGCAAGCAACGGTTCTCGAAGACAGACAGTCGACGTAGGTCATCGGTACGAGCAGGCCAAGTCTCGCAACCGTACAACAGTACAGCGCGGACAGTGGCACTATAAACCCGTCCTTTGATGGAGAGACGGATGTCATGGCGGCGCCATAAATGCCTCAGCCTGGAGAAGGCGAGACGAGCTCTTGAGATACGCATCGAAATCTCGTTTCCAACAGCCCACCAGCAGTTATGCAGCTTCCCAGGTAGACAAAACTCTGTACCACTTCTAACGTTCCCATCGATGGTGAGTGCAGGTAGGGGCGTATACCAGTCTTGAAAAAGCGCTTTGCACTTGGATGGTGAAAGTGTCTGCCATACTTCGAAGCTTCAATCGCCAGACGGTTAAGTGCAAGTTGGACGGCCTGCGGACCGTCACCCAACAAGACGATATCATCAGCGTAATCCAAAGCAACCACCCGACTACCTGGGAGGAGCTCAACGCCAGCGTTCAACAAGTCTTCTAGAGCATTTTTGAGGACATCCTCAATGGCAAAGTTGAAGAGGAATGGAGAGATGGGGCATCCTTGTCGAACCCCACTGGTGAAAACAAAAGAAGGCGAAAGCTTGCCATAAGCCTTAACTCTACCCGAGGTCAGACTATACAGAGCACGCAGAATGGAAACGAACTTCCCGGGAATACCATTCCTCAACAGACAGTGCCACAATGCAGCCCTGTCGACAGAATCGAAGGCAGCACGGATATCCAGGAACACAACAATCGTTGGCTTTTGATACACATGGCGGAGCTCGAGAATCTGGCGGAGTGTGAAAATCTGATCGATGCAGCCGCGACCAGGGCGGAACCCAGCCTGTTCTTCTCGCTGTAGTGATTCACGCGTTGGGGATAGCCTGCGAAGAATGATGGACACCAGAATCTTGCAAACGACGGGAACCAAACTTATGCCCCTGTAATTGGAGCAATTTGTGCGCAGGCCCTTTTTGAAGATGGGGACGACTATCGACTCACTCCAGGATGATGGAACCTCCTCTTTTGCCCAGACTTCTGAGAACAAAGCGGTGAGTTCTCGAACCAGCGAAGAGCCCCCATCTTTAAATAGAGCAGGAGGTAGACCATCAGGGCCGGGTGCCTTATAACGCTTTAGGCAGCAGAGTTCCCGCCAGATTTCCTGGTGAGAGGGAGGATCAGTTGGGATAGTCCACTCATCACCAGTGCGCGCCCCAGGGGAAACAGATGGAGCTGGCGGCCAGGAAAACTGCGAGCGAAAATGTTCGGCCCATCGCTCCAACCGTCGTTGAAGATTAGTGATTAGGGAGCCATCATCTTCGCAGATTGTTTCGCTTACTCCTGATCGGAAGCCTTCGGTGACTCGGATGAGGTGGAACAGTTTTCTGGTATTACCAGAGAGATTAGCAAGTTCAAGCTCTCTAGCATGTTCACACCACCAGGTCTCACGGTCCTTCTGTAAGCTCCTACGCAACGCTCGATCCAGGGATCGGCGTTCCTCACTACAGCTGGTGTCGGCTGGGATCAAGCGGCGTCTGTCCATCAGCGACAAGGAGGCAGTGGTGATCCAGCTTTTCGGCGGGTGACAAGCAAATCCACAACTGACAGTACTGGCAGAAATTAAAGCGTCTTTGATGCGCATCCATTGCGAATTGAGACCATCGTCAGAGGATGAAGCAAGTAGTGTTGACAGAGAAGCCTGGTACTTGGCTAACGTCGCAGGATGTTGCAGATTTTCGACATTCGGTCGGTAGTGCGTACGTCTGGATGATCCTCCGAAACGCATGCAAATTTTGGCGCGAACCAGTGCGTGATCGGAGTCCAGACAAGTTGACCAGTACGATCGGCAGTCTGTTACGCTTCCGCGCCATCTGTAGCTTATTGCTATGTGGTCAAGCTGGGACCATTCTTGTGTTTGAGAAGGCGGACGCCAGGTAGCAGTCTGTCTTTTCGAATGACGAAAACTTGTACTCGAAAGAAACAAGCGATGATCAGAACAAAGAGTCAGTAGTCTGTCTCCATTGTCTGATCGGCTGCTACCGAGGCCAAAACTACCCCCAAGATGGTGCTCGCTTGGTGGCAGGCGGCCCACTCGTGCGTTAAAATCTCCGGCAAGAATGACAATGTCAGACTTTTAGCGGAACGCAGAAGCTCATGTAGCTGTTGGTAAAAGCAATCCTTGACTGCATCCGGGCTGCAGTCTGTAGGAGCGTAGGCGGAGATGACAAACAAGGCACGCGTAACATCTCGACGCTTACTTAACTTACATGAACCTCGTAGTCTGACTGCACATAGCCGACTGTTGACTGGGATCCAGTCAAGCAAAGCGACCTCAGCCCTGTCACTCAGTGCAACCCCGACACCAGCTTGGCCAGAAGCGGCGGCCTCTGGGTCTCCGGAAAGGCGCAAGTGGTATTTGACGTCAGGGTTTGCCGGAGATGTCATTCTGATGACGGTACTGGCGTCTTGCAACCTGGTTTCGGAAAGGCAACAGATGTCCACCGAGAGTGTCTCAAGGGTGCGGGCCAGACATGCTTGTCGTCCGATCTGCATCAGAGTGCGCACATTGAACGCTGCAAGGCCGAATGGAGAACCAGGACGAAGGAAAGCTTGGGCTTCGGTTGAGTGTGAGGATGTTGTGACCACCGGGCAACGAACACCAAACGTTTGGCTCAGAACTCTGTCAGATGCGACCAGTGAGCTGTTGTTGACGGTGACCGGGGAAGACATAGGTGCAGTTGAGGAACGGGACGTGGGACGATCTGTGAGCGGATGTTGAGCAGCAGAGACAGTAAAGCCAGTAGACATAGCAAGAGAGAAAGCAGTAGTGTAATCCATCCATGGTTCGTCAGTGGGCGTGATAATACCCGGTTGCTCAGGCCGAAGTAGAGGGTTGTCTTAGGGCGCCCCACCCCGAGCCTTTGATCCAGGATCTTACCTACAAGGCAGCAGGGCGATATGAGGGTATCGCAACCCGTTGAGAGCCGGTGACTAAACGAGTGGTTATTACGCCTTTAGGACCGCACAGGAGCATGGGCCCAACGCACAACTGGATTACAATGCCGCTCAAAGAGTGGCAATGGGCAGTGACTGTATTTAGTGGCGAGTAACCTAGGCCACGTCACCGTGTGGTTAAACGGAGATATGTGGCTTTTTATAAGGAGAACGCTTGCCAGGCGAAAACCCACCACGTCCTGGAACACTGCCGCCGAACCATTCGCTGGAACGGGATAATCTCGAACCACCCAGCTGGCACCACGAGGAGGTTGTTCGGTAAGCCAGCATCGGAGCAACACGACTTCCATCAGCATCGGTCATGTATTACCAATCTACTGACTGCGCCTGGCAATTGGATCGAAAAGCCGGTAGTGGGATCTGCACTGGTATCATCTATCTCGATTGTTCTAAAGCCACTGACCGCTTAGATCACAGCATCCTTCTCCAAAACTTGCAAGCTTCCGGGATTGGCAACCAAACTCTTGGATGGAACGGAAATTTCCTCCTTCAGCGACACCTTCAGGTTAGCGTTCGGGGCTCCTTTGCTGATCCAAGTAATGTGGCATGTGGTATTCCACAAGAGTCCGTGTTGAGGCCGCGCTTAGTCTTCTTCTTCATTTACGACCAAGCGAGTGTCATAGAGTCGAATTTTCTGCTTTTTGACGATGAGAGCAAGATATGGCGAGCGATGGGCTGTCAGGAAGATCATGACGTGCTGCTGCAAGAATAAGACCGTGCTTTTGAATGGATAAAGCTAAATCTACTTCCCTTTAACACGGACAAGTCAAACACTGTACACGTCCACCACGTGCTCACTAGCGCATATAAGCTTTGAGACCAGCTCTTGAAGTCCGCCTCATAAGAGTATGAAATTGGGATAGTGATGGAAGACGGCTGTTCGGCGCAGTCATTGAAGGCGTACAAAACCGCAAACCAACTTGGTCTCTTAGGGTGGGCATTCGGGAGGTATGAGTCCTTTATCTTCACCCAAACACTCAATGAGTATGTGTGGTCTCATGCAAAGTATGCGATTCAGGTTGGAAGTCTGGCTATAAACGCGTTCTGGTTGCACTAGGGGTCTCAAAGCTGGGGGTAACCATAAATGTGAAGGGGTATTTAGAGGTCGTAGCATAAGAACGTGACACGGTTTCCAAATGTCTATCATCGGGACACGGGTCGCTACCCAGTGGGCGGTAACGCGGTTAAGTCACGCTGGAAGTTGATGAAATCAGACCGTCAGCATGAAACGCGTTGCTACGTGAAGAGGCGTGACAACAGCTGGCCACTGCGGACCGCAAGCAAGTTTAAAATCTGTCCAAAGCAAGTGGCTTGAGTCAGCTCAGGAACTTACACCAGGAGATGATAAGTTGTGACCTATAAAATGACCCGTGTTCTGTGCCTACTATACTTTGGTTTAGCAGGCATCGGTTTTCTGTTTTGTCCCCGGCTGGATTAGCAGTGGCACAGAGTTGCGGCGAAGAGCAGCGTTACCACAAGGGGTTGTTCCACTTGTCATACCATATGCGACTGAAATCTGTAGGAGTGTACAGTGAAAGCGATCACTGCATAGTAGGCAATCTCATTCTGGCTTGCCAGGTTTTGAAAACTCTGATCACGCTTGCTTCCAACTCGTGAATTTTGCCGCACGACAAAACTGAGCGGTCACCAGCTGTAACTGGTCACCCAATACAGTCGGTTGGAATGCCGCCGGAATTAGTTTCCTCTTAGATTTTTCAGCCATGGAACGTTCTTTCGATCTTGGTCATTTCTGCGCCCACCCTACCCAATTTTTTAAACCACTTGGCGGTGCATTACGCCATCTCCATTGTTTTATTTAAATCCTGTGCATCGAGTGAAGACAAGACGCAGGCAAACACGGAGCTCACCAACTCCCATGAAATCGTGGTGGACGGATATACGATATTTTTAATGTGGGTGATATGCTGAGACTGCAGATGCGCGTTCTAGTTTAATGAAGCTACTTTTTTGTACTTACGTAACGCAAACAAACCATTCCACGGGATCTGTCCAGCCTTGGCTTTTGTGTATGTATTCTACCATTGTTCCATTGCTGAAGAGATTTCGAGGGATGAAAGTGAGAGCTTATAATTCTAGGATGTCTACTCGTTTGAGGATACTAACAGCAAATAAATCTGAAATAAAATGGCTAAACAACAAATACCTCTAAGCAGTTATAGGCGACCTTATC
Source organism: Dicrocoelium dendriticum (assembly GCA_944474145.2). Classification (NCBI taxonomy): domain Eukaryota; kingdom Metazoa; phylum Platyhelminthes; class Trematoda; order Plagiorchiida; family Dicrocoeliidae; genus Dicrocoelium; species Dicrocoelium dendriticum. The sequence goes on from OX104064.1 coordinate 87,773,515, forward strand.
TGTCGAGACCTATGGAGGCTATTAAGTCAACTCCGTGGCAACAGCATCTGCAGCCAGAGCGATCAAGTGGATGTGGACAAGCTAAATTCTGAGTTTAGCTCCACCTTATCAGGTGCTCCGACCTTGACCTCCTTCATTAGCCAAAGTGCAACTGTGCAATCCGACTAAAGCGATGTCCGCAGGAAATCAAAATTTATTCGAACAAATCTATTGGGTCAGATGCCCAAGGCTTTGGCGCAGCCTTCAACTTTGGCAGTTGCTGTTCTCCTTGGAAGAGTTTTTTACAGTACGAACTGCAGATTCTGTACTTCATTTGTAAATTGGAAGCAATCTGCTTTTTCTGAACTAGTCTCAGGGCCGAGGTTGTCCTACTCCGTCAGCCATTTAAAAACGTTACGTATTACTGTTTTATATCCGTGCTTCATCGAATACGATCATGAGGTCACGAACACCTTTAAAAGAATTAGGAGAGGGTATTGCTAAGGTAGCAATATCGGGCAAATAGCGTAAGTTGCACGAGAATAGACCAAGAAAAAGCTTAACCTCAGATACATCCTTCGGTTTGGGGGCTTCTGTGATAACCCGAGTATTAGCGGCCTATGGTCGGATTCCACCAGATGATAAGATGTACCCAAGGAATTCGACTTCAGTAGCACAAAAGGTAAACTTTTAAGAATTAAAGCGCAGATCTAGACTCTCCAACTGTTGTACTACAGCGTGTAGGCTTGAATCGTGCTCTTCTCTTGAAGGCCCGAAAACGCAAATAGCATCCATATAAGCGACATGTCCCGGTAGATCTGTTAGTGCCTGATCCATTAACTTCTGCCAAGCTGCGGGAGATGAGCTGAGCCCCATCGGCAAAACTTTGTACTGGAACAGACCCCTCGATGTGAGAAACGCCGTTAGTGCTCTCGATTCTGGTGGCATTGGCATGTGGAAAAAAGCTTTCTTCAGGTCTAATTTTGAAAACACCGTGCGCCAGTTGACTAGCAACTCCTCAACTGTGGGAAGAACGCACTTTTCGATGACGATCTGACTATTCAACGCATTCGAGTCATTGTATATGCGTACAGTACCGTCCTTCTTTATGACTGTGACCATGGGATGCACCCATACAGAACAGTTACTTGACTCTACCAGATCGTTGGATACCATCTCCTGTATGGCTTTTGCTAACATCGCACGTTTCGCCAACGGAATAGGATGTGGCTGCGATATAGAAAACGGCTTAGCGATGAGTAGCAGATGGGATCCGACCAAATCGTCTCAGTAAATAATTTGGGAGATGAACCTTTAAGCACTGATACATTGCGTGCCATGATGCGCAGTCGATCAATAGAGGACGTTAAGGGCGATCATAGCATTTCGCCTCAGCAACGCTGGGCTGCCTGCATATGCCACGTACACAGCAATGTCAGATGGGAGCAACAGTAGACTAAGTTTCATCACTATATATCCACGGATACACACAGGGGCATTGGTGTCAGAGTAAAAGTTGTACGAAGTGGGATGCAATAGAATGTCATGTAAGTAATTGCCTTAAAGGCTAAATGGAATGATCTTTATTGGTGATGCAGAATTCAATTTCATCTTAACTGGCACAGTGGTGTGGGGGTCGTGGAGCATAACTGAACGAATGTCAGGGGAAGGACCTTGGGCTCCATTAAGAATTCTTGCCGATTGTTTGGCTGATGAAGTTTTATAACTGCAAACATATTTTCCGTAGCAGACGCAGGTGACGCAGTCGATGATTGTTCAATTAGTGTTTACGCGGAGAGAGTGACAACACCGGGCGAAATGGGCCCCGCTTACCACTGTTTCTGAAATCTACTGTATGGGCCGGACACGTTTGACAATCTGCTTGTGTCGAGAACTTCCATCTCGCATTCTGAGATGGCGTGGAATTCGTACTCCGAAGCTTGCTGATATCGAGTGATTCTTTGTTGCTGTACAGATGGGACTGTTCAAGAGCAGTGGTTTAAAGCCAAGTGATCTCTATGACTCCACCTCAGGAAATCTTCGAGGGGTCTTCCAGAAGTAGTGCTTCTCGTATGTCATGATGCAGAGGCCAGGCAAACTCAGCCTTCTGGTCCTCCAGGTTGGGGATTGGAATGAGGGCGACAATTTAATCCTTAAAACGGACTCCTTGTAGCCCACCGCCAAACCCGCTGCATTGCGGTCAGGTTTATAAAACCAAAGATTTTTGTTGAGAACCCTAATCATCCGCTTGTTTAGACCTGGTCAACCTGACAGTATCCCGCCCACGCAATACCTTGAATTTCCGTACAAACAGTTTCCTGATGCTCTGGCCACCGCAGACGATAATGAACGGCGCCCTATCTGCTGCATCGAGCAGGGTGGATAGAGGTTTGGAGGCTACTGCTCAAGCCGTTCCGTCTTCTTATTCACCCTTTCCCGCTCTTTTACCCTTATGGCACAGCTACAATTTCACTTTTATCTCCCAGTTTCCAACCCTTCAATCCTTGGCCCTCTCCCAACATGCCTTGCTAGGCGTTTATCTTCTAGTTTCAACGCAAACGCAAACGCGGAGCGTCACTCTTGTCCTGTTCGCAAGCTCAGGTCCAACCAAGCGGTCCAGCCCAATGCATTGACTTCTACTTGAAGGCCTCGATCCTCCTTCAGATTGGCATGCCTGGATGTACGCACATTGCTAGAGATGGGTTAACAGGCAGCAGTTGCTCGATCTGTAGAGCACATCTCCATCGATACCTGCTGCTTATCAGCGACCCACCTGTAAGACACGAGCTCAGTGCTCACTCCGTCATCCCCTTCAGGTGACACCAGCAGCACTTCCTCATTGCGTCAATCCGATGACGAAGCAGCTTCGAGCACCGGCCAAGCTGGCCTTGGCATTGTCCTGAGTCCCTGGGCTGAAGCTACTCTGGTTGATTGGGTCCCAAACGGTAGCCGGATGTGTGCGGTTCGATTGGCTGGATCGTTCAAAGCTTCCAAGTCGCGTGGGACAAACAGGTGTCTAATCGTTATCGCTGCTTATGCACCCACAAACTGTAGCGATGACTCGGTAAAAGACGACTTCCATCATCAACAGAACGAGCTCCTTCGCCACAGAAGAAGCACGGACACTGTAGTGCTGGCTGGGGATTTGAACGATCAAGTTGGAAAATTATCCTTTTGAAGAACTACATCTGGGCGGTCAACATGGTATAGGCTCCCGTAATGATAACGGTGAGCGGTTACTTCATTTGTGTGATGATGCTCGCTTATTTCTTCCCAGCACTAATTTCCGACACAGCACCCGCCGGAGGATGATTTGGTGCCCACCAACCTCGAACCAGTTATGAACGTAAATCGATTACATTGCAATCAGTTACCGCTGGAGAGGCTGCGTCCAGAACTGCCGATCGATTTGGAGCACAGGTGTGGACGCGGACCATGCACTTGTATGTGCTGACATGCGGATGCGCTTTGGCGAAGGCCCAAGACGACATTGTGAGCGCATTGACACTAGTCAACTGACAAATCCAGCCGTTCTGAATGCCTAAGTACGCCTAAGTACGTTGTCATGAGAGTTGAATAAGCGCCCGCTGGAGACAATTGAAGGCCACTGGTCTCATATTCACCAGACCTTCTTAGCAGTAGGAAAACCCACATGTGCTACGTCTGATCGCCAACATGGACATTGGGTCACTTCGCAGTCTCTGGAACCTATCCATGCTCGCCGGTATATTCCGGTTGGAAGCAAACACAATGAAACTCGTAAAGAGCTCCGGGTAAAACTCTGTGCCAGCCTGAAGAGAGACCGCGAATCCTGCTGGTCACTTCGTGCTTCAGAGATGGAAATGGCCGCTGCCCTTGGTAACCATCGTGAGTTATTCAGACTGATATGGAAAACGGGCAGCGGAAGACCTGGTGTTAGTGAAACAATTTATGATGTGAGTGGACAGCCTATCCACAACTTATCAAAACGCTTGGAGCTTTGGGCTGAGCACTTTGAAAGGCAAGTTAATCGGTCGGAATTGTTCGATTCCTCACCGACCAGTGATCGCCCTGCTCCCTGGACTCTCCTTTTGGATCCGCCCTCTCGCTCAGAACTCAAACGTGTGATCGATCTGTTGAAGTTAAATAAAGCCGCGGGACCAGATGATCCTCCTTCAGCCCTCTTCAAATTCGGGGGACCTGCTCTTGCGGATGATTTACACAAATTACTAGTGAAACTGTGGTAGCAGGCAACTGTCTCAACCGACTAGAGCCGCTCCACCATAGTCCCAATTTTTAAGGGAGGCCCACGATTGTAATGCGGCAACCATAGAGGAATCAGTTTGATCTCCATCGCCTCCAAATTGCTTGCCTCTGTAATATTTCACAAACTAAGTGGCACTTGTGAAGCCATATTCGTGAACAGCAAGCCGGGTTTGTTCGAGGTCGTGGCTATATTGACCACATCACTCAGCATCAGTTGCTGGAGCACCGTCACATATATTGGCGGCCCACCGTTGTCGTGTTCCTCGATATCAAAGGTGCATTCGACTCGGTGGATAGACAGGCACTTTGGGACTGTCTACTCAGGAAAGGTGTACCTGAGAAATATGTGAATATTATCCGAGCATTATATGCGCGTAGCTCGGGCAGAGTGAGGGCTTACGGCAAGTTGTCGTCGCCCTTTACTATCTCCAGCAGTGTGAGACAAGGATGTCCGCTCTCACCTTTCCTCTTCAACTTCGCTGTTGACGAAGTCATGGAAATCGCGTTTACAGGACACGACTTAGAAGGTGTGGAGCTACTCCACGGAGAACGACTTCTTGACTTAGAGTATGCTGATGATATTGCCCTAATCTGTGACAGGTCCCAGACGTGCCAAGCGGCACTGGACAGATTAGCACTGTTTGTCCGTCACCTCGGGCTTTGTTTCGCACCCTCGAAGTGCGAAGCTTTTCTCCAGGATTGGTCTGGACCGCCTCCTACGCTGACCCTTGGCTGGGGTGAGCTAGAAGTTCTTCAAAATTTCAACTACCTGGGAACTTGTATCAACGCCCGTGGGATTGAAGGTGAGATTACGAACCGTATGGCCAAAGCTCGAGACGCTTTTGCTAACCTTCGCCACTTATGGCGCCAGCGCGACATCACTCTCATCCTGAAGGGTAGAGTGTACAATGCAGCGGTAGGTTTGACCTTACTGTACGGTTGTGAAACCTGGTCTCTTTGATCAACGGACAAATAGAGTCTAGTTACGTTCGACCACCGGAGCCTTCGCAATTTAGCTCACATTTGGTGGGAACGCCGACTTAGCAACGAGCGTGTTCGACGCCTTGTTTATGGCACAGGAAAAGCAGGTGAACCACTCAGCACCGTCATTTCACGCATCAGGCTCCGATGACTCGGCCACGTGTTACGCATGCCAGCCCACCGACTCCCGCGAGATGCGTTGTTTGCGCGCTGGGGGTGTGGATGGAAGAAGAGGAGGGATGGTCAAGGCATGACTTGGCCGTGAGGAATGAAGGCCCTCACTTCTGAGCTGGCCTCGATTGGAGCTTCACAGCTCCCTAGTTGGGGTCCGAAAGACGATGAACACGTTTGGCTGGATACTCTTGCTGATATGGCTAGGAGCCAACCTCAGTGGCGTTTGTGCTGTGAGTTTCTTCGTCCCACCCCATCCGTCTTAGCCTCCGCTCAAATCACGATCTCACCATTTAGCCTTATATAATACTACATAGTAATTTTTTTACTGCACAGTAGCCGACTGGTAGCTTACCTGAACGATGCCCATTCGTAACCGGTAGCTCAGTGGCTTGCATCTGTTACATTTTCTCCTGTTTTCTATGTATTGCGGCACAGTAGCTGATGTGTTTCCTACCTCTAGATAACGTGTATAATGAGGATAATGTTGATACGCAACACTACTGGCGAACGACCGACAACTCAATCGGTTAAATCCGATGGAACGTGTGACTAGCCAACCAGAACTGACGACAGACTGGCTCACAAGTGCAAACAAACAAAGGCCACGAACCATTAGGGGTTAAGGTCAAACGTCATCTGCCCGTCAACCAAGCTGAACGCGGCTCGAAGTCCCAACCAATAAGAGTGCTCGTCTCCACAGGAAACCACGGTGGTAAAGAACACACACGCACACCACGCTCAGCGCACTCACACCGAGGCTCCTTTTTCGCCACCGCTACTGCATGCCACTCGACGCACTGATGATGTCAGCTCGATTGGTGAGGAAACGTTTGCAACAAAATTGCCAAGCTCAGCGAACAGTTCAAACGCCATCTGAACAACCTGAGCTACTCGTCTTCAGTGGTATACCTAGACGATAAGCTGTCCCCCGTGGCCCAGTGGCATAAGCTGTTGACTGGCGGTTCAAACGGCTGGTGGTCATGGTTTCGAATCCTGATGGATCCGATGGATGCTCACTACTGACGATACCCAACAGGCTGAAAATGCAGTCTAGTGCTTTTCCGGGCATGTGGACGATAATCTGATTTGGAAACTGGCTGCGATGAACCTCACTTAATTACATCAAAATCCCTTACTCATGAGTACATTAAATTATATCCGCCCTGGCAGTTTCTAAATGCTATATCGTATATAGCTACTGTTAGTGGACGTCGTGTCTTTTGGGGCCAACCCTGTCCTCTGCAACGTTCGTAACTTGCATGACAGTGGAGGATAAGACGCGCTATATCGCAGTTAACTTGTAAATGATGACTGTCAGCAGCTGTCCCCCGTGGCCCAGTTGCATAAACTGCTGACTGGCGATTCAAGCCGCTGGTGGTCACGGGTTCGAATCCTGATGGAGCAAATGGATGCGCATTACTGACGAAGTCCAACAGGCTGAAACTGCAGTCTAATGCTTTTCCGGGCATGTGGACGATTATCTGCTTTAGAAACTGGCTGCGATGAACCTTACTTAACTATACGATAATTGTTTTCCATACACTAACGGACTCCTATGAGCGGCTCATTTCATGGTAAAAACTGTGTCCAGTCATTTAACAGGACTAATATTTTATCCTTGACTAGACGTCCTTACGAGCATAGCAATCGGTGAAATTGCTCCTTTTTAAATGTCACGAAGCTCCAGAAGATGTTTGCTTTAACTGATTTTTTGGTCTTCAACTACGAGGACCTGTCGCTTCAATGTGAACATCTTGCGGGCTACATCAAATATTGCTTTGACACGTGCTGGCCTGTTGAAATGGTCTATCTAATGTCAGATAGATACACATCACCATTACTAAATCGGCATCGAAGGATGAAACAATGGATTTACAAGTGCGCATGCTACTCGTGTTAAGAGTCCAATCACAGCAATTAAATCCGACGTAAAAAGGCTACACCACTTATACGTCGCAGTAGTTCTAGGCAACCATAACTGTCACGATCTATGGAGGCATTTGAGGCAACTCTGTGGGAAGGGGTTTGCAGTCAGAGCGGTGAAGTGGATGTGGGTAAAGTGAATTTTGTCTTTAGTTTCGCCTCATTAAGCCCACCTTCATTGCCCTCCGACATAAGTTCAAGTCCAGATGCACCCTTTGATCAAAGCAACATTCACAAAGAACTCAAATGGTTAAGGGCAAACAAAGCTTGTGTTCCGGATGATTTCTCACCACTAGGTTTGAAGGATTGTGCTGATTCTCCCGCACTGCCTTTGACACGTCTCTTTAATAAATGCCTCACTACGGGTGTGATCCCTGACATTTGGAGAACGACCAGTATAACTCCAATACCAAAAAATGGATCTCAAAAATATCGCCAAATCGCATTCCGCAGATTTGTCCAGCCACTGCTGACGACGATATCTACCAGTTTGCGTATAGACCCCAGGGCTGCATATTGGGTGCATTGGTATATCTTGTTCATTCTATAGCCGCTGAATTTGATCACAAATATATATCTGTACGGCTTCTCTTCCTGGATTATTCGAATGCTTTTGGAAGCCTGAATAGATCAACGTTGCTAAATCTGCTATCTGAAAATAGAGTTCACCCGGTTGTGTATAACCGGTTGTGTGATTATTTTAGGATCGTAACCACTTCTCGAAGTTGGACGGTAAGAAATCCCCTGTTCCGACTGTGCTGTCCTGCTGGGAACGTTCCTATCACCTTGCATGTTGCACGTCTGCATATACAACCCATGGTTATAGGGTGTAAATCTGCTGATGATGTTGTGCTGGGATGTATGGCCCCCCACTATCCAGGATTTCGCATCACTTCTACGTGGGTTGGAAGATCTGGTGGAGTGGTCTACTTCCAGAGCTCTTACGCTTAATGGATCTAAATGTAGTGATGTAATATTTTTTCTCCGTGGCGAAGTTACAATCCCTCATAGGTTTCGCCCCTACCATTACCGTGAATGAAAATCCCCTACCCAGCTCTTCCACTGTCAAGTATCTAGGCGACTTTTTGTCCCAGAGCCTTTCCTGGTCCACGCATATCTGTAAACTTTGAAAAGTCAGAAACATTTTATGCTGTCAGACTTAAGGTGCTTTCAGCATCTCATACTTTAATATTTAGGCCTGTAACCACTTGCATTATTCTCCATTGGTTATACTGCCCTCCTGTCATTTTCCTTGGAGTGCTTCAGAAAGACCACATCTTATTGCTGCGAGCTATGGACCATATTGCTAGATGCAGCGTCTTGTCTAGCCATCTTGATGTATGCAATGATTTTTCTTCTAAGATATTAACTTAAGGAGTTCATATACTTCATAATGATTTTTCCGAAACGCTCTCTTCCTCTTCTACTCGATCGAAATTCAGCATCTTATTCTCCCGCACGTCATCATATCGCAGTAGCGTTTTGTCTTATCTCTCACGTTTGCTTGTTGATCCAGCGAAACTCACTAACATGCTGCACTAGTGGTTGTTGGAGTAACAGGCGCACATTTGCTCATGTTTCCTCCCCAAGCATGTATATTGATCTTACCATCCATGTGTCCGCAGTGGTGGTGTAAATGCTGCACATGAACTCATTAGGGTTGGTAAAGCTTATTTTGATTTGATTTGACGACTTGAAGCACCACTAGCTCTGAAAAAGTGTGCTGCTTCTCTCCCACTAACTTTCACAGATGGCTTTAGCAAAGTCCTCACTCTTGGTTTGATCCCAGACATTAGGAGATCGAGCAGATTAACATAGTACCCAAAAATGTATCACAAAAATATCGCCCGACTGCGTGTGCATGTGCTTCTAAATGTTTTCGATAACTACTTATCGTGTGCATTTTCACGGTTTCTTCAGAGGACGATATCTAAGAGTTTGTAGTAGGTCCAGTCCATCGCAATGAGGCTGGACCTTACCGTGGTGCGATGGTTTGTGTGCCTCAGAGATCCATTGAGCTATACCGGGTGGTGCTTTTGCACCTTCAGAGGCACTCATACCAGATTGATCAATGGTTAGAGGCCAGACAAACTCAGCCTCCCGGTCCTCCAGGTTGGGGGTTGGAATGAGGGTGGTTCCTTATTCCTTACAACGGACTCCTTGTAGTCCAGTGCCAAACCCGCTGCCTTGCGGCCAGGTTTTTGAACCAAAGACTTTGGTCGAGAACCCTAATCGTTCTCCTGTCTAGGCCTGGGCAACCTGACAGTATCCTGCCCACGCAATATGATGAATCTTTTCCCAAACAAATTTCTGATGCTCTGGCCACCGCAGAGGATAATAAACGGTGCCCTATCTGCTGCATCAAGCAGGGTGTATAGGGGTTTGGATGCTACTGCTCAAGCCTTCCTATCTTCTTATCCCCCTGCTTGCGCTTTTTCACCCTTATCGTCCCGTTCCAGCTTCACTTTTATCCCACTGTTTTCAACCCCCAATTCTCGGCCCTCCCCCACCTTGCTTCAATAGCCGCTTATCTTTTAGTTTCAACTCACAGCTGAACGCAGAGCGTCATTCCTGCACTGTCAACAGGCCCATGTCCAAGCAAGCGGCCCATTCCAGTTCATGGGCTTCCATTTGGAGCCCTCGATCCTCCTTCATATTGGCATGCCTGAATGTACGCACATTGCTTCAGATCGGCCAACAGGCAGCACTTGCCCGAACATTAGAGAACCTCTCCATCGATCTCTGCTGCTTATCGGAGACCCGCTTGCAAGTCTCGAGCTCTGTACTCACTCTGCGATCCCCTTCAAGTGACACTAGCAGCAATTTCTCATTGCGCCTATCCGGTGAGGATGCAGCTTCGAGCACCGGCCAAGCCGGTGTTGGTATTGCCCTGAGTCTCCGGGCTGAAGCTGCTCTGGTTGATTGGATTTCAATCAGTAGCCGGATGTGTGCTGTTCGATTGGCTGGATCGTTCAAAACTTCGAAGTCGCGTCGAATCAACAGGCGTCTAATCGTTATCGCTGCCTATGCACCGACAAACTGTAGCGAAGACTCGGTAAAAGACGACTTCTATCGTCAACAGAACGAGCTCCTTCGCCACAGAAGCAGCACGGACACTGTAGTGCTGGCTGGGGATCTGAACGATCAAGTTGGAAAATTATCCACAGATGAGCTGCATCTGGGCGGTCAACATGGTATAGGCTCCCGTAATGATAACGGTGAGCGGTTACTTCATTTGTGTGAAGATGCTCGCTTATTTCTTGCCAGCACTAATTTCCGACACAGCCCCCGCCGGAGGGTGACTTGGCGCCCACCAACCTCGAACCGGCTATGGACGCAAATCGATCACATTGCAATCAGTTACCGCTGGAGAGGCTGCGTCCAGAACTGTCGATCGATTTGGAGCACAGGTGTGGACACCGATCATGCACTTGTATGTGCTGACATGCGGATGCGCTTTGGCGGACGCCCGCGACGACATTGTGAGCGCATTGACACCGGCAGACTGGTCAATCCAGCTGTTCTGAACGCCTATCAAATTACGCTGTCATCCGAGTTGGATAAACGCTCACTGGATGCCATTGAAGCTCACTGGTCTTATGTTCAACAGGCCTTACTAGAAGCAGGCAAATCCTCATGTGGTATGTCTAATCGCCAACATGGACATTGGGTCTCTTCGCAGTCTCTGGAGCTTATCGATGCACGCCTGCATATTCCGGTTGGAAGCGAACACAATGAAACTCGCAAAGAGCTCCGGGCGAAACTCCTTGCTAGCCTGAAGAGAGACCGCGAATCCTGGTGATCTCGTCGTGCGTCAGAGATGGAAATGGCCGCTGCCCTTGGTAACCATCGTGAGTTATTCCGTCTGATACAGGAAACGGGCAGCAGGAGACCTGGTGTTAGTGAAACTATATGTGACGAGAGTGGACAGCCTATCCACAACTTATCAAAACGCCTGGAACGTTGGGCTGAGCACTTTGAAAGGCAAGTTAATCGGTCGGAATTGTTAGATTTCTCGCCGACCAGTGATCGCCCTGCTCCGTGGGCTGTCCCTTTGGATCCACCCTCTCGCTCAGAAGTCGAACATGAGATCAAACTCTTGAAGTTAAATAAAGCCGCGGGACCAGGTGATCCTCATTCAGCCCTCTTCAAATTCGGGGGACCTGCTCTTGCGGATGATTTACACAAATTACTAGTGAAACTGTGGTAGCAGGCAACTGTCCCAACCGACTAGAGCCGCTCCACCATAGTCCCAATTTTCAAAGGAGGCTCACGATTGAAATGCGGCAACCATAGAGGAATCAGTTTGATCTCCATCGCCTCCAAATTGCTTGCCTCTGTAATCCTTCACAGACTGACTGGCACTCGTGAAAGCCAGATTCGCGAGGAGCATGCCGGATTTCGTCGAGGTCGTGGCTGCACTGACCACATCTTCACCTTGCGTCAGTTATTGGAGCACTGTCACATATATTGGCGGCCCACCGTTGTCATGTTCCTCGATATCAAAGGTGCATTCGACTCGGTGGATAGACATGCACTTTGAGACTGTCTACTCAGAAAAGGTGTACCTGGGAAATATGTGAATATTATCCGAGCATTATATGCGCGTAGCTCGGGCAGAGTGAGGGCTTACGGCAAGTTGTCGTCGCCGTTTAATATCTCCAGCGGCGTGAGACAAGGATGTCCGCTCTCACCTTTCCTCTTCAACTTCGCTGTTGACGAAGTCATGGAAATCACGTTTACAGGACACGATTTATGTGTGTATCTGTTCCCAGTTGAACCACTTCTTGACTTAGAGTATGCTGATGATATTGCCCTAATCTGTGACAGGTCCCAGACGTGCCAAGCGGCACTGGACAGATTAGCACTAGCTGTCCGTCACCTCGGGCTTTGCTTCGCACCCTCGAAGTGCAAAGCGTTCCTCCAAGATTGGTCTGGACCGCCTCCTACGCTGACCCTTGGTGGGGATCAGCTAGAAGTCGTTCAAAAATTCAACTACCTGGGAAGTTGTATCAGCGCTCGTGGGATTGATGATGAGATCACGAATCGTATAGCAAAAGCTCGGGGCGTTTTGCTAACCTTCGCCACTTATGGCGCCAGCGCGACATCACTCTCACCCTGAAGGATAGAGTGTACAATGCAGCAGTACGTTCGACCCTACTGTACGGTTGTGAAACCTGGCCGCTTAAAGCAGCGGACCTGAAGAGGCTAGTTACGTTCGACCACCGGAGCCTTCGTAATTTAGCTCACATTTGGTGGGAACGCCGACTTAGCAACGAGCGTGTTCGACGCCTTGTTTATGGCACAGGAAAAGCAGGTGAACCACTCAGCACCGTCATTTCACGCACCAGGCTCCGATTGCTCGGCGACGTGTTACGCATGCCAGCCCACCGACTCCCGCGAGATGCGTTGTTTGCGCGCTGGGGGTGTGGATGGAAGAAGAGGAGGGATGGTCAAGGCATGACCTGGCCGTGAGGAATGAAGACCCTCACTTCTGAGCTGGCCTCGGTTGGAACGTCTCGGCTACCTGGTTGGGGTTGGTTTGGACACACTTGCTGACATGGCTAGGAGCCGACCTCAGTGGCGTTTGTGCTGTGAGTTTCTTTGTCCTTACCCATCCCTCTTAGTCTCCCCTCCAACCACGATCTCATTATTTAGGCTTATATAATTTTGCATAATAATTTTTTTTCTTGGTGCACAGCAGCCGACTGGTAGCTTATCGGAGCGATGCCCATCCGTTACCGGTAGCTCAGCCAGCTTGCACCAGTTGCTTTTTTTTCTCTCCTTTTTTTCTATGTATTGCGGCACAGTAGCTGAGGTGTTCCCCACCTCTAGCTAACGTGTATGATGATGATGATGATGATGATGATGATGATGATGATGATGAGTATGTCCAATCACACTACATTGGTTGCAATGACTTTTGTTCAGTATATAGCACTTACAGTATGTAAGTATGCTGACGTTGTGATGGGGTGTATGACTTCCAACTATTAGGGATTCCTCATCGCTTCAGCGTGAATTAGATCTGGTGGAGTGGTCTTCATCTTGATCACTTACTCGTAGCGCTTCTAAGTACTGTGATGTAATATTTACATTTTTTCGTTGCCATAAGCTGAACTTCCCTATATATATCTCACCCTGTCGGACTGTGAAAGAAAATCACTTACTCGTAACATCCACAGCTTTTGTCCCAAAACCTCTGTTCGTCCACGAATGTTGGTGAAAGTTTTCATGTCAGAAAAGTTTCTTTTATGTCTTCAGGTTTAAGGTGTTTGCAGTACTCCGAAATTTAATAGTTAGGTTTGCGGTACCCTTCTTTGCCCCACTTATTGCACTGCTTCCCTGTCGTCTTTCCTGGACGGCTTCAGAAAGATTACCTCTCACTAGCATGATCGATAAGGCACATTTCTAGATGTAGCGGCTTGTCTAGAGATTCTGTAATTGAGTTTATCATTTCTAATCATCATGATGTCCACAATAAGTTTGCTTCTAATTAACTAATTGACCGAGTTCATCCACTGCACAGGGCTTTCAATAACGCTCTCTCTCTCTTCTGCGTCTACGCAATGCAAAGTTTTATTCTCTCACACTTCATCCTACCGTAGTACTACCTTGCCCTATCTGTCATGTTTGCTCAATGACCTAGTGAAAGTCATAAACATGCCGCGCGAGTGATCGTCTAAGTGGCAGTTTGCATGGGTTCCATAGTCTTCCCACATATGCGTGCCATATTGATACTATTAGTGACAGTGTAAAGCTTATCAAGACTTGACTTGATGACATCGGTTTCTGAGACTCTTAGTCAGACGCCATTTCACGGAAACGGACTCTGTGAGACTGACCGCCCGACGGAGCCATCAGCCTTGTTTTAAATGTACCAACCGAAAGTTAAAATCCCATTTGTCATTAGGACTCTACGTTTGGCGCAAAATGGTTTTCCTATGTTTTTGCACGGCGAGTTGGAGGCGATCCCATCGGTATCCCGTTCATCCAGTTCTTTCAACGGAGTCAGTTGAGTTACGATTTCTGGCCATAATGCTAATTTTCGCGGATCGTGAGCGCGTGGGAAAAGTAGGCACTTTGAAATTTACGCATTTGTGGCGACAAAACTAAAGTGCCGTGCGGCAACACACAAGAGCACCGTCGGAACTGATGCAGGCAGCCAGCAGCGACCAAAAATCCTAGACTGAATTACATTATTTGTACCTCGTGATGCAACAGGCAACTTGGGTACAAAAATACCATTATCTGATGGGCGCAGCAAACGCCCTCCTACTGCACAGGATACTAAGCTGGGATGTTTACATAGTTGTTGTTGACTCGCAGTTGATAAGGTTGTCATAGTTGTCAGTATGGCAGACAGCAATTCTGAAGCGGCCTCTGAAACGGTGCGCCAATCCCAGCAGTTGATCAATATAGGCATACAAATTGCTCGTAATTCCAGCAAGTTAACTAAAAGTAGAGACCCACTAAGGTAAGTACACTGTGGTGCCTCCCGGTTAACGTCTGAAAAGTTAATACAAAATAGTTGAAGGGACACCTTAGTCATGGCTACTGAGTGTTACTCTGTATGAGCTCAAAAACAGAAGCAGAGATGCTCGACTGTTCGGTATAATCGATTCTATAAATACTGATCCTATATATCCGATGAAAAAGGTCCCGTGGTCCTGAATGTCGCATGCATTGAGTCAGCATCACGGAGAGGAGAAACATACAACTACATTTATTGGAAGATAAAATTGGTAGCCACTGATGTATGTCGACGCTGTTGCTTGCGGAGGCGTGACTAAAAAGAAACCAGAAAGAGTTAAGACATCTTTATTGCTCCTTGTACAACGATCGAATCACTGTTCTGTTCAAAGTAGTCCCACCTGATGGTAATACACCGTTCCCAACGGTACTTCCATTTTTGATATGTCGCCCCTGGAATGCACTTTCTGTGACGGTACGCTGGTCGCTTGTCGCATTGTCCTGAATCTCCACTAAGGTTTGAAAATGACGTATTTGCAATGTGGTTTTGCATTTGGGTAACAGGAAATTGTCCGCTGCGGCTAGGTCCGGAGAATAGGGTGGATGAGGCGCAACGGGAGTGTGATGTTTTACTAGATGGCCTAAGAAGAGGAGCGATGCGTGGGCCGGCGCATTGTCATGATGCAACATCCAGGTCTGCTTTTCCCACAGTTCAGGCCACTTCCTACACACAACATCAGTCAAACGCGCTAGGATTCCCTGGTAGACTTCCTTGTTTGCCATCTGATCGCGTGGAACAAAGTCTTGATGGACAATGTCTTTGTAGTCAAAAGACACAAGCAACCTCATTTTGTTATGTGACCGACTTGTGCATTCTTTTTTGGATGAGGAGACCGTTTCCTCATCCACTACAACTACTGCACCATCGTCTCGAGGTCATACCCGTAATACCAGGTCTCATCACATGTTATGATGTTCGCAAGGAAGTCTTCGTTATCATTGGCAGTGGCAAGCATTTTCTAGCTGATTTCAACACGGTTCTGTTTCTGATCGCTCGTCAACTAACGTGGCACGAACTGCACTGACATGACGCATCTCAACTTTGTCACCCAAAAGTTGATGGCATAATCTTACACTGATGCGCACTTCTTCAGTAAATTCTCCAACCGTTAACCGACGAGTTCCACTGATCACAGCACATACTCTCGGGACACTGTCATCGTGTGTTGGTGTGGAAGATCGTCCAGGCTTGAAATTGTCACCGGTGGATATTCTACCGTGTTCAAAATGCTTAAACCACTTAGAGTACTGTGTGAGACGCATCTACAGGGTGGCCACAACGTCCCGGGACACCACGTTTATGCATATACCTACGTAAATCAGTGTATAAATGTAAAAAAAATTGTACATGATAATTGTCTAGGAAAAGAAGAGCTCTTCGCTGATCAAGGAAATTAATTGCAACATACATGTGTTAGCTTATGATCACACTGCCATGGATCCAATGTGTCTGTGTGTTCATCGTCATTCTCAGCACATGGACAAACGCGTCTCCAAGTGTGTGCTGAGATGCGTTGCAGAACATCAGAGGAAATTGAGTTCTATGAAGCACGGATTGCTGCGTTACGTTTTTCTGTGTTGTTGTAACGTGATTTTCTGATGTCTTTTTTCACCATGCCCACAAGGCATTGTCGCATACTGAGAGGTCAGGACTGCGAGCTGACCATTGATGTTGTGATCCACGTCCAATCTACCGGACAGGGAATTTCTCATCCAGGAACCGGTGCACCGATATAGCAAAATGTGCAGGAGCACTATCTAGCTGCAGAATGGCTACATGCATGATTTCAGTTGAGACCAATTGCGGATAAACCAGGTTTTCCACGTTTCTCGGTAGGTGAAGTGATTCACTGTTTTCGAAAAAAACGGCCCAATAATTTTGGCGGCTGACCTTGCCGCCCACGTCATGACGTGCGGTGGGTTGTAAGCGATTTCTTCAGCATAGTATAGGTTAATCTTGCAAATGTAAACATTTCGTGATCGTGAGTTGAGATAGGCAGCATATTCGTCCCTAAAGACGACACTGTGACGACTGATTTTTGTGGGGAATTCCTGGAGAATGTGTTGACACGCTTCCATTCGATTCTGTCGATCAATATCAGACAGTCCAGTGACCTGCAATGGCCTGAATGCTGATATGTCTAGGTTAGTTTTGAGTACCTTTTGGACTGTGGAGCGGGGAATATGCAATTCAGCAGACTTCTTGCTAGTCGATTTCTTTAGAGAATTGAAAACAGCCTACCGAATGATTTCCACGTGCTCCATTCGGGAGGCAGAGGCATGCAGCACAGACCCAAATGCAAATGGTTTCTTCTCCCATGCCAATAATGTCTCCCTTTTTGGTGCAGACTTCTTGAAACGCCCCTTGCATTTGGTGGAAACACCAGTCATTTTTCTTTTTCCTAGCACTCATTCATGTGCCCATACAGTAGCTATGATGGTGTAGGGACTTGTATCAGTCATTTTTCGAATGTATGCCCGAAAATCGAAAGGCAAAAGTACCGTACGTATATGCTATAGCTATCATGAGAAATGTGCAAAATATTATATAATAAATGGTATTGCAAACAGCACCAGGTATAAACTATAAGCAGGGGTTTCCTGAACACCCCGTTCGCTTGGCTAAACAACTGAAACGTCTCTTTAAAAGTTGTCCCAAGTGTGTACAAAATTTCGTACAGGCACACACTCACATTCTTCTTCAATTGACAACGCCCACTGCTCTGTGTGCCAAAACAGCGGACAATGACCTTGGGCCTGTCGTGATAGCTAGTTACGCACTAATAGTAAAACAGTTGTCTACAAATCTCTTTCAAGTAACCTTATATTGGTTCCTTTGTTATTTGTATGTACGTGGCCGACGAGAATGCACGAAATGACAGTGTCATCCCAAAACTTTCGTCTTATGATTTTCCTGTTTGGAATTGTAAAGGAAATTGCATGTTTCGGTTTCTTTTTGAATGTAATCATGTATGTGTTTCGGTGGTACGGAGAACCTTGAGATCATGCGATTGTAAGGTCGTGGTGAGCGTACCCAGTTGACTGATCTGATACAGGGTGTGAACGTTGGGAGGCCCAGAGGAGCATGGTTTCCCAACAAATGCACAGTCATGGAGACTTAATGGTTCCACAAAGTCGGATGCCTCTTTCCGTCCTCCGAGCCTGCTATAAAGTTGCTACGGGACGTTTACGCAATGCGCTAGCGGTGACAACATTACATTGTGCAACAAAAAATTTATTTTCTATAACATAAATGCCTATGTCCCTAACTTATAGCATACACTCCACTAATCATAGAAATGCATTCCGACGTTACCTAGCATGTCAGGTTACATTATTATAAGCATATAATTATTTTCAGTAAAGTCAAGTCTACCTCGTACGAAGTATGTGTAAATGTACTGAATCACATATACAGAATGCGCCATGGGACAAACACGCTTAAAACATCACTGCAACACTCGCTGCTAACTACTAACTTCACTTTGTCACTGGTAAATGATGAGTTCCACGAGATCGTCGCTAGGATGATCCAGCGCCATCACGCTGCAGAAACCAGCAAAAGTCAGCCATCATAAATGGCGTATCCTTGCCACTAAAACGCCGCTCCATGATTGAAATGTCTTGGTTAAAGGACTCACCATGCGCATCGCCAACAGATCCCAAGTTCTTAAGGAAAAAATCAAATTGATTATACAAAATTTAACCATGAGTGACACTCGAGCACCAACAGCCCGATAGTCCACAATGACCTTTTTCGTGATATATTTGGAGTTCTCTGCCTCGGTTCTGCCCAAAAGTCGTGTACACACTGTCTTGAATGGTTGCCACTGTTCTAACGCAAATGAAGTCAACTGGCGTTTGCAAGCTCTGTCTGACATTATCCGGCGAAGATCAGGCCCAATAAGTATCCCTACTTTAAGCTTCGCATTGTTGATCTTCGGAAACACTAGTTGCAGGCACTGAAATGCAGAACCATCTCGCTTGAGGGATTTAACAGTTTTTAATCAAACCAAGCGCGATGTGCATGGATGGTAGTTATGATCAGGTTGCACAAGAGGTGTATGCTTTACATTCTATTTCCATACAGCATATTCCATCCTCTCTGGCCACTTTTCGGTAGTGTAGTGCTGTTAGTTGTTGTACTGTCCCATAAGCACGAGAAACAGCAATATATTGTGAAGCCTCCTTGCATACTCCTTAGGAGTCCAATGACTTTGAAGTCAACACAGATGTTCCAACAGTACTTATCTTAGTTCAGTGCGGCGAGTATCTGTTGCATACTTTCGTAAGTCTCCGACATATTGGTGGCATGCAACAGACGCACAGTTGGGTACACTTTTCCATTGTGGAGCAGTATGGCCTTAAGACTACTCTTGGATGAGTCAATGAACAAACACCATTCATCACTTATATGCTTCACGCCAAGCTCCCTCATCAGTTCTTCCACGTCAGAACAGTAACAAAACGTTTCCCTCTTGTCATAGGAACCGGACAATCTAACATTTGTGAGCAGCTGGGACGAGAATATTACGAGTGTAATTAAAAAATCCTCCGACTCCTTAGTAATAAAATATGTAGTCTCTCCTAGTTTCAGATGCTATATATGTAATGTCTAGTAAGAGGGAGTCATGACCTTCGGAGGCTAACCACCGTCATCTGCCAAGGTATTAACCTGCGTGGCAGTGGAATATAGGTCATGCTATATCTCAGTTAGCGTGAAAATCGTGTAGCCCAGCTGATGTCCCCCATGGCTCAGTGGATTAAACTGCTGGCTAGTTGGCATCTACCTCTAGCGGTCATGGGTTCGATCCCCAGTAGGGGACCAAAGGAATGCGCACCACTGACGAGTGCCAGTGGGGCGAAACGCGTCTGGTGCTTTCCCGTACTAGGCTGTGCTATGTAGCTTGTGGACAGCTGCGACGAAACGTTACAATTAAAACCCTCCTAGACATTAGTAATTCTTCAGTTTCTGTATACTGTAAATTTAGTGTTTGCAACAACTACCACTGCTGCAGCCGAGATGCCAGCAATTCGGCCTTGTCTCTAGGCAAACCAAAATCACATACCTATTTCTTCAGCACTCATTGTGCAATAAGTTTGGGTTAACAACATCAGCTTCCAAGTTTTCACAGATGTCAGAACCAGGGGAAGTTGACGACGCGGAATCCCTACTCATCATCAGTGCCATGTTCATTGGAGGCATTGGAATGGGTAAGGTGCAATAATGAGGAGCAGGTCTAATAGCTGATGGAAGATTGGGGAAATGAATTTTATCCCTATTTCGGTTGGAGCTTCCAATGACACTCGTTACGCAGAAGTAGCCGTGTAATCCTTTGGTTCCCTTTCCACCATGGGGATTACAAAAGGCATCTTGCCTTTGTCATTCAGCCAATGAGTCAGATAAAGATTGCATGACACACAAACAATACGTGGCGCCCACTTCATATCTCGATCTCCCCGTTTAATCTAGAAATATGCGTAGTAGGCAGACCACTGACGAAAAAATGGGTCTGTACCGCAAATGTTTAGTAAACTGTCCACAGCCGTAGCAAAAATGATTTCTATCATTGACACAATGGTGTCTTTCAGTCATGATCAAGATATCAATTAAGGAAACACAGCTCTCAATCGACTTCTAGTATCAGGTGGGTACCGTAGCGAAGAGGACTTCTTTTCCACGAGTACAGGGAGCCTATTAACCAATCACAGGCAAGCATCCGATTCATGAAATGCACTGTTTAGTTGAAATGAACAGTCGAAATTAAAAAGTCAGACGTGATGGAAGCATTTGGTTTGCATATTCGTAATCTGCTCACTTGGTTCTACTAGAAACATCCCGTCGCATTTATGTTACCAATATGATGTTGCATAGCGTTAGCAAATAACAATTGCCTCCTTTCTACTCAGAGACAATATTCTCGAGTTATCGACCGAGTGACCAACTCATTGATCCCACTGTCGGGTGGCGTTCAGGTCACCCAGACGCGTTAACTGTTGGAACTGAGCGGTTCAGTTCTTTTTTCCGTACCGCAAACAAGGTGTTGAACATGCTTTTTGCTCACGCGGCTTTCCCAATAGATGTGAGCCAAACTGTGAAGGCACCGATGGTCGAACGTAACTAGTCTCTTTTTTGTCCGCTGATCTAACGGACAAGGTTTCACAACCGTACAGTAAGGTCAAACACCCCGCTGCATTGTACACCCTACCCTTCAGGACGATAGTGATGTCGCGCCGCCGCCATAAGTGGCGAAGGTTAACAAAAGCGCCTCGAGCTTTTGCTATCCGGTTCGTGATCTCATCTTCAATCCCAAGGGGGCTGATACAAGTTCCCAGGTAGTTGAATTCTTGAACGACTTCTAGCTTATCTCCACCAAAGGTCAGCGCAACAGGCGATCCCTGCCAATCTTGCAAGAAAGCTTTATACTTTGATGGTGCCAAGCAAAGCCCGAAGCGGCTGACAGCCAGTGCTAATCTTTCCAATGCAGCTTGGCACGCCTGGGGCCTGTCACAGATCAGGGCAATATCGTCTGCATACTCCCCGACAAAAACTCCTTCTCCATGGAGTAGCTCCACACCTCCTAAGTCGTGCCTTGTAAATGTAATCTCCATGATTTTGTCAATAGCGAAGTTAAAGTGGAAAGACGACATCTGGCATCCTTATCTCACATCGCTGAAGATATTAAAGGGCGACGACAGCTTGACGTAAGCCCACACACTGCCCACGCTATGCTCCTATAATGCTCGGATAATATTTACATTTTTCTCGGGCACACCTTTTCTGAGTAGACAGTCTCAAAGTGCACATCAATCAACCGAATCGAAGGCATCTTCGATGTCGAGGAAAGGTGGGCCGCCAATATGTGCTGCGGTGCTCCAGCAACTGATGCTTAGTGAAGATGTGCTCGAATCAGCCACGACTTCGACGAAATCCGACTTGCTCTTCACGTATATGGCTTTCACTAGCGCGTCAGTCTGTGAACGATGACAGAGTCAAGTAAATTGGGAGCGATGATCAGACTGATTTCTCTATGGTTGCCGCATTCCGAACATGAATCTTCCTTAAAAATTGGGACTATGACGGAGCGGCTCCAGTCGCTTGGGACAGTCTCCTGCTCCCACAGTTTCACTAGTAATTTGTGTAAATCATCCACAAGAGCAGGGCCTCCGAATTCGTAGAGGGCTGGATGAGGATCATCTGGTCCCGCGGCTATATCTAACTTCAACAGGTCGATCCCATGTTTGAGTTCTGAGCGAGAGGGCGGATCCAAAAGGAGAGTCCAGGGAGCAGGGCGATTACTGGTCGGTGAGGAATCGAACAATTCTAGCCTATTAAATTATCTTTCAAAGTGCTCAACCCAAAGCTCCAAGCGTTTTGACAAGTTGTGGATAGGCTGTCCACTCTCGTCACGTACAGTTTCACCACCACCAGGTCTTCTGCTGCCCGTTTCCCATATCAGTCGGAATAACTTACGATGGTTACCAAGAGCAGCGGCCATTTCCATCTCTGAAGCACGAAGTGACCAGCAAAATTTGCGGTCTCTCTTCAGGCTAGCGCGCAGTTGTACCCGGAGCTCTTTGGGAGTTTCTTTGTGTTTGCTTCCAACCGGAATATGCCGACAAACATCGATAAGTTCCAGAGAATGCGAAGTGACCCAATGTCCATGTTGGCGATCAGACGTAGCACATGAGGAATTTCCTGCTGCTAGTAAGGTCTGGTGAATATGAGGCCAGTGAACTTCAATTGCAAAAAGTGAGCGCTTATTCAACTCGCATGTCTGCGTATTTTGATACGCATTCAGAACAGCTGGCTTCGCCAGTTGGCTGGGGTCAATGCGCTCATAGCGTCGTCTTGGGCGGCTGCCAAAACGCATCCGCATGTCTGCACATACAAGTGCACGATCGATGTCCACACACGTGCTCCAAATCGAGCGACAGTTCTGGATGCAGCCTCTCCATCGGTAACTGATTGCAATGTGATCGATTTGCGTCCATAGCCGGTTCGAGGCTGGTGGGCGCCAAGCCACCCTCCGGCGGGTGCTGTGTTGGAAGTTAGTGCTCGCTAGAAATAAGCGAGCATCCTCACACAGATGAAGTAACCGCTCACCGTTATCACTACGGGAGCCTACACCATGTTGACCGCCTAGATGCAGCTCAGCAGTGGATAATTTTCCAACTCGAGCGTTTAGATTCCCCGCCAGCACAACAGTGTCCGTGCTTCTTCTGTGGCGAAGGAGCTTGTTCAGTTGGCGATAGAAGTCGTCTTTTACCGAGTCATCGCTACAGTTTGTGGGTGCATAAGCAGCGATAACGATTAGCCGCCTGTTTGTCCCACGCGACTTGGAAGCTTTGAACGATCCAGCCAATCGAACCGCACACATCCGGCTACCGTTTGGGACCCAATCAACCAGAGTAGCTTCAGCCCGGAGACTCAGGACAATGCCAAGGCCAACTTGGCCGGTGCTCGAAGCTGCTTCGTCATCGGATTGACGCAATGAGGAAGTGCTGCTGGTGTCACCTGAAGGGGATGACGGAGTGAGCACTGAGCTCGTGTCTTGCAGGTGGGTCGCTGATAAGCAGCAGGTATCGATGGAGATGTGCTCTACAGATCGAGCAACTGCTGCCTGTTAACCCATCTCCAGCAATGTGCGTACATCCAGGCATGCCAATCTGAAGGAGGATCGAGGCCTTCAAGTAGAAGTCAATGCATTGGGCTGGACCGCTTGGTTGGACCTGAGCTTGCGAACAGGACAAGAGTGACGCTCCGCGTTTGCGTTTGCGTTGAAACTAGAAGATAAACGCCTAGCAAGGCATGTTGGGAGAGGGCCAAGGATTGAAGGGTTGGAAACTGGGAGATAAAAGTGAAATTGTAGCTGTGCCATAAGGGTAAAAGAGCGGGAAAGGGTGAATAAGAAGACGGAACGGCTTGAGCAGTAGCCTCCAAACCTCTATCCACCCTGCTCGATGCAGCAGATAGGGCGCCGTTCATTACCGTCTGCAGTGGCCAGAGCATCAGGAAGCTGTTTGTACGGAAATTCAAGGTATTGCGTGGGCGGGATACTGTCAGGTTGACCAGGTCTAAACAAGCGGATGATTAGGGTTCTCAACAAAAATCTTTGGTTTTATAAACCTGACCGCAAGGCAGCGGGTTTGGCGGTGGGCTACAAGGAGTCCGTTTTAAGGATTAAATTGTCACCCTCATTCCAATCCCCAACCTGGAGGACCAGAAGGCTGAGTTTGCCTGGCCTCTGCATCATGACATACGAGAAGCACTACTTCTGGAAGACCCCTCGAAGATTTCCTGAGGTGGAGTCATAGAGATCACTTGGCTTTAAACAACTGCTCTTGAACAGTCCCATCTGTTCAGCAACAAAGAATCACTCGATATCAGCAAGCTTCGGAGCACGAATTCCACGCCATCTCAGAATGCGAGATGGAAGTTCTCGACACAAGCAGATTGTCAAACGTGTCCGGCCCATACAGTAGATTTCAGAAACAGTGGTAAGCGGGGCCATTTCGCCCGGTGTTGTCACTCTCTCCGCGTAACACTAATTGAACAATCATCGAATGCGTCACCTGCGTCTGCTACGGAAAATATGTTTGCAGTTATAAAACTTCATCAGCCAAACAATCGGCAAGAATTCTTAATGGAGCCCAAGGTCCTTCCCCTGACATTCGTTCAGTTATGCTCCACGACCCCCACACCACTGTGCCAGTTAAGATGAAATTGAATTCTGCATCACCAATAAAGATCATTCCATTTAGCCTTTAAGGCAATTACTTACATGACATTCTATTGCATCCCACTTCGTACAACTTTTACTCTGACACCAATGCCCCTGTGTGTATCCGTGGATATATAGTGATGAAACTTAGTCTACTGTTGCTCCCATCTGACATTGCTGTGTACGTGGCATTTGCAGGCAGCCCAGCGTTGCTGAGGCGAAATGCTATGATCGCCCTTAACGTCATCTATTGATCGACTGCGCATCATGGCACGCAATGTATCAGTGCTTAAAGGTTCATCTCCCAAATTATTTACTGAGACGATTTGGTCGGATCCCATCTGCTACTCATCGCTAAGCCGTTTTCTATATCGCAGCCACATCCTATTCCGTTGGCGAAACGTGCGATGTTAGCAAAAACCATACAGGAGATGGTATCCAACGATCTGGTAGAGCTAATTAACTGTTCTGCATAGGTGCATCCCATGGTCACGGTCTTAATAAAAGGACGGCACTGTGAGCATATGCAATGACATGAAGGCGTTGAATAGTCAGATCGTCGTCGAAAAGTTCGTTCTTCCCACAGTTGATAAGTTGCTAGTCAAGATAACTGGCGCACGATTTTTCTCAAAATTAGACTTGAAGAAGGCTTTTTTCCACATGCCATTGACACCAGAATCGAGACCACTAACGGCTTTTCTGACATCGAGCGGTCTGTTCCAATATAAATTTTTACCAATGGGCTCAGTTCTGCTCCCGCAGCATGGCAGAACTTCATGTATCACTTATTAGCAGATTTACCGGGAAAACTCGCTTACACGGATGATATTTGCGTTTTCAGGCCTCCAAGAGACGAGCATAACTAAAAGCTACGCGCTGTATTATACCGGTTGTAGAGCCCAGATCTTCGACTTAATCTTGAAAAGTATACATTTTCGTGCTACTGGTGTCGAATTCTTTGGGCACATATTATCATCCGGTGGAATCCGATCATGCGCACGAATATTCGGGCAAACACCATACCGAAGAATACATCTGAGGTTAAACATTTTCTTGGTCTATGCTCGTACAACTTACGCTATTTGCCGATGTTGTCACCCTAGCGGAGCCACTTGTGAATGCTGTCAAAGGAAAATACCAACTTCGACTGGGGCTTTGAACAACAGTCTGCCTTTGAAGAAAGTAAAAGACGCCTCCTCTCTATACCAATGCTGGCCATTTCCCATGAAAACTGCCCTACGTTGGTCTCGACGGATGCGTCAAACATCGGTTTAGGAGTGGTCCTGTCGGAGGTGCAAAGCGGAGAAGAAAAAGTGTTTACATATGCCTCTAGTAAATTTTCCCCTGCGGAGGTTCCATACTCCGCCTGTGAAAGGGAGGCCTTGATTGAAGCTAGGCCTGTGATAAATGGCACCTATTCCTGTTTGGTCGGGGGTTTACATTGTGTACAGATCGCGCTGCTCTAATTACTCTCCTCAGTCGAGGAACCAATGGTCACAAGCCACTGTGGATTAACCGCTGGTATACGCGTTTACTGAACTATGATTTTCAAATCAAATTCCACCCTTGCTCCGAAAATCATACAGCAGATAGCTTATCACGTCTTCCATTGGACGATTCCGATAAGAATGAGGACGACCAAGAAAATGTCATGGTTTACTCTTTACATTCAATTGAGCTTTCTGCTGTAACTAAGCAAGAGCTTCAAGAAGCTAACCAAAGTGACTCAAATGTACAAGCTATTTTCCGCTACATCTCTCTAGGCTAGCCTCGCTACACGAAGGTC
Source organism: Dicrocoelium dendriticum (assembly GCA_944474145.2). NCBI lineage: Eukaryota > Metazoa > Platyhelminthes > Trematoda > Plagiorchiida > Dicrocoeliidae > Dicrocoelium > Dicrocoelium dendriticum. The sequence goes on from OX104064.1 coordinate 87,799,861, forward strand.
AATGATGAAATACCGACGTTTTATTTTTTACCACACGAGTTAGCGGTCATTGATGGTTGCCTTATGTGTGGATCGAGATTCGTGGCTCCACAGAGACTAACGTCCAAAATTATCCAATAGGCACACAGGGGACATCCGGGCATTGTACGAACGAAGCGCCGACTGCAAGCACACTTTTGGTAGCCGAAAATAACTAAAATGACAGAGGCGTGTGTCCAGTCTTGTGATGCGGGTGAGCACGCCGACAAGAGCTTTCAGCCAATCGATGCACCCATCCCACTTATCGTTTATTCAATGAAACCTTGGTCGAAGGTGGTGATTGATATCATCACCAAAGCAACTGGTTATTGGTCACGTGCTTTTACAGTACGTCGCCTGCGATTCACATTTGTGACGAAGGGAACATTACAACCGTTGAAAGGTGGCTGAAGCATCTGTTTGCTAGGTTTGGGCTTCCCGAAGCAGTTGTAACGGACAACGGACTGAAATTCACAAACTACGAGTTCTAGCGTTTCCTACAACTTCAAGCTGTGAAACACGTACGAACTGTCCCGTACAATCCAGCTGCAAACGGAATGATTGAGCGCACAAATCGCTCCCTGAAGGAAAGTATACAGACAGCACGTTGGTCCGGCATGCATTGGGAAGATGCCGTAGTCGAGGCTCTGTTTACCCACAGAACGTCGCAGCGCAGAGTGACCGATAGCACGACAGGTGAGCTACGTTCTGCAGGAAGCTACGCAAGCAGTTAAGCGCAGCTATTGCGGCTATTGAAAACAGCGATCCGTACCAACTGGAGTGTCACCGACGTTCATTTACGAAAAGCAGTTCAAACCGTTGCTTTCGGGAACTTTAGTCCGACTAGCGAAAAGACAGACATGTAAAGGGCAGCCAGCATTATCGTGCTCCATCAGAATTACTTGGACATAGAACCAGGATCGTACGAGCTTGTAGACGGCTGCGGAATTAACGCCAGAGACTTTTACTCAACCCTTCAACCGAACGCAGAGTCAGTGTCCAGAAACGAGGTCCACAGCAGTGGGCCTAGCAGCTCAATTGTCGCACAGGTTGATGCGCTCATTTAGGGATGGGGTGATGTAGCACCCACCGCAAGTCCCATTCAGGTTTGTCATGGCACGCTTCGCAGCCTGGAAGCTATAGTATGAGCGTCATCGATGGATCAATATCAGTGTCATTGCACCTGTACCTTATCTGCTTCAGAAGACGGTTACAAAGAAAACTTTTCGGTGACTCACATAGGGCAATTACATTTACAAGGTCAATAGAAATAACAATGTACTGCTGACTCACTTTTAGCAATGGTGTCCAGAGCGTATCTGCCTCATTTTCTGCTTTCGTTAGGGTTTTCGGCCCGCGTAGTGATTCAAGATCCTGCTGGCGCAGAGGCCTAGTGTGAGTACTGGGACACCACAGGTTACTGTCTTTCTCGCAGAATCGAGGGTACTCATTTGGCTTTCGTGTTCTTCCAAGCCCATTGAGGTAGAAAAGGTTGGATGACTATGTCTTGCGTGATACGCCAATCCGAATTCGATAGTCACTCGCTGGCGCGAGGCACTGCTTACAAGAGTCGAATCTTTTTTCTGACTAGGGTACAGTAACCAGCAAGAGCGTAACAACAGAAACGGTGTCCCCATAACATGCACTAACTGGATGTTTTCAACTTCATAGTAGAAGGCATTTACAGGAAAGGAATCAGAGAAAAGGAAACAGTTGAAGCGGGGAAATCTTGGGTTGGCTCGCCTCCTACTCTATACCCTAATCCAGAATGTCCCCATTCTGGTTGGAAACAATCACGCATTATTTCACTTTCAGATTGAACCCTCTCCTTGCAGTCTAATGAATGCGAGCAATCCGATGTAAAATTACAACGTGTCAATTGGTCTCCATCCTCCCATCTGTTCACGTCAGGTAAACACTTAACAGTTAGTGAAGCAGTTAAATGTGATAGAGTTGGAGGTATAGTGGGAGAGTGGCGCCCGGTGAGTATCTGAGGCAAGGAAGGTGAAAGACTCACATGGTTTCACAGAAGGCCCGCTTGATTGTTTGTCAGTGCGTCATCACAGTGTATTATGCATCAGCTTGTTTTTCTTATCCTCGCAAACTACACCTTCGACTGCTTGCATATCAATTCCCCAGACGCACGGCTTTATGGTGCCCATACAAAAGTGCCAAAGCTGACATACTTGTCCACACTATTGATAACATTTGCTTCCACTTGTTGTCACTGTGCAGACTGCAGAACTGTGGACGGATCAGCGCACAGCGTATTCAATGCATACTCTGGGGATGACACGGATGGAAACTGGTTGTCGGACTATGTCTGTCTCGGTATCCACTCACTTTACATACGCACAGGTAACATGTGCGTGGGCGGATCCACAAGATAATACTCCAGTATAGCGTTGACGAGGTCAGGTACATCAGGAGGGATGGACAGCATCTAGTGGGCGCTTGCTCATTCCTGGACTGAAGTCTGCTAAGCACCCACACTAAACTCGGGGAACACATTTGCTACGCGTGCACTCAGCAATGACCCTTCCCAAGATTACGCTGCTCGTCGGAGCTAGTACTATTACTACTGTGCACTGAGTAATGGGCTCCCATTTGTGAGCGGTGGGTCACCTAAGTAGCACCGGATCGTGCACGTTGACCCATTTATGCCAATGCACAGCGGTCTGTTCCTCGTAGTTGTACTACTGCCTATAGTAAACCCTATAAGTAAAAGCGAGGGTTTCCTAGACATCAATTTTGAGTACGTTGCCGAAACCCAAAGTAAGAAAAATTAATGATATAACGTGGAGAAAAAACAGACGTATGGCACCGGACTAAGAGTGAATGTGATAACAGAATTTTGTTAGTTTACTTTGACTTAGTCTGCTTTAGCACTGAGGTATACCATGTGTAGAAGCAGTACCAACACCAGGTGTACCCGGAATTATGCGAAATGTTTGTGTGGTCTAGTTCAAGGAACTAAATCAACTTTAAATCCTATTGTCCTCCAGAAATCAGGGTTGTCGAAGACAGTGCACCTTCATCAGTCGGCATAAATGGTGAATAGGGGGATTCAACACTGTTAATTCGCTTACGTGATTCTCTCTTTGACATCTGGAAACGGCACCGAAATATTCAGGGTGAAAAGTTCGTGTTCTTGCGTACCCCGTAAGAGTAGGTATGCGTGTCATACTGGCCACCAAGTTCACCGCATATAAACGATTTATATTGAATCCCATCAACAGGTTATTGTTTGACAAAAGCAGCCGTGTGCCTCATCAGCAGACTTGAGGTACCCCATGCGCATGCAATCTATTGGCTCCCAATACCCATCTAAGGACAATGTGATGCCTGATAATATCTTACTGATTAGAAAGGAAGGTCATTTTGTCCATAACGAATCTCGACAAATCAATCATGTTTTGTTATCAGGACCGTACTGATTTGTAAATGAGGGTGAAGGGAGAGCAAGTATATCATTTTTAGAGGGGGGGGGAATTATGGCTCCGTAACATGTGAAAATGTTCCGATGTTTGCAATCTTTTGGGTCTTTGCACCAATCGAACTACTGGCAGCAGGTGTAGACTGCTGTGGCGTTGATTTGTTCATCAATTTCCGAGGCGCCTCCGGATCTGCTTGAGGCTCCATATTCTGTAGCAAACTGTCTATTGTAGGGAGGTGGAAGACGATGGTTGCCCGGAGGACAGAAAGACCACTAAAACGGGAGCGGACGGAAAGGGAAATAAGCATAATGAGGGGGATTAGACAGAGCAACACTGGCCTGACGGAACGAAAGGAAAACGGGTCACGAGAGGCGCCTGATAGTAGGCCTGAGCCAGGCAAAACGGGGAGAGTATTTGTCGAGAACGTAATAAATCTGGCAAAACCGCCGTTATTGCATCCTTCCGGAACAACCACAAGCAGATCAATACATCCACATTCAAGCAAAGCAGGAGTTATCGAACGACTCCGGATCGGTCAGAATGAGACGCGTGGAAGTGGAGCTAAGGGGGCCAAATGGACATAGAATAATTCTTCCCGTGCCTCAAAAAGTTCATGCATGTGTCGCGAGCGGAAGCCAGCGAGATGGTGCAACGGGGGGGAGGAAACATGACTCATTAATGTACGTCTGCTTGAGTGGTGACATAGCTTGTGATGGCGCCAATAAAGATTGTGCTTCATTGTCGCGTTCTCTACACTATTATAACCCCCTGAATTTGCCATGTGGATTAGTGCAGGGACTTTTGCAATGCAACAATCCAGTTCGGCGAACAAGTCAGCACCTCTGACCTCCTTACCTCCGAATGATGTAACTCCGATTAATAGCTATTTGGGACTTTACCGCGTCCAGTGAAGACCTGGTTAGTCTACAGATCTGTCAACTTTGCAATCCCTAGCGTGGTACAGTTAGAAACAGGTAGCATACTTAAAAACACTTGAGGAAGTAGGCAAACTCAGGAAAGACATAGCATATGCCCTGTTTATTACCTATGAATCATTGGATTCTAAAACGAAACACACGTTCAGCTAATCTGCTTACGCGTAGATAGCGAACATTGAAAGCCAAGATGTCAATATCCTGTCTTATTCTTCCAATAATCTGGCGTCTGTTGGTGATTTACGTGATCATAATGCCCCTTTTTGGTACGCTACCTACTGGGGAGAAATATGCGTGTCCCCTAGCTTAATACGAGCATTGTGTAAGTGAATCTAGGACACTGGGAAAAATGAAATTTACAGGTTACTAGATGTGAAAACCGCATTTGTAAGATATTCCCGTACTATAGCCTTATACTTATCCCAGTGCTTCACAGGTGCTTGGAAAGTTTTGTTCCAGGAAAGCTGCGGAAATGGTGAAATCCGCGGAGTTTTATAGGGACCCAGTCAGGTGGAAGTCATTTTACTAAGTCAATATCATAAGGAGGATGTGAAATGGCGGTCTTCCATTTAATAACAGTCCTTCAGTTCATTGCAGACTTCAATTTCTCTGCACCCATCCAAAGCTGAGAGCTAGTTTGAAATCTATGTGATACTCATCTTGCTGAGCAATAAATGAATTTAAGTTAGTATGTTTACTCTTTTCAACGCAATGTTTAACAAGTTTGCAACGTCATCACAAGCTCTCTGACGTTTATCAATAATTAACCGCTCAGTGCACTAAATGCCTCCAGGGATGACGGCTGTGTGCTGGGGTCCACTTCGGCCAGCATCATGGTGACACAAGGACAACCATTGTCGACGCTGTTGGACCACCACCGACTGAAGTCCACTTCAAAATTCGGCTGGTTTTACACCCTCCAAATTAGAAATTTCATCACAACATTCTGTCCAATTTGCGAGATTAGCCTTCTGTCTGCCGTTTCGTAAAACTTTGTTCTGGGTATCGCATGAGAGTAGTGGCTCCTGTCAGTAATATGATAGAGTTGCTAGACCCTACTACATTGTTTCCACGTTGGCATTAGATTTTTAATACGTAAATGAGGGTCCTGGATTGACTCCAACTATCAACGCGCAAGTTAAGTCACTCACATGTTTTGTTTTGCCTGCACTGGATTCAGATAGACCGTGTGCACTGAGTGCTTGCTTGGTCTTAATAGAGACTCACTAGAGATGAGCGTTTCCCTCGAATCTTGTTGGGCTTGAACACACCACCAACCAACGTTCAAGCCACTAAACTGGGACAGACGGAGACGCCGAGGTAGCCAGTTTACTGATGGGGGGAGGAGGGTACAGTGTGACCCCTCCTTCAATATCCTGCACTTTACTGTTGCGTAGGGGGCCAGGTTGAAATATCGGAGGGCGACTAACCTAGCTACATCCCGGGCAAACTTGGGACTATTGATCTTTCGATGATCAACTCTGAAATTTTTGTTCCTTCCAACCTAGCTGGCTTATAGTCTGATAGTGTGATCAGTGATTTAACGTAGGATTCTTTAAATTTGGGGCTGACCCTTCCGTTGAGCCTCATAAACGTGCATGACAGTATGATATGAATCATACTTTGTTGGAAACAGTAAATTAGTCGAAGTATGCCGCTATCCAAATGACAGAAAGGTGCTGGGTATTAATACCACTGAGAGATGGGATTGTAGCCCAGCTGGGTCTATGGTGTTCATCATGCAGTTGTACTGACGGATTTTCTTCAAAAGTTGATTTGATTGCAGGTTGTTGGGGCTGAGTAGCACCCAAAATTACTGTACTTTCCCCATTGCTACACACGAGTTGCTCTCAACCGGAACCGCACACACTATAGCGAATCGCAGCTTGTTCGCTCAATTTCAGCGAGCCCCACCCATGTTAGGAAGTTTTACTTTCAGGGGTCTCTCTGCAACGGATCCGACTTGATGCGCATTTTTTGATGCTCACTGGAGTCAGCGACATAAGAAACCAATTCTGATGAACCCATCAGGCAAATTCACCATGACAAAGTCCTTATCCAACACGTATCTGAGCATCCATCTCCTGATGGTCAATAATGCGAAAATAACGAGTAAGGTCAGTAACCGTTTATCCTTGTAGCAGTTTCCTTAGTTGATGTCTTCCGATTACCTAGAAGGAGATTACCAATATTACCCGAATATAATGGATATGTTCCCAGCGTGCTGAAAATAGCGATCTAGTTCAATTGTAGTGCGACGGAAATGCTTGAAAATTTGCATTGACTTTGAATAAGCCTTTCCTCTGAGTTCTGGCTAAAGGTTGCATGTGCCTGGCAAACGTCAAGTGGCGAATTATCTGAGCAAACATACCTCACAACCATCACACACCATTCCAGCTGAGGTCCCCATTTACTCCAGGCTGAAGCAAATATCACCAAGAAAAGACACACTGTGGTAGGTAAGACATCAACGCTAATTAAAGAGACATCGTAACGATAGATTTTGATCGGGTGGTATAATCACACACCGTGCTCTTTTATCCCACACTGAACTTAAGTATGAAGAGCCCACTTGAGGATACATCACTACCCGAGGCCATCCCAATCAGCTAGCTTAAAGGAAGGTGGGCATATCCCCAAGGAGGGGTTATCATTGGAGCTATTGTGATATGGCTGCACGATGAGATGATCGACACAGAGAATATGTATTCAGATATTCCCATTTGACCAGTCCCGGTCGATCCTGAGATGATATTCACAGTAACTGTCTCAATTTAGATTCCCAAAGCTTATGCATTCTTGTACCCACACAACTGCGAAGCTATCCCTAATTTCCGCTATCCCAGTGCGCGAGTCACTCCACAGTAGCCGTTCAATTACGCCACAATGGAGGTGTGCGCCAGTGGTGGGAACGGGTTTGCCTGTTCCCTTCACTATGTAGAGGCAGGTGGTAGCACTGTTTTACTGTTGCTAGGAACATGCTAAATCCCATTCAGTATGGCCATGCCACACATTGAGCGCTTTTCATCCAGCCAGATCATCAGGATGGGAAGGTCTGTGAATCAATTAACAACTGGTATTTGTCTTTTCAGACACCAGCACAGACCCTTAGGCTGGGAACTATGGTTAGACGAGAACGACCCACACACTCACTCGGGTGAGATAACAAACGGCGATCCAGCATTGCATTTTAGCACATTGTAACACCATAGCATCGGAATGTCCGAGGAGTTTGTCTACTTGCGGCCAGTATCCAATTTGTTCCCAATGATCTGATCTGACTGACAATTCCCTGTCTCCAAGTCATATGGTGGCATTGGAGCTACTGAGACATGCTTGCACGCTGGGATGATCAACGCTACGGTCTGGTTGCCAGGTATGTCGCTCATCAGAACCGAGAAATTCCGAAGGGCAGACGGAGTAGTTATGCCTTAATGAATTGGTCTACAGTATGAGATCATGCAGGATCCACATATTCCGCTTGTTGATGCTGTCTGATGTCACGCAGCTGATAAGATAGGCAACTTCACCGTGGCCTTAATGTGCATGTCTACAAAATTTACATCAGAAGTGGAATGCAAACTGACGACTGCTCAGAGACATGTTCTTAGCGAGAAGTGGATTCACATCCTCCGCATGGGCTATTTCAATGTGTGTTCTGTGGGTACTCGTGCAAAGCTTGGAAAGCAATTTGAAACCCATCTGCAAAATCTCAGTGTTAGTGTAGGTTTTATAACCACGTTTCTTCGCCCATTGGGTTTAGGTCAGATAACGACTATGGCCACTTTGGGTTTATCGACGAGAAGTGTAACGCATGTCTAGTTTATTGAACCTATCCGCTTTCTTACCCAGTGTGACCTATGGACGCTGACTATGCCCAGATACTATATTGACCGCTAGTAAGTAACCTGTAGATTCTCGGTATTCTGCTTGAACAAACTGTATCGGCGGTTTGCATCGATTATCTTTTATAGGATACTTATAGACTTCTGCCTATTACTTCCCCGTGAGTCGTATCCCCTATTATTATCTTACTGCATCCGCAGTCCAAGAAATGTACATGAAGCCGTCAAAAAAGTATGGGGATCAAAGTAAGGTACTTGTGAACAATAAATAGAATAAAATATTTTTACTTTTTTAACGCGGTGACTATCTTCTTTTCTGTCATTTTCAATGTTCAATTCATTACACGTGTGAATCAATATAATTCTGTATACAATTCTTTCACTGATTCCGGTTGAGCCATGTCTTCAAGCGTGTTAAGCCACTGGCACTCCTCTTCCTTGGATCGCCATCTAGAAAGACGTATGGGTCCAACGGCGGTTAGACACGACGTCAGTGATTTCATGTGTTATCACAAGTGGAAGGCTGACTACCACGCGTTCTCCTCCAGCCCTGTTCTAGACGAGCAAATAGATCGTGTTGCTGCAAATACTCAGGTGCCGTGCGTAGAACATGACCCATGCATCTAAACTGGCGCAGCAAAACAAGCTTGCTGAAGGAAATACTCGCATTCTCCAAGACGCGACGTCGAACGTCATCACTGCGAACTCTGTGTTGCCACCACACACGAGTGATCCTCCTCAAACAACTATTGTCGAATACAGAAAGACGACGTATGTCCTCCAACGCGAATTGGCGAGGTCCCGCTCCCATACAACAATATTGAACGAACGGCCTCTTATAAGGGATGAGACATCAAGACAAAGCCAATGGTACCTCTAATTGATAACTGCTGATCTGACCTTAGCGATGCCTAGAGAAACTTACTTGCTGATAGTGCCACCAGCTCAAAAGGTAGGTGAAACTATCTACCTGGAAGTTGTGCACCTTCAAGGGTGAGCATGGGAGCACATGTGGGCCAATCCCGAAGCAACACTTTCACTTCGTGGGGCGAATCTCATGCCATACTTAGATACTAAACCGCTGAAAGATTCAGAATGAGTTGTATACGCCGTGGATCGTCACCACGTAAAGCGATATCATCAGCATAAGCTAAGGCTTTCGCGCGCTTGCCCTGTAGAAGCTCCAGCCCAAAATTTTGGCTAATCTGGAACAGGTCTTAGACACAAACGGACTGTCAGAAGAATCGCGGCAGCAAATTAGCTAAACAGTTTTCCCTGTGATTACTCGCAACAAGTTCACACATACTCTTGCAAAAGAAGAACGGGAAGCACGCAGAAGGATACAAAAGAAAGATAATATTGTAATCCTACCAGCAGACAAGGGATGCGTGGCAGTAATAATGGATAAACCAGATTAAGTTGCAAAGGCCAAACAATTCCTTTTCGACACGACCACCTATCGCCCCTAGATCAGGACCCCAGTACAAAATTGAGTACTCAGATCAACACAGCATTGAAGAAACTACAAGCAACGAGTGAGATTACCAAACAGGAGCGATGGAACATAAAAGCTGAGGATACAAACCTTGCAAGATTCCATGAACTGCCAAAGGTACACAAAGACGGAGTCCCATTACGTCCAATCGTCTCGTTACCAGGAACCCCATCGTACAAATTGGCAAAATGCATGTGGAAGAAATTAAAACATCTAATTGCTGGATCTGAACAAAGCATCATCAACGCTGAACAATTCATCAACAAACTGAAGTGTTTAGAGAAGAGTAGTAGGGGGAGTTGAATGGTATAGGTAGAAATTCGTCACATCTAGACTCACTCAGGCAGCCGCCACACGCCCGGAAACGCACTGTACGCGTGTTTCATCATTTCGGGAATCATCAGCAGTGCGCATTCCATCGGACCCCTGGTAGGGCTCTATCCCGCAACTCGACTGTTGCCAGTCCGTGGTTGAGACCACTGAGCTACGGGGGACGGCAACGACCATCGTGAATAAATTACTAGATGTGACATAGCGCCGCTCACTGTCCATTGACTTACACGTTACTGCCGTGCAGAGGACAGGGTAGCACCCTCACCAAGCGACGAACTTACCAAACTTAAGCCGCCAATTTACTTATGGCATTATAAGCAGTTTGGTCTGCGTACTGATTAGAGAAGAGTAGTAGGGGGAGTTGAATGGTACAGGTAGAAATTCGTCACATCTAGACACACTTATTCACGATGGTTGTTACCGTCCCCCGTAGCTCAGTGGTCTCAACCACGGACTGGTAACAGTCGAGTTCCGGGTTCGAAACTGAAATGTGTTACAATAGAGGAAGATGAAATCATGCTGTGGTTTGATGTCACCGCACTCCACGTCGATCGGTCACGAACTTGCAAAAGAAACCATGATGGAATTACTTCGAAAGCAACCGAACACAATAGGAAACTTCAAGCTGAAGAGTATATAGGAACTCTTGGAACTCTGCATGACCACTAATTTTTACTTTGATGGGCAAGGTTACCAACAACTGAAAGGAACGCCCATGGGATCGCCCATCTCAGGACTTGTGGCAGAAGCTGTGATGCAAAAACCGGAGAGTATCAAAATAACATTAATCAAACCAAAAATTATGCATCCGGTAGGTGGACGACATGTTTGTCATCATCAAAGAAGATTCCATACAGAACACCCATGAGTTAATCAACAACACATTTCAGGATATCAAGTTTACAACTGAACTCGAAAAAGAAAACTAATTGCCATTCTTAGATGTACTGGCCCAAAGAAACACTGACGGAACGCTTCAAACATGTGTATATCGAAAGAAGACCCACACAGACCAAATATTAAACTACCACAGCAACCATCCACTGAACCACAAGAAAAGCTGCATTCAAAGCCTTCTCAGAAGGGCCGAAACACACTGCAGCACGACAGAATTGAGGAACAAGGAAGAGAACCATCTATACCGGGTATTGCAAAACAACGGGTATCCAAGAAACTTCAGCAGAAGAAGCCTAAAGAAGAGAATGCATCAACGACAGCGCTAAAATGTAGATAAACGGGTAGCGCTTCCTTACATCAAGAACGTGTCTAGACTAACATCGAGATTGCTACGATCACATAGAATATTGGTGGCCCACAAACCAACTGGTACTTAGCGTAGATTGTTTTCGAGGCCAAAAGACAAGTCAAACAAGGCAGTCAGAATGGTGTCATCTACAAAACTAACTGGAAACAGTGGGACAAACACTACATCGCGCAAATGGGACGAAAACTTTCAGCACTGATCAACGAACACATAATGGCCATACGAGACACGATCCGCATTCACTGGTTTCCATGCATGGAGACCAAGAAGGCCACCACTTCGATCTAGAGAACGTAACGATCCTATTCCGTGGAAATTCGAGGCAAGCTAAAGAGTTCTTGGAAGCAGGTATTCTACAGACAATTCAATAAACAGACGCGTTGAAATAGATGCTATATATACAACGCTACGGATGAAAGATCACCGCATTAGCAGATTAAATCTAACGGAACAGAACGCCGGACAAATGCGTCAAACGACGACGACAACCGAAGAGGCACGCGTGCGTACGCTACGAGGCAAGAATCATCAATCGATTTCGATGGTCATGTGCTCGTCGAACAATCCAAACTCAGACTGACGACTAGAAGATCGATCACTCACTGCCGCTTCGTACCGCGCCGCTCTGCTACATAAACGCGCACTGACGATGTCACCTCGGGTGGTGACAAAACATTTGCAGCCAAACTGCCGAGCTCAGCGGACACTCAGACCACCAACTGAACAAATTGAGCCACTAACATTTGCTTCTGGCTTGACAGGACGTCCTCGATTGCGAAGTTGAAGAGGTATGGGGACATGGGGTGGCCCTGTCGCACATTGCTGTCGACAGAAAAGGGGAGCAAAGTTTGCCGTACGCCCTCACTCTCTCGGAGGTATGGGAGCAAAGTGCGGGGAGGATGTCAGTATACTTCTCTGGCACTTGTGTTGACCAAAGGACGTCATAGGGTAGATTAATCAACTGAGTTAAATGTAGAGCGTATGTCTATGAATGCGACAGTAGTAAGCCTGTGGTAAATTTGGTCATGTCGGGGGAGTTGGCGGAGCGTGAAGATTTGATTCGCAAATCCACGGTCGGGAAGGAAACTAGCTTACTCTTTATGGTAGTATGGTTCACGTATTGGAAATAATCTGAGGGAGAATGAATGCCAATAGCTTGAAGGCAACCGAAATAAGACTAATCCCACGATGATTGATTCATGAGCTGCGAGTGCATTCCATGAAAATGGGAACGCTAACGCAGTCCACCCAAGAGGAAGGCACTTTTAGTTAATGCAAGACGTTTGCGAACATTGAGGTCAGCTGGTTACTGATGGTCACCTCGTCGTACCTGAACAGCGCCGAGGAAGTCCATCTGAGCCGGCAGCTTTACCTCGCCTCAAGTTTCGAATCTCAAGACAGACTCCCGCTTCGATGGGTGGATCTATTGGGACGAGCCAGAGTAGACAGCAAGGTGTACTGCGTGCTTTGCTGGATGGTGGAGACTAGTTGAGTTGCGAGTGAAGGTGTTCTTATCACTTATTCCACTACGGCTTAGTACTACAATTTATTCTGTCCATTGCTCTACATTTAGCGGCGCGGACCATCATCAGGTCTACTGCGACCTGCTTTACATGTCGGATACGGAAGGACCTGGAGTCCCGAATCGGATAAATACGGATGGAGTACATGCTCGATACAATAACTACTGAATGCTCTTCGGTCCACAGACGACGCTCATTCATAGTTCTCGATTTCATTTGGATTACGAAATTTTCAAGTGAAAAGAACTATTACTACGCTTACACAATACGACCACTTAGATGATTTTGTGAGTACGACTTCACTTTTCGTGAAGCTCCCCCGAAGGTCGCATGGAGAGAATTTGTCAGTAAGTTAAACAGGTTGGTCAAAGGGGACACAGAAACTGTTATGTCATTGGGCCCAAACATCTTACGTAAGGAGTAGCACGAGGAAATGTCTAACAATGTGTAATAGAGCATGGTGAGCGCATAAGTAGCCCTGACGTTCGATACCTTGGTTTTCCATGTATTTGAAGGTATTCAGGTTAGTTAACTTCTCTGAAAAGATAAAGTGGCATAGCAGAACATGGCAAGGACGCTTATCAAAATATCTAACCTAATGTTTCCACCGCTAGTCATCTTCGAAAGGAACAGCAGTGGTTTTCGGCGCTCCGCAAAGCTGTTGACGAAAAACAAGCGACCATAGAAGAGACGGAATTTCTGTAGACGAGGTGCGCCTCATTATACGACAACCTTGATCCATCATCATCATCATCATCATCATCATCATCATCATCATCATCATCATCATCATCATCATCATCATCATCATCATCATCATCATCATCATCATCATCATCATCATCATCATCATCATCATCATCATCATCATCATCATCATCATCATCATCATCATCATCATCATCATCATCATCATCATCATCATCATCATCATCATCATCATCATCATCATCATCATCATCATCATCATCATCATCATCATCATCATCATCATCATCATCATCATCATCATCATCATCATCATCATCATCATCATCATCATCATCATCATCATCATCATCATCATCATCATCATCATCATCATCATCATCATCGTCATCATCATCATCATCATCGTCATCATTCATCATCATCATCATCATCATCATCATCATCATCATCATCATCATCATCATCATCATCATCATCATCATCATCATCATCATCATCATCATCATCATCGTCATCATCGTCATCATCATCATCATCATCATCATCACCACTACCACCAGTTATGTAAAGATTAGGAGCTCCAAATCTATAGTCACGCAATACAGAAAGATAAGGTGTATAAAGTGACATTTTGTAATCATTACGAAAAGCAAATTAAAAGCGAAACGTAGCTAATATCATGCCTAGTTTCAAATAATGCATCGAAGGTGTCGTTCGGGGTTCTGTGGGGAGGCTAAGCGAGAGGTGGATGGTCAAAGAAACGCACAACACATACGCAACTGAAGTCGGCCGCTTGACATGTCAACAAGTTTATCCAGCCAACGTGTTCATCGTCCTTGGGACCGCAGCCCGGCAATCCCTAAGAAGTAACCGACTTGTGCTCGTACAGCTTGACCACAACTCTTCAAAACAGTCTGAGGCAGCTGCAGAAGGATACAACCAGCATGTCGGCCTGCTACAAAGAGCATTCGAGAGATTTAACTATCGATCTTTCCGATGATGCACAACGGTCACATGCGCCCACAGGTTGAATGCGCTATCCAAGCTTGACAACCTTGGTTGATGCGCGACCTAGAGGTGTTAGAGACCACAAAGCAGCGTAACAAGCATTTCAAGGGTCTACGCAATTTCTCTTATTAGTAAAGAAGGAAATTACTGGGAGATTTCAGCGGAAGCTACCGACGGCTACGCGGTGACCTCATATAAATGTAATAAAAATATTGAGTAACCCCGACCACGTATGCCGCCATCTCCTGAAGCTTATTCAAAACGCCAAGATGAGGTAACTGCCTGAAACTGTGTGAACCATAATGCCACGTAGTATGCTGACGTAATTACTTTCACTTCGTGTTTGCCATCCCTGGAACTACCTCCCAAACTCAGTATTCTCTTCCCCTACTTTGAAAATTCTCAAAAACTGCTAGATGTTGCTCTTAGTAATTCATTTAACTAGGTAGACGCTCAAACAGACGACTCACGCCTCTTCTGATTTTGTTGTTTACACCCCCTCTTACGGACGTAAGAAATATCTACCTTTTTACACGTGATAAGTCATTGTTCAACGTTTAAATTCGTGGTGATGGTCTTCATTCGTCCTGACCGAGTCATCGCTTGGCCTCCCCTCCTCTTCTTCCATTCAAACCCAGGTTGTGCGTACAGCGCACATCGCGAGAGTCGGTGGGCTGGCATGCGCAAAACCTAGCCCAGCCATCGGAGCTTGATGCGTGCTATCACTCTGCTGGGCGGTTCACTCATTATTTTTATACCAAATACAAGATGCCGAACACGCTCATTGATCACAATGTGTTACTATCAGTCATGAACCAAATTGAGAAGGCATCGGGAATCAAACATGTCAGTTGATTTGCTGCATAAGGCTTCGAAGCTGTACAGGATGATTGAACTGACGGCTGCATTGTAGACTCTACCCTACGCAATGAGAGTGAGGTCTCCCCGGAGTCACAAATGGCGGAGATTAGAAAAGGTACCTGGAGCTTTGGTTATGCGGTTCGTCAGTTCATCTTTTGTTACACAGAAGCTGATACAGCTGCTCATGTATCTGGATTTCTGAAGGACGTCTAGCTGCTCATTACTTATCGTCAGCGCAGGGGTCGGTCTCTACCAATCTTGGAGAAAGACTTTGCATTCTTAAGGTGCAAAGCATAGCGTGAAACGTTTAAAAGCCAGTAGCAATTTCACCAGTGCTGCTTGGCACGTTTGGGAGGCGTCACAGATGATGGCAATGCTATCAGAGTACTCAAAGTCAAAAAGTCGACCACCTGAAAGCAGCTGTGTACCTTCCAAGTCGTGTTCAGTGGACGCACTTTCCATGCCCCGTCAATGTAGAAGTTAAACAGGAAAGGTGACACCTGGCCTATCTGTCTCACACCGCTGGAGGTATTAATGGGCAGGGTCAGTTTGCACTTACTCTTCGTGAACTATGAGCGTATATATATATATATATATATATATTCAACATCGCCAATAGTACAATTGGCATAGTGCCACAAAGTGTGGCAAATATTATAAACAAACGAAGGGAGAAGGAAAAGACATGACGTTCATGGGAATAGAGAGTCAAGTCCACCATTATGCACGATTTCTTGCCATATCCAAGAGAGTTTCCAGCCATGTGTGTCCTCGATCCTTCACAATCTATCCAGGGAACCGAGAGCGCCCGACCACGGCTAACTTTGACGTTAGCTGCTTCATGCTCCTGACCCAAGTCCTACGTTGGCCACCTTGCTTTCGCCTCCAGCCCACGTCTGCTTGCGCGAAGAGGACACTTCGTGGTAAGCAATGAGTAAGCATGCGGAGAACGTGCCAAAGTCACTGAAGTCTGCGCAGAGCAATTATACTGCTCAGTAGCCGGCCGTCTGTCTGATCTGAAAATCCTTCGTAGAATATCTTCAGTCCTAGTGTGATGTTGCCATCGTACACCAGCAATGCTCCGAAGGCAGCGGTGATCAAACACAGACGGCCTCACAACATCCTTTGCGCGAACAGGCCAAGTCTAACAGCCACAAAGGAGAACCGCTCTCACTGTGGCATTGTAAATGTGGTTCCTCAGAGCTAAACTCAGATCATCTCGACGCCAAATATGGAGGAGAGTGGCAAAAGCAACCCGAGCTTTGGAGACGCGTAAAGTGACCTCATCCGTTAAATCATTAGTGCTGAGGCAGCTTCCGAGGTAAACGAACTTGTCCACCACTTTCAATGGAGGACCTAGGACGGTAAGGGTGGGTGCAGAGCCTAGCCATTCCTGCAGGAAGAGCTTGCACTTCGATGGTGCGAAGGTCATTCCAAACTGGGAAACAGACATCTCCAACCTACACAGGACATTTTGGGCGGCCTGTGAGGAATCGCAGACTACGGCCATGTCGTCTGCGTACTCCAAGTCCCGAAGTCGATCCTCAAAAGTAGCTCGACACCGCTGGGCTAACAGTTCTCCAGAACACACTCCAGAATTTCGTCCATGGCGAAATTGAACAGGGTATGGGCTACTGGGCAACCCTGTCTCCCGTCACTGAGGGTGGGGGGCGAAATTCCTCCGTACAACTGCACTCGGCCCGAGGTTTGAGAGTAGATGGCTTGAAGTAAGGTGACATACTTCTCGGGCAATCCCCTTCTCAGTAGACAACTCCAGAGAAAAGCTCTGTCGACTGAGTCAAACGCGGCTCGTATGTCTAAGAAGACGACGATCGTTGGCGGGCGAAATCTTTGACGACGCTCGAGCATTTGGTGGAGTGTAAAGTTGTGATCGACGCAACTTCGACCTGAGCGGAATCCAGCCTGCTGTTCACGTATGCTCTGTTTGCGTAACAGGCTGAGCCTCCTTAGAAGCAGGGCTGCGAGCCTCTTGGAAGCAACATATATGAGACTAATCAGTCTGTGGTTGGCGCAGTTAGTTCTGGTACCCTTTTTGAAGACGGGCACAATATCTGATAGGCTCCTATCAGATGGGGTAACTTCAGTGACGCAGATTTCCTAGAGAGAAGTTAACTCCTGAACAAGTGATGTACCACAATCTCTGAAAAGAGCCGGAGGGAGTTTAACTGGGCCAGGGGCTTTGCAGCGTTTTAAAAGGCGAACCTCATTGGAAACCTCAGCCTCAGATGGTGGTGAAGCGTCTACACACCAGGGAGCACTCTGGACCCCAGAATGGGAACTCATTGGTGCTGCTGGCAAATTAAACTTGCTCGAAATGCTTAGCCCAACGCTGGTCTCGGCGTCTTTGACGGCGGATTGGCTCACCATTGGTTTCACATAAAAATTCGCTTACAGTCGGCCTTTTCCCGCCAGTAGGTCGGATCAGGAGGAGAAGCTGACGGAAATTCCCCGAGGTGGTCGCATGCTCCATCTCAATGACCCGCTGCGTCCACCAGGCCTCGCGATCTTCTCGAAGAAGCTGTTTGAGCTCAGCGTTAGTAGCCTTGCGTAGTGAATAGTATTTAACGCCAGCAAGAATTTCTCAACGGGCTTCGAGAAGTTGGAGGGATCGTGCAGAGATCCAGTGGTTAACAGGACTACTGGTGAAGCCACAGACCAGAATTGCAGAGTTGTACATGACGCCGCGGATGTGTGTCCAGTATGTTTCAACGTCTGTGCATGAGGCTGTCTTCAGCCTTGAGTCCAAGGCATCCTGAAATGCGCGGAGAACGTTCGACGCAGAAAGCTTAGCTACGTCAAGCAGTTTTCGGTGATGCTGCTGGGTGCCACCAAAGCGTAGCGCGAACTTGGCACACATCAGCGCGTGCTCTGCAATCCTGTACTCAATCCCGCCAGCGATAGCTACTGGCGATGTGGTAAATTTGTGTCTACGGCTGGCCAGGTGATGGGGGTCTCCAAGTGGCTCGTTGGCACCGGGATCGCCGAAAGCTAGTGTTCGACAGCAAGAGACCGTGATCGGCGGAAAGCTGAAGCAGTCGATCACCGTTGGCAGTTCCGCGAGTGCTGTGGCCTTGTTGACCACCGAGTTCACCTTCGTCAACTTAAATTCTAACGACCTGAGCGTTCAAGTCCCCGGCGAGCACCACGATGTCGGTACGGCGCTTGTTACGGAGATGGTAGACCAGTTGACCATAGAACTCATTTCTAACTGACTCCGGGTTGCAATACGTGGGAGCGTGCGTTGCGACAATAAAAAGAGTGTCTGCTGGCTTCGTGCCTGGACAGTCGCACTGAGGTTTCATAGTCGACTGTTAACAGGGATCCAGTCTAGTAGCGCGGCCTCAACACGTGTGCTGATCGCAATCCACACGCTGGCATAACTGGCGACTTCGGCGGTTGAGACTCCGGATAGGCGCGAAGTGTAAATGCCAGTGGAATTTGCAGACGGTGCAACTAGCGGCAGTGTCGCGTTAGAGTGCTGTAATCGGGTCTCGCTGAGACAGCAGACATAAATGGCCGTAGTTTCTAGAGTGCGAGCAAGGGCTGCCTGTGATCCAATCTGCATCAGCGTCCGAACGTTGAAGATTGCCAGCATGAATTGGGAACGGGGCGATAGAAATGGCTTGTCAACACGACTTGGCGCACCCTCGGACCTAGGCTACTGATCCGCATGGCGAGAACGTTCGCTGAAGGTGGAACGGTCTTGGGAACTCGTAAACGGAGGGAAAGACCAAGAATGGGTGGGTGGGACAAACGTGCAATAGAGAGTTTAAACGGTGGTGTGGTAAACTGTGTTTTGGTACGTTCAGCCGCCAGCACCACGGCCGAAGAGAGTAGTTGGAGAGAGTGAAAGCAGATAGAGCGAGCGAAGAATTCTTGGGATATGGATCCATAGGTTGGGTGGGCATAGTACTTCCCGGTTGCCCAGGCCGAGGAAGAGAGTTAACTTAGGGGACCCCACCCGGAGCCTTGAGTCAGAGAAGACCTAACCCGCAAGGCAGCCGGGCAATTGAAGTATACCACGAACCGTTGGGAGCCGGCTATCTAGGAGAGGATAGAACTGCTTTCGAGTAGAGGCAAACTACTCAAAGCACTCAAATAACCCGAGTAAAACAGCGAGACCAAGATTCCCTGGAATACCGAACACACCGCGAAACACGAAGGCCGTTGACAGCCGGGTGGCTCATCCGCCATCATAGAAGCCGGTGGTCGTCGTGGTTGTTCATCCGCCCTCCGTTAAGTACTCACTTTTGGAACCAGAAGTGAGTGGTCAATGACCTTATAGTCGGTCAAATTGGCTTTGACACAGCTTCTTGCGCGCTCTTGTGGTACTTCATGAGGAACCAGATGACCAGCGCAACACCCTCCACGCTCTAGGACACTGCCGCTGATTGTCCGCGACTTCTTATTCATCTCGCCTGCGAACAGCCGAGACTTATTGACAGTTACCATTGCAAGGAAGGCACTCCCCGATCCGCAACCTGGGGACGCGTCCGGTAGCGTATAGCTCCGCTGAACCAATCAGAGGTCGGTATACTTCCGGGAAGTATGAGCGTACGGCACACTTATCACATTTCCACATTTGTCAGGCACAGCATTCCTGAGCAGAGAGTTGAAAAACGTTCCTCGATCCTCCGAATCGGAGACACCTTTGATGACAAGAAACAGGACTACGGTGGGTCGTCAATAATTATAACGGTGTTCCAACAACTGACCTATTGGGAAGTACTGTCGGACTTCTACGTAACTCGACTTGCTTTTCGAGAATTATGCTTTCAAGGGTGCCAGTCTTTACAGAATGACAGAGACAAGCAATTTAGAAGTAATTGAGATCAGACTGATCACTCTATGATAATCTCATTTGAACGTGGGCCTGCTTTGAAACGGGAATATATTGGAGAGGCTCCGTTTAGTTCGGGCGGTCATTTCTTCCCACAGATTCGCTATCAAGTTTGTAAGTTAGCTGCATTATCTGGTCCCCATATTAAAAAAGGGCTGGAGGAAATCCATCAGCTCACACGGTCTAATTCAATTGCAACAGTCTGAGCTCACGTTCGACTTCTGTGTGTGAGGACGTATCCAGGGAGAAGGCCCAGGGAGAAGAGAGATGACTATGCGATAAGGAAGTTGCTACAATTGGTTGATTAAATTGTTTTTCACTGTTCGGCTGAGCGTTGTAAGCGTTTTGACAATTGGTGGGTTGGTTGTCCATTTTTGTTTTATATATTCTCGCCAACATCGGGTCCCTTGCTGTCCGCTTCGCGCATTAGACGGAATAACTTGCGACGCTTACCAACGGCAGTAGCGAGTTCTATCTCCGTTTTCATTTTTCATGAACGTTAGCGTTTAAATGGTCGAGATATGGTAAAACTTAATATGAATACCCATGGGCAACTGCTTCAGTGCGACTTGAGTAAGTTGCATCAGTCATCATCCCGAAACCTGCCGCAATTCAAAGTTAACAATGGTGAATACCCCCCATACGACACCGAAGCACCTACTTCCAGAGGCTCGGTACACATGGGATACCGAGCTCGTCTGCCAAACAAGAGCTTAGTGTGATGGTCCAAGTTTACCTGTTTTTTCAATCAGTGGGCAAAATTATCGACAGCTGGTAACCAGCACGCCGGGCTTTGGAGAAGTGTATTAAGGCGGTGGAAATTCTACGTTTTCCGAAAAACGTTCTTTAACACTTACACTACCCTACCCGAACTAATCAAATTCTCTTACTGGCTAACATTGTTCGCTATCAGTATTGATGTCTTCAAATCGTAATTTTGATCTTACCGATACATATGATACGGTATGTTATCGGTTCACCTTTTCTCTGGCACAATCTTATCTGGTAATACTATTGCTATTTGAAGGAAACCAAAGACGTCACACCGTACTGCTGCTACAGCTATGGATGGATCTGTAATTGTGTCGGGTGTCATAGGTATTTCGGCAACGGGATTCTACAATGCGTGGGGATTCTTTCATGTATGGTGAACAGGTCCTTGATATGGGCAAATACTTTGCTTTTCTGCAGATCGGATTGATATCCGAGTTCAAATACAGGCTTCAGATAAATTGGTTGTGCTTGGAGACGTGGTCAGACACAGACCCATCCAAATGGATGTATGATAATGTTTAAATTAGACACAGTTTCTTCATCGCTTCGCCTTGCCATGTAAGTGACGGAGCAAGTAATCAGACAGAACATCGCTTGTAATAACAAAGAGGTGTTAGCCATGGTACCAGTTGTAAGATCGGAAGAAACGACCCTCAACCGAAGACCGATCTAGGTATCGTGAGCAGTAGAAGGAATTTTATCCGTACACTCACACTGAGCCACGTGGAGAATGAAATAATCTGTTTTAAAGAAGGAACATGCTAACCTGCTAATTTATCACAAAGGCTAGTTCATGTCAATATATTTGTGGTAGTGCGTATGTGGTTTAAATGGTGAACTGCCATTGCTGGGACAATCTATCATTATCCACAACAGAAACGAACGTGTTCATCGACTAGGAACTTAACGCCAATGGAGTACAGAACTCATCAAATGACAGACAACAGCGCGACGCATGTTCTGGCTATGCGAGAGATTTAAACTTTACGCCATGTGCAGGCGTCCACCGTACAGACAAACTAGCTAGATACGTTTTAGTGTTCCGCACTGGGCACCTACGTGTGTAATGGAACAATAGTCTTTCATTCGATGAGGACGTCGCAAGCTTAGATGAAGAGAAGGGACCAGAATTCTAAACCTGATTACTTCTCTCATTTACCAGGGAGGCTAGTGATTTGAATGACACACGGATTGTTTTAACCCACTATGTGATTAATTGGTGAGACCGCCTGAAGGGTTTGTGTAGCCAGATGTCTACCCACTTGGTTTGGACGTAGTATAGCAAGTCGCTCGATGAGCTTTTCAGCGTGAAAGTTTTAAATGTAAAATAAAAGCGTTTTCCTCATTCATGCCATTTTCTAATCGCATAGACTTAAGTATCGTTCTAGGTACCCATATTGTGTGATACCTAATGAAGTGGCAGTTGCACTAGCACACTTATCTGTACCCTTTTGTGTACATTTGACCAGCACCCGCATCCAAAACACATAGTGGTTAATGAAGTCGACAACTGCAGCGAATCCATCCAAGTTGATATTGCGGTGGTATTCTTTCGGATTCTGGAAGTTTGCATTTTGGCTCTTTGTGCAATGGTACGAGGTTCAGCAGTCCGAGGCCCTAACAGTTTTCACTGTCTCGCCACCCCCTGGGGAGATGTATGGAGATGCACCAAATTCATCAGTGTGTCGGGCTGCCTTAGGCAACGCGAGCAATGGACGGGCCAAATGCGAGATTGCGATGTGGTTCCGAGGATGCCAGTTCGACAGCGGGTTCTTCCAGTACATGCTGTTCCAATACTGCACATTCGATGAAAGAATTCTTCCAACAGTCTTCATGGTAAGTATTGTATCGTATACTTTCTAACTGAGTTGCACTGAAGTCGGAACTTACAAAAGCCACCAGAAATATAGTGATTGTTTCTGTTCTACTACACAATTACTATGTCTCACCTGCATACAGTAAACTGAGTAACCTAAACCGTGATTGTAAGCGCAAGAGCACCACACATAAACTAAAGAGGCCTGGACAACTGTTTATACAAATATGTGTGCCAGGATGAGGTATTACTCAATCATAAGTAGTCCTGGTGTCATTTACCTAGGGCATCGTATAATTGTTAATACAGTCTTACCGAAAATGTTCCTCAGTTTCTGTTTTTTGTTTGCCTGTAAACTGCCAGGTGTCCAGATTGTACTTGAAACGTTCCTCAGCATCTACGGACGTTACTGCGCTCACACAAGTCCTTTTCACCAAGCCATTGCGGATCTGCTCGCTTCCATAACCAGTAGAAGTAGCAAGCCCTGGAGCCGTCTACTCAACAAGATGGCATTCGTTCAAATACCCCAACGCCTATAGTGTTTCTGTTGCCCTCGCCAGCTCAGCCGTCGATCACTTCAACTAACTAAGACCAGAAAGTTGATGATTAGAGACAAAGTAACGCATCCTTAGCACTGTAGGTGTTGCTTTTGCGCCCACATGAAGGCAATGTACAGGTGGGAAGGGCGACGTTCATACGTAGGACGGTAAACCAGCCCGTCTGGACAGTACTTTTGAAAGGTACCAATAGATGGTAGTGGGGGCTTCGATCTGGGAACGGTGATGAGAACCCATGCTTAAGGATTAGGTAAAGTAGAACGTCTGCACCTTTGCACAACCAAACGCGTCCACCATACAGTCATCTTCCTCCTTAAGTATATTCATGTGCCTCGAAATAAATACATAATAAATATTCACAGTCTGTCAACATACCTTGTGCCATCAGAACCATGGCGGAAGAAAAAATAAAGAAAATAGAAACACGAAACGCGATAAAAAGGAAGGTTTTTTGGGTTTATACACGCCATTTTGATTTTTGTTGTGTTTATTTCTTGCGTTTTTTGTGTGTACTAAAGTGGGGATAACATGGCAGAACAACTTTGATGCCACTGATGTCTGTTGGGGCCATGACATCCAATGTTTCCAACCACTGAGATTCAGCCTCTAGTGGTCTCCAAGCTGGAAGACGGACTGGTCAGACTGCCGCCAAACTTGAGGTTGCCTTCTTCCTGCGCCTTCTCCACGTCATTGGCTGTCCAACGCGGCACTTTTTCCACTCGTTCCCCGGGACTGCAAATAGCACTCGACGTGGAAGGCGACTGGCTGGCATGCGCAAAACGTGCTGGAGCCAACTCATGCGATCTCGGAGAATAACGTTCGGAAGACTGGCACTACTCGCTCCAAGCACTCGGACACGGACCTCTGCGTTGCTTACGTGGTGTTGCCACCACACCCCAGCAATCCTTCGTATACAGCGATTGTCGAAGACTGACAACCGCTTCATGTCTTCCGAGCGAAGAGGCCAAGTCTCAGCCGTACAAGAGTACTGCACGGACGGAAGCATTGTACACCCTGCCCTTGAGCTTGAGACTGACATGACGACGACGCCATAGGTGTCTCAGTTTGATGAATGCAAGGCGGGCCTTTGCAATCCGTTGTGAGACTACATCTCCAACACCGCCACCAACAGTGATGCGAACCCCTAGATAAGCAAAGCAAGGGACTTGCTCCAAAACAGGTCCAGAAATGGTGAATGTGGGTTCAGACACCTGCCAATCCTGAAGCAGTTTTTTATATTTTCCCGGAGTGAAGCATAAGCTGGACTTAGGTGCCTCCATGGCTAAGCGGTCCAAAGCGCTCTGGACGGTTTGTAGATCGCCCCAAGCAAAACGATATCATCGGTGTAGTCCAAGTCCGTGACTCTGTCTCCAGGGAGGAGCTCAACACCGCAGTTCTGGACACCTTCCAGTGCTCCTTGGACGACATCTTCGATGGCAAAATTGAAGAGGAAAGGTGAAACAGGGTGCCCTTAGCGAACACCGCTGGTCAAATCAAATGAAGAAGAGAGCTTGCAGTAAGCGCTGACTTTGCCCGATGTGTGGTTGTAAAGTTCTTTCAGGATGGTTACAAACTTGTCTGACACACATTTCTTCAGTAAGCAGTTTCACAACGCAGAGCTATCCACTGAATCAAATGCTGCTCGGGTGTCCAAGAACACTACGATTGTTGGCCGTCGGTGTATGTGACGGAGTTCGAGAAGTTGGCGAAGCGTAAAGATTTGGTAGCTGCAGCCGCGACCTGGACGAGATCCGGCTTGTTCTTCTCGGAAAAACTCCTCTCTAGTCGCTGAAAGCCAGCCAAGTAGGATAGTCAAGAAGCTTTTGGATGGGACAGAGATCAACTACATTCCGCGGTAATTACAGCAGTCGTCACGTGAGCCTTTCTTGTGAATAGGAACAATGGATGATACTCCCCTTTTGCTCAGTGCAAACTTTCATGAACAGCAATAGGATTTCGCTGACAAGTATACTCCCGTCATATTTCAATAGAGACGGTGGTAGGCTGTCCGGACTAGGTGCTTTGCGGCGTTACAAAAATTGGATTGCATCACGCATCACTGCTTCACTTGGGGGCCCTGTAGAGACAAGCCAAGCATCATCCGTTGGGGCTGGAGATGCAACGGGAGGCTGTGTCAGGTGGTTGAATTGTAGGGCGAAGTGCTCTGCCCAGCGACCCAATCGTCTGTGAAGGTTGGTGATCTTCGTGCCGTCTGATTCTCAAATCGTCTGGTTGATAGCGTGGGAATTGCAACCGGTGACCCTGATGATGCAAAATAGACGGCGGAAGTTGCCAGCTGAGGCAGCGGCTTCCATCTCATCAGCTTGTTTTGACCACCAGGATTCACGATCAGAACGAAAGCCTGCTTTCGGCTGTTGCGCAATAGACCGGCGGTGTTCGTTGTGCTTTGCACCAGCATGCACCGTCCGTCGGCGAGCCAGCAATTCCGAGGATCTTCCCGAGATCCAGCCTTTGGAAGTGGAGCGAGTGAGGCCACAGCTGGACAAACCGGCCGACAGCATGGCTTGTTGCAGACTTGCCCAGTGTTGATCAACATCCAGTGTTGGAGAGAGCGAGATTTTCACGAAGCCTTTGTTGATACTCCTTCTTCACCATTGGGTCCTGTAACTTATAGTTGTTCACTCGGATGTGTTTGGAACTAGGTGGACCACCAAACGCATGCAAACACTGGCACATATCAGTGAATGAGCGGTATCGACGCATGTTGACCAAAATGATCGGCAGTCGCGTACGCTGTCTCGCCACCTGCGACTTATGGCTATGTGGTCAATCTGTGACCAGTGCTTGGTTGATGATGAGGGGCGCCAAGTGGCGTACTGACGTCCAGGATGACGAAAGCTCGTGCTGGAGAGGAAAAGCTGATGATCAGTACACAGACTGAACAGTATCTCTCCGTTGTCAGAACATCATCATATGCATGTGGCCCACCGAGATGGCGCTTACCTGGCAGCAACTGACCGACACACGCGTTGAAGTCTCCTGCCAAGACAATGAGGTCTGTTTTAGGAGCCCTAAGGAGCAGCTAGTGAAGTTTCTGGTAGAACTGGCCTTTGACTTTGTCCGAGCTACAGACAGTAGGCGCGTAGGCAGAGATCACGAAGAGAGCACACTGTCCAACCTGACGTCTGCCAACTTTACAACAGCCATGGGCCTCATCGCACAAAGGCGACTATTGATCGGAATCCAATCAATAAGAGCAGTCTCAGCTTTAGCACTGAGGGTGTTCCTCCGAAAGCAACTTCAGAGTATTCCTTCCCTCAAGCAAGCTGAGTCTAAACAGCGCGGACGCAATAAATTGCGTGATGTTTGCGTTGGGGGCAGTTCCAAATCTGCCAAGAGAATACACCATGCAATGCCAGCGCAGCTTTGAACCAAGATCTTCTTCGCCAGCATGGCGTACGCGCGGAACGAACGCGCATTGTGGGTACTAGCCACGTTTGACAGTGAACAACTACACAGAAAGCACATGCGTGCCAAGACGTAAGTATTACTTCTCGACCAGCTGGCGGTACTCTGTTGTTATCTGCAAGCGCAGCTGCCGAAACTGCGACAAATACTACGTAGGACAAAAGAAGTAAGCTTGACACATGGCTAGATGAACATAGCCTAGCCATCAGTCATCATGATAAGAACTTTTCGATCTCTGTGCATATGGATGCCGAAGACCACCCGTCTGACCTGGAGCACGTCAAAATGCGCGGAAAAACCACAAGCCGGCAAGCACCTGAGTTTACTGAAGCATTGAATTCAAAGCAGAACTCGGTCAATAAACACTTGGATGTCTCAGTTGCTTACGAGGCTCCGCGAAACAGGACGTTAAAGCCGCACTGACGATGTCGCCTAGTCGAGGAGCGATATCTATGCATGATACGCATTCAGCTCGGAGAGCAGTGCAAAACCCACAGGTAGGCTTCTTTTCCATGGGCATATGCTAACAACCAAATGAATAAAAAGCGATCCAGGAAATTTAGGGCAATACGAGGGCAATTCGTTCAAATACCCCAACGCCTATAGTGTTTCTGTCGCCTTCGCCAGCTCAGCTGTCGAGCACCAACTAACTAAGCCCAACAAGTTGATGATTGGAGTCAACGTAACGCATCCTTAACACTGTAGGTGTTGCTTTTGCGACCCCATGAAGGCAATGTGCAGGAAGGAAGGGCGGTTTTCATACATAGGACGGTAGACCAACCTATCTGGGCAGTATTTTACAAAGTAGTACCAATAGGTGGTAGTGGGGGCTTCGAGCTGGGAACGAGGATGAGAACCCAAGCTTAAGGATTAAGTAAAGTAGGCCGTCTGCACCTTTGCTCAGCCAAATGCGTCCACAGTACAGTCATCTTCCTCCCTAAGAATAGTCACGTTCCTCCGAAGCAACTTCAAAGTGTTCTTTCCCTCAAGCAAGATGAGTCTAACCAGCGTGGACGCAATAAATTGCGTGATGTTTGTGTCGGGACCAATTCCAAATCAGCCAATAGAATACACCATGCAATGCTAGCGAAGCTTTGAACCCAGACCCTCTTCGCCAGCGTGGCGTACGCGCGGAACCAACACGCATTGGGGGTACTAGCCACGTTCGACAGTGAACAACTACACAGAAGGCACATGCGTGGCAAGACGCAAGTATTACCTCTCGACCCGCTGGCGGTACTCGGCCATCCACAACTCCATGTAAGATTAGCCAGCTGACAGTGTGACCGCTCGTTGAGTGTTCCTTACGTTTGATAACCGCCACATTGAGTGAACACAAGGGAGACAGAAGTGTCTAGGTATCTGCGTTTCTGGATGATTTCTAGCCGATCCCCACCAAAGGTCATCGAAAGAGTTAGTCCCTAGCAGACCTAAAGGAAACGTTTGCATTTTATGTGTGAAATGCAATGTCCCAAACTATTGACGGCAATGGAGTAATGGCTTATAATGGTGTCATGTTCAAATACTTTGCTTCGTTTTTACCCTCGATTCGCTTATCCTACTCACACTTCTATTTAGCACTTGTTGGCCAATCATGTGATCTTGCATCTGATTGGTAACAATGCGAATCTCTATCAATTTAATTGTACTGCGCGTGTTCGCAGACATTTTTCTAAGTACATACGTTTCGGTGCTGCTCTGGTCTTCTGCTTTTTCGGGATACAACAAATTGGCATCGCGTGTTACCGAGCTCTTTGCATGATACTGCCCCTTCACCGTTCCGGACTGACTCTGCGGTTACCCCAAATGCAGAATGGTGGAAAGACTGGAAAATTACTTCTTCAGATTATATTCTGTGCTACCAGTTCTCAATCCATCCGTGACGCTGAAAACGGAGGATGCATTTAAGCTTTTGCACTTGCACCACGGCTCAGAGGGTCGACGTATATTTGATGCTCTAAACTTGCGGGAGAAACCCACTTTGACAGAAGTCTTATCGGCCCTCGATAAACATTGGGCTGTTCGCGTGAACACCTACACTTCTCGGTACAGCTTTTCGCCGCTGAAACAAGCATCTGCTGAATCCGTGGATGCATTCAGTTCCCATTTTGTTTGTTCTGTTCGAAAGTGTGACTACAATAGTATTCTCAAGAAAAAAGTAGAAGAAACCATGCTAATAGAACAATTGATTTCTGGTCTCACGGATTTTCGGGTCAGTGAGAGTCTGCTAATGGAGAACGCAGAAAAGCTCATATGGGACAAGGCCTGTGACGTGACTCGCGCAAAGGTCGCAGTCACGGAACAAAACAAAATTTTCCTCTCTAACACAGGAGCTACTGAAATTGACCATTTGGCTTCTACACGCTCTCTGACACGATCCTCAGGTAGAAATAAATTTTAACGTTGTAGGAATGCACACTTCAATGTACACTTCAGCAGCTACTCTAATGATGTTCACATACTCGGTTTTGTTACGATTTCAATGTTTCTTATAAACAGCAGGAAGCGCATACTTGATGTTTACGCCTCTAATACTGATAGTAAGCCACTATTGGGACGTAATGCCATGGTCTTACTGAACGTATAACCATGCATCAGCCGGATGACCATTGCCAGCGTCAACCTTCATTCGTTACGTTCCAGTTACCCAAATCTCTTTCTTCCGGACATTGGTAGAATCCCAAAAGCCAAGCACCGCATTCTATTGAGCGTGGATTACAAATCATTCAGCATTTCTCAACCTAGGCCAGTGCCACTGGCCCAGCGAGCGGCGTTGTCGCAAGCCTTAAAAAATATGGTCATGGAAGACTTGGTAGAACCCATACAGTGTTCTGAATGGGTTCATCCACTAATTGCCGTTCAAAATAAAGATGGCTCCATTTGTCTATGCACCGATCTTCGAGCAATTAATCGATATATAATTGTGAACAAGTTCCCTTTGTCTTCTATCGATGAGTTGATCGTTAGGCTTTCAAATGCCAACTTTTCTCAAAGCTGGATATTCGCAGTGCATACTACCACATGCCACTAACTTCAGCTTGCCGACATTTGACTGCTTTCCTCACTCAAGACGGTTTGTATCAATACAAAGTGCTGCCAATGGGCCTTAGTAGTGCCCCAGCAGCTTGGCAGAAATTTATTACTCTATCGTTATCAGATCTCAAAGAATATGTTGTGTATATGGATGATATTTATGTCTTTGGTAGTAATCCCACCGAACATCAGGCAAACCTTCATAATGTGCTGCATAGACTGAATGAACTAAATCTCAGCCAGAATACCAGAAAACGCCAATTCGCTGTAACGGAGGTTGAGTTTATTGGACATATTATTTCTACCTCAGGTAGTAAGCCCAATGTGCAGAACACCAGAGCAATTCTCGATTGTCCAAAACCATGCAACGTTACACAGACGCAACATTTCTTGGGTTTGTGTTCTTACCGAATTTTGTGACTATTGCCGAGCCGTTACGGAGGTTGACACGCCAAAACCATGAATTTCTTTGGGCCACTGAACAAGACAATGCTTACATGAACATACGAGCGATGATTGAATCCACTGCCACGGTAGCGATTTTCAATAAGCACTTCCCAACGTTTGTTTCAACGGATGCTTCAGATGTTAGCATGGGTGCAGTTCTATCCCAGTTGCAGGATGGCGAGGAGAAAGTGATTGCGTACGCATCTCTTACCTTGTCTGGTACCGAAAGAAATTATTCCACCGGCGAGAAGGATGCCTTCGCATGCGTCTGGGCATGTGAGAAATGGCACTGCTACTTTTTCGGACGTCTATTCACTTTACACATCGATCATTCTGCTCTTACAACGTTACCAAGTCGCGGTAACAAAGGCCAAAAGCCGGTACACTTGAATCGCTGGTACTCACGTTTATTGAACTATGACTATGAGATAACATACGTGCCAGGGTGCTTTGACCAAATTGCAGATGCCTTGTCGAGACTCCCACTGTCCAAGGAAGGGGAAAACAAGGACTTAGAGGAGGTAAAAATGATATCGCAGCTCTCAGAGTGAACACCTACAGTAACATTTGACCTGATAAGAGAGAACGCTGACAAAGACCTTATCATAGCAAAGCTTCAGGAGAACATATCCACTTCACGGCTTAGCCGTACTAAGATCCAACCTGAGTTACTTTCATACTATACCCTACAGCACGAGCTTTCTATCGTGAGCAACTGCATTATTAGAGGCGAACAGTTTGTTGTCCCTGCAACCCTTATTCCTATGGTGGTTACATGTGCGCATGGAGGTCATCCAGGGATTGTGCGAACAAAAGCTCGGATAGGACAATACTATCAGTGGCCGAAGTTGAATTCCAGCGTCGAGGGGGTTATTCGGGAATGTTACGCTTGTCAATAATCCGATAAGAGTGCGAGGCCACTGAATGCTCCAGTCCAACCTATCGTGTACCCAATGAAGCCATGGACAAAAATTGCCATCGATATAATGGGCCCGTTTGCTAATGCACCCCCGCAGAAGCGAAACGTGCTACTGGTCATATGTTTCTACAGCAAATGGCCAGAGGCTATTCTATGCGGGGACGTAACTAAAGCCGTCATCATAAAGTGGCTTCGTTGTTTATTTGCAAGGTACGGTTTGCCAGAAGAAATAATCACTGATAACGGCTCACAATTTCGAAGTAACGAGTATGCTGAATTCCTAAGGTGCAATAGTATCAGATACACGAGGACTGTACCTTATAAGCCTACAGCGAATGGACTCGTCGAACGATTTAATCGGCCTTTGAAAGAATCGCTACAAGTCTTTCGGCTTTCGAAAGTATCCTGGGATGATGCGTTAGTACCTACATTGGAGGTATACATAACCACTCCACATACTGCAACGGAAACTACCCCCTCGGAGCTAATGCTAGGGCGAGCAATTCGAACTGGATTAAATACTGCCTTTACATCCGAAGAAACCGCCGATCACAGAGAATACGAAAGACGGGCTGTTTACCAAGCTAAATGTATACTAGTTGGGAGAAAGTCTCCTCCAGGGACATTTGTTCGTGTGAGACTACCCAATTCCCGGAAAGGAGGTAATGTATTCGGACCGCCGACCAGTGTGGACTCTGTGTGCACGCCACGAAGTTACAAGTTGTCTGATGGGACAAAGGTGAATGCAAGACAACTGCGTACAACGCTTTCCCAACATGCTATTGAACAGACGAACACATCTACAACACAGGGTTCGGTACAAACTAATACAAACTTACGAGATTCCGATGAGAAACGTCGCCCTGTCTATCGATGCGCTTTAACGGATAACACCAGGTGACACTTCTTCGAAGAGCTGACATTACATTAGATCGTTCATAGACATGTAGTGCTTATACTTTTACGAACAGAGGTGGGGACAATGTCGTGTTCCAATGCTTTGCTTCGTTTTTGCCCTCGATTCACTTCTCCTACTCACACTTCTATTTAGCACTTGTTGGCCAATCATGTGACATTGCATTTGATTGGTTGCAAGTTGAACCTCTATTGATTTAATTGTATTGCGCGTGTGTGCAGACAATTTTCTATGTACAAAAGTTTCGGTGCTGCTCTGGTCTTCTGCTTTTCCGGTATACAACAAACGGGTACCAATGCACATGCTTGACAAGTCCCGTAGGATGACTTGGGTGAACAACACAAAATAAAGACACCGTGTCAATAAAAGAACGCTCAAGTTACAAAAATCACCAAGAGCTTCGAGTAGCGTAGGTGTAAATGTTTCTGATTAATGTTTAGTGGATTATGATTCCGTCCATTATTTAGCATCCTGAAATGATCCAATGGCGAACGTCGGTGACGTTGTCTCTGCGTATCTCAATGCTACCTGTCTTCCACTATTTCCAGTTAGTTTTGCAGATGACATCATTATGACTGCCTTGTTTGACTTTGTCTTTCGGACTTGAAAGCAATCTTCGCAAAGTACCAGTTGGTTTGTGGACCACCAATATTCTATGTGATCGTAGCAATCTCGATGTTAGTCTAGACACGTTCTTGATGTAAGGAAGCGCTACCCGTTTACCTACGTTTTAGCGCCATAGTTGATGCATTCTCTTCTTTAGGCTTCTTCTGCTGAAGTTTCTTGGATACCCGTTGTTTTGCAATACCCCGTATAGATGGTTCTCTTCCTTGTTCCTCAATTCTGTCGTGCTGCAGTGTGTTTCGGCCCTTCTGGAAAGGCTTTGAATGCAGCTTTTTTTGTGATTCAGTGGATGGTTGCTGTGATAGTTTAATATTTGGTCTTTGTTGGTTTTCTTTCCATATACACGTTTGAAGCGTCCCGTCAGTATTTCTTTGGGCCAGTACATCTAAGAATGGTAATTAGTTGTCTTTTTCGAGTTTATTGATGAACTTTATGTCCTCTAATGCGTTGTTGATTAGCTTATGGGTCTCCTGTATAGGGCTGATGCTGATGCTGCATCCATGATGCTTCTTCACCGCAATTGGGCTAATCCAACTTTCACTTGAACTAGGTTTTTTAAGCGTGATACATTTCATCCCACTATATTTGGTTTACTGATAATACTACTACTACTAATAATAATAAAAACAATCTATTAACTGGCCACGTTGCTTACGCTATTTGTGTTTATCTTCGTTAACTTTATTGCGTTTGTAGCATTTTTGTGTAACTTCAGGACATTTTGTACTTATCGCGGATTCGTTGCTAACCAGCTTAATTCACATGCTAATTTAGGGAAGAGTTATGTCTGCATAGCCTTATTATTTAACAGATATATTATATTTGATAACGTCATTTCAATTGATTGCCTGTCGTTTGACATCCCCGGTGTGGATGCGCTTGATCTGCATGCTGACCAGGTGCCAAGCTATTAACCACTATCTCGTCCATACTGGCTCTAGGAAACAGTTGGTCGTTGCTAGGGGCTGACGGGGTGCATGATCCTTGTGGCCGTGCTAGGTTCGAAAAGCGGTTCCAGGCACTCAGTGTGGAGCGGACTACGATGCGCCCACCGTCTTGTGTGCGCTTGATTCCCCAAATACAGCGTGCTTGTGTTTGCGTGTGAAGGAATGTGGGCCGGCTCCGTTGATGAAACGTGGCTCCCATCCACATACCTGCCGGTCTTATTTCTTCGGGTTTACACTGGATATGGAGTGTGTGGATGGAGCTGTGAGCGGTGCAGCACAAGCCACCCATGGTCCTTCTGTAGGCACAGGCGTCCTGTAGCTGGCCACAGTGACAGTCAAATCCGACACCGGATGCCACCATCCATCCTGTATGTAATCTCATTTCATAATGACAAACGTGTCGTCTACGTTGGTTTTCTTTCTTCTTTTACTCTACTTTTGTTTTCCCATTCCGCCGTGGTTCCGATGGCTAAATATCTGGACACCGATTGTGATCTATGGTTGGCGGCATCCGGTTTCGGATTTGCCTGTGACTGTGGCCAGCCACAGGACGCCTGCGCCTACAGAGGGACCATGGGTGGCTTGCGCTGCACCACCCACTGCTCGAATCACACACCCCATATCCAGTGTAAACACGAAGGAATAAGACCGGGAGGCATGTGGATGGGAGCCACGTCTCATCAACGGAGCCGGCTCACACTCCTTCACAGGCAAACACAAGCACGCTGTATTTAGGAAATCAAGCACACACAAGGCGGTGGCTGGACCGTAGTCCGCTCCACACTGAGTGCATAGAACCACTCTTCGAGCCTAGCACGGCCACAAGGACCGTGCACCTCGTCCCCTCCAGCAACGACCAACTGTCTCCTGGAGCCAGTATGGACGAGGTAGTGGGTAATAGACAGGTAGGCACCTTGTCAACATGCACATCAAGCGCAGCCACACCGGGGATATATAGCAACAGCCAGTCACCTGGAACGACAAGATGAAATAAAACAAATACAATAATGCATGCAGATACGGTGGCATAACTGTAAGCTAAATAAGCGTATGAAGTAAGTTGGTTAGCAACGAATCAGCGATAAGGAAAAATGTCCACAAGTTAGTTAAAAATGCTACAAAACGCAACAAAGTTACCGAAGATAAGCGCAATTAATGTAAGCAACGTGACCAGTTAATAGAAGAGTATTCAGGTAGGCAGAACAAACCAACTAAAGTGGAATGAAATTTAGCCAGCTTAAAAAGACCTAGTTTAAGTGTAAGTTGGTTTAGCCCAACTGCGGTGAAGAAGCATCAAAAATGCAACATCAGCCTCAGCATGGGGCATATATATATATATATATATATATATATATATATATATATATATATATATATATATATATATATATATATATATATATATATCCCACTCTGTTTCCCTTTGTCCGTTTGTGTGATGGAGATATCTTTCTTTGAAACATACATCAGCTTTTATTTCTAAGCAACCGCATGCCCATAACTAACGATAAATTTCTTCCGATAGCCGTTATTTCCTAGAGTTGACTCGATGAAGCATATTTCAGCGTCGCTGGATTCTTCAGAACATATGCGGTGCGCTTAAACAAAACAAGTTCGAACTAGGGACCTTTTACATTTCATTTGACATAATTGTTGAAATTTAGGTAGTGTCCGATCCAGCTCGGTGTCCGGTAAATCGTCTTTTCTCTTAAATGCAGGACCGGACAGTACCTAAATTTCAACTGTTACTATCAAATGAAATATAAACGGTCCCAAGTTCAAACTTGCTTTGTTAGAGCGCACCGCATATGCTCTGAAGAATCAATGGACGCTGAAATACGGCTCATCCGCTCTACCCTACGTAATAACGCCTATCCGAACAAAGTCATTGTTAGGTATGAGAATGAGATTGCTAAGAAATAAAAGCAACGGTTGTTCCAAAGAAAGATGTGTTCATTGTGCTACCATACAAAGGGAATAGAAAGAAAGATGAATCTGCTTACGGTTACGTCAAACCATATAATGGTGCTTCTACGCAGCCCAACTCAAGTTGTTAGATCAAACCAAAAAGCTGTTCCATGGATCCAACTTGAATAAGCCTCACTCTCAGGTTACTACCTCATGTGTTTACCAATTCACTTGTACGTGCGGTAGCATGTACATTAGTCGAACCGAGAGAAGACTACCAACTGGGATCATGCAGCATGTTCCACGGAACTTGACAAACAGTAGACCTAAATTTCCCACCAGCGCAATCACTCAGCATCTGCTCCGTTGCATCTTGTACGTGACGCATTCAAGGTTATCAGCGGACAGAACAACGCGAGCTTGCTTCGTTTTGCCGAGGCCCCGCCATCCAGCGAACGACGCCAAACCTTTGAAAACTGCTCGATCTTGTGGCCTGTCTTTCATTGCCCTACTAAGTCGCGAGCGATGACCTTGAATTTCTCAGTCTTCTATTGATTCCCTTAATGATCTCCATCTTGATTACATTCGTTTACTCTTCCCACGATTTGTCTGTAAGTGACTGATTGAGAAGACAGGAAATAGTTTGAATTTAGGTTATCTTGCACAATTGGTCTTCGTTCTTGCTCTTCTAAATGCATTTGACATGAGGTAATTAGGCTCTGCGTATCATGCGCCTTTGTGGGAGTAGGGGGCGGGGAAATTGGTAGACAAATTTGTCGGACTATGGTCCCTACGTTTTTAACTCAAGCAGGAGCTTTATTCACCCAGGGGGGTGGATATTCGGCTGTCACACACACGTATTCAGCAGTGTAAAAAGAATACACAACAATAATTAATAAATAGCATAGATTGCAATAGCATTACAATGCAAATTCGCTCATAAGCTTCATACCGACTGAGGTCCAGTTACGCAAAAACGCGCCAAAGATGGAATTACAGATGAGGGGTAAGCCATTGTACTGACTTAAGTGGAGCTGTATTTGATCTGATTGAGGAAGCTGATCTACAGTCAGAGAGTATATATATATATATGTATATATAATGATATGTGGTACAGATATTGTGCCATCAGAATCATGGCGGAAGAATGAAACAGGATACGAACAGGAAGGAAAAAACATGCAGCATTTTCAGTAGTTTTTCGCTCCGTTTTGTGGTGTTTTTCTTGTCGAGGACAACCGCCAGCGGCCAAATGTTTCGTCAGCTTTTTCATGCTGCCTCTCTATGTCGTAGCTTGTCCACCGCGCCGTCTCCTCCAGTCCTGTCCAGCAACCACGGACTACGCCGGAAACGAAAGACGATGAGCAGCCACGCGCAGTACGTGTCTAAGCCACCGTAGCTGACGCAACTGGGCGAGCTCCTCAAGCGGGTGGCTACCTCCACTCAAGACACGCTGACTACCTTCAACATTGGTTACATGGTGAAACCACCACACACCGACAATGGGCCGCAAGCAACGGTGCTCAGAAACAGAGAGAGGGCGCAGATCAGCGATACGAACTGGCCAAGTCTCGCAACCGTACAACAGTACAGCGCGGAAAGTCGCGCAATGAACCCACCCATTGATGGATAAACGGATGTCATAGCGGCGCCATAAGGGGCTCAGCTTGGAGAAAACGAGGCGAGTACTTGAGATGCGCATTGAAATCTCCACTCCAACAGCTCCACCGAGTGTGTTGCAACTATCCAGGTTAGTAAAACACTCCATAACCTCCAGTGTCTCACCACTAAGTGTGATTGCAGGTACAGGCATCGGAAGGCCTTGGAAAAGAGCTTTGCACTTGAA
The DNA here is from genome assembly GCA_944474145.2 of Dicrocoelium dendriticum. Lineage (NCBI taxonomy): Eukaryota > Metazoa > Platyhelminthes > Trematoda > Plagiorchiida > Dicrocoeliidae > Dicrocoelium > Dicrocoelium dendriticum. The sequence continues at coordinate 87,837,368 of OX104064.1, forward strand.
ACGGGGGAAAAATCCATCCACACTTTGACACTTCAATCGTCAAGTGGCTGAGTGTAAGTTGGATGGCCTGTGGACCGTCACCCTGCAAGACGATATCATCAACGTAGTCCAAGTCAAGCACTCAGTTACCTGCGAGAAGCTCAACCCCAGCGCTCAACGAATTATCCAGAGCATTCTCTAGGACATCCTCAATAGTAATACTGCAAAGCATTGAGGAGATAGGACAACCCCGTCGAACTCCATTGGTGACAACAAAGGAAGGCAAAAGCTTGTCATAAACCCTAAATCTACCGGAGGTCAGACGGTACATAACACACGGTACGGAAACGAAACTCCCGGGGACGCCATTCCTCAACAAACCGTGCCACAATGCAGACCTGTCGACAGAATCGAAGGCAGCGCGGATAACCAGGAACACAACGATCGTTACATTTTGATACACATGGCGGGGCTCGAGAACCTGGCGGAGTGTGAAGATTTGATCGATGCAGCCGCGACTAGGGCGGAACCCAGCCTGTTCTTCCCGCTGTAGCCATTCGCGCATTGGTGATAGCCTTCGAAGTAGGATGAGCCGCTGGTGCAGATAGGGTTCCCCTAGCTCTCTATAAATTCGGAGGATCTGCTCTTGTAGATTATTTACACGAGTTCCTATGAAACATCGGGAGCAGGAAACTGTCTCAACAGACTGGAGCCCCTCCGTCATAGTCTCCATTTTCAAGGGAAGCTCCCGTTCGGAATGCGGCAAACATGGAGGGATCAGTCTGATCTCAATTGCATCTAACTTACTTTCCTCTGCCGTTCTCCACAGATTGACTGGCGCTTGTGACGGCCAGATCCGTGAAGAGTAAGCCGGGTTTCGTCGAAATCGAGGCTGCATCAACCACATTTTGCGTCAATTGTTGGAGCACCGCCATGTTCATTGGCGACCCATCGTCGTCGTGTTTCTCGACATCAAATGTGCCTTCGATTCGGTTGCTCGATGTGCACTTTGGGATTGTCTGCTGCGAAAACGCTTGCCCGATAAGCATGTAAACATTATCAAACCTCCGTAGGCGCAAGGTTTGGGAGGGGTGAGGGTTTATGGCAAAATGTCGCCGCCCTTCAATATCTCCAACGGTGTGAGACAAGGTTGCTCGCTGTCACCTTTCCTATTTAACATCCCCATTGGTGGAGTCATGGAAACAGGGTTTGCTGGACACGACCTAGAAGGTGTGGAGCTACTTCCTGATGAGCGACTTCTTGACTTGGAGTATGCGGACGACATTGCCCTCATATGTGACAGGTCTCAAACGTGCCAGGCTTCACTGGACCGATTAGCACTGACTGTCAATCATTTAAATGCAAAGTTCTTCTCTAAGATTGGTAAGGACTGACTTCTAAGCTGACCCTTGGTGGTGATCAGCTAGAAGTCGTTTAGGAATCCAACATCATGGGCAGATATATTAGCGTCCGTGAAATCGAAGCTGGGATTACAAACCGTATAGCAAAACTCCGATGTGCTTTTGCCAATCCCCGCAATCTGTGGGGCAGACGCGACATCAGTTTCGCCATGAAGGGCAGGGTGTATAATGCAGCAGTCCGTTCAACCCTCCTATATGGTTGTGAAACCTGGCTATTCATGTCGACAAACATAAAGAGACCAGCCACATTCGATCAACACTGCGTCCGCAGCTTAGCTCATGCCTGGTGGGAGCACCGCGAAAGCAATGAGTGCATTCGGTGTCGCGTATTTGGTGCAGGAGTTGTTGTTGAACCGCTCAGCACCATTGTATCACGCACCGGACTCCGATGGCTGGGACCTGTGTTGCGCATATCAGCACATCGATTCCCGCAACGTGTAATTTTTACGCGTTTGGGGCGCGGTTGGAAGAGGAGGAGGGGAGGCCAAGCAATATCTTGGTCGACAGAAATGAAAACCCTCACTACGAATTTGCCGTCGGTTGGTGCATCCCAAATGTCTGGCTGGGGTCCTAAGGACGATGAACACGTTTGGTTGGTCACACTTGCTGCTATGGCTAGGAGCCAGTCCCGACGGCGTTTTGGAGGAGAACGAAGTGATTGACCCAGTAGAATGTCTTAGAAAAACCTAAGTAAAACTATCTAAAGAGATTTATTCATCAGCTGTTCTGGTCCGTAAATCCCGAGCAAATAGCAGATTGGTGAGGCAAGATTGTCTGCGTCTGAAACTATGTTGGACATTGGAAATTATTTGCGGAATTTCAAAATATCGCGTCAGTTCTTCTGCGATTACCGATTCTATCGCTATGGAGAAAACAGGTAGGAGAGTATTAGGTCGGTAGTTGACAGTGTCTGATTGCTTACCTCCTTGGTATATCGGAGTGATGATTCCACGTTTCCACTCAGACGCTGGAAAATGGCTGCAAGCGGGGATAAGGGTTTTATGTGCCATTGGACAGATCTTGTCGATTCCCGAGGCATTGTTTCACAGAGAGACTGTGATTTCTTCACGACAGCTTCTGAAGTGTTCATGACATGGAGTTGACAAGAAGGATGAAGGCTGTGTGTGACACGTAGGTACTTCAATGACACGGTGGAGTGCAACCTGCCACCATCTACGTGAAGTTTAGGGTAATCCATGTGAAACTACTGATAGCGGCGTCGCTGTGAATGGAAAATTAGGCCATTACGCTTTATTGTATTTGACGATATTATGTGAGTTCTGAACCACAATGCAAGGTTGATCATATGGACGTGTAATTTGATTGATGAAGCTAGCGGACAGATGCTGGATACCTAAGAACGGGTTGTCTGCATATTTCAGTGATATCGCTTCAGCAGGCGCGGATAATGAGACGAGATAAGTGGAAAATAGGTATGGCGACAATATGGCTCTTTGAATAAACCAGGTGGCTGTGATGAGTACCGAGGAACTGTTAGCCCAAGTAGAGTAAACTATGCATGTCCAGCGAAATAGTCCCTCAGCAAGTGAACGGTAGAGGGTTGAATTCCGGCATCAGGTAGGTATCTCAATAGAAGATCAGGGTTTGCACTACCGAAAGCATTACTATTGTCAAGGAAATAGATTCGCATGGATTTGATCATATTGTCTAGTGACGCCAGCACGGAATGTACAAGTTAGGCTGATGGGTCTTAAACACTGTCAGGTGGACACAAAGCTGAAGCTCCGATAATTTGTACAATTTGTACGTTTTCTACGTGCAATAACGAATTTTGGATTATTATATTCCACTCAATTCCTTTCCGTGTGCGCTTTCCGTCAGCGGAAAAACTGGTAGGATATCTATTAGTTTTGGGAAAACTGTGCAAATCTTCTTTAATCATCCTGTAATCCGCATTGTACTGGGGTTTCCCTACGCATTTCATCACACACCGCCCAAGTTTCACTCATCCGACACGGAATTACCAGCTCTATCCAGTGGATCGCCAAGCGTAGGAATAATTCTATCGTACTATCACCTAAATCGTCTTACCGGTCTTCTCTCTCTGCTAGCCGCCCGCATCGGTTGACCAATTGTATCGGTTGACGGCCGTCGAGCTACCCTGCAGTCGTCTCAATCGGGCATCGTAGCGAACAGGGTCCAAACTCACACTGGCAGTCACCTGACCGTGCGGCGTTTGGACCGGCGTGTGAACTGAAACCAGCGTGCGTTCGGTTCAAGTCCGGACAGGCTAGTTTTATCGCATTCTCTCTCACTCCATATTGCAGTGTGTGACCAGGAAACGAAGTGTCCGCATTGACCTGTCTGACTAGGGTGCGCAACTAGCCAGCCGGAAAAGTACGCAACGCCAACTAGCCTACTGTGTAAGGTAGCAGCACTATGTCAAGTAGCAGAAAGCAAGTAGATGCGAATCCAAAAGGGCTACAGTCATGTGGGTGCGTTGAATGTAACCGATTAGTCAAATTCGGTTTAGCTTGCTCACACTGTTTCAGACGGTACCATCTAACATATGTAAATTATTCACAACAACACGTGAGAGTTCGAAGTAGATCCCAAGACTAGATCTGGTTTGTACTGTGTCTTCGACCATCCCACTAGACAAATGTATACTTATCCTATTCCAAAGTGCGAGCGGTTAACAGAAGAATTTGAACAACGAACGAACGAACGCTAAGATTATATCACAGGATAGGGATACGCATCGTGATAACACAGTGGCTTCAAAGAGAAGCATTGGTGCGAAATTTGCTTCCATCAAACCACAATTGACAAGTTCCGCTTTGCTGTTATCTTCTTCAAGTTTGGAGGAACGTCAGGCGAAAACAGCACGTAGCTCTGATGCACAAGTGGTACACAGGACCCAGAAACGCAGACAGCACTCGAAATGCTCGATCGATCAAGTTCAGCTGATTTTGACAACTTGTAGCATTAACAAGGATGGGATAGCCGAACCCAAGTCCCCCACATCTGCGACCCAAGGGTCTCTGGTCAAGTTCAAGTCCCCTGCGACTCCAGTCACATATGCAGAGACTGTTGTAGAAGTCCCTCGGGATGCTACCTTTAGTGTCTCCTCTGTTACAAACACCGCTAACCTCACTAGAGCGACAAACAGTGGATCATCATCACTTGGTATAAAGCCAGACCCAACGATCACCTAACCTTGCAGTTCAACAAAAAATGCTCTAATGATAACTCGCTGACTGTCGTGTGCACCAATGTTCCCGAATCTGCCGCCATCACATTGCGGGGTAAGTTGTCTGACGACCACGATCAGTGGAACTCTCTGTGCATTTTAAGGAACATAAAGTCAAACCCACAAATCTAGTGAGAGTTACCCGTCGCCCGAACGCTGCACACTATGGGAACCCAGGGTTATTAGGGTAACACTGGAATCGGCCATTGAGGTACAAAACGTTTTACTCTCTGCAAGTGCGCTACAACACGGGCCTTATAAGTTACGCATCTATCAAGAACGAAAGACCGAGGGTGAACAATTGTTTTCGATGATTCATCTTCAGACCTGTACAATCATATGGTTGAAATCGCAATAGGAAAGTACAAGGGGATTAACGATCAGTTCAAATGAGATAGATCACGTGTGGATCAAAGACATGAACCAGTAACAAACAGCAAACTAGGTCTGAGGTACCGTTGCACAATTGCAGTTGCTGTCCGAAGGATCCGTTTTGGCTGGCCAAGGTAGCTGAACAGCTTCGATCAGCTTCTTTTGTGCACACAAAAGAGGTTGGTACAACCGAATGCTGATCGCCTCGGCAGTAGCAAGGGTCCGGAGGCGCAGGCCTTTCGACTGGAGTGGAGGGACCCTGTACAGTATTCGAAAGGCACTGACTGGGTCAACCTCATGCCCACTATCAACCAGATGAGCCATAACTGAGCTAGTTATAGCTCCAGTACCACCTCGACGCAACCAACGTGGTAGGTGCTCCTTAATGCGTTTCGAAAGTTGCCGCGCCGTTCGACCGATGTAAGTAGCGCCACAAGCGCACTTGAACTGATAAATTACCATAGAAGCGGTCAGCGTCGGTAACTTGTCTTTGTTGTAAATACGGATGAGTGGCTCCGTGGAAAAGGTACACCTAAGTTTGGCTGCTGGAAAAGGGAGACCGCTGCTGAGCGTGTAACTAGAAGCCTTTCAACAGCTGTCAAGTCAACTTTTCCAGCAGCCAAACTTAGGTGTACCTTTTCCACGGAGCCACTCATCCGTATTTACAACAAAGACAAGTTACCGACGCTGACCGCTTCTATGGTAATTTATCAGTTCAAGTGCGCTTGTGGCGCTACTTACATCGGTCGAACGGCGCGGCAACTTTCGAAACGCATTAAGGAGCACCTACCACGTTGGTTGCGTCGAGGTGGTACTGGAGCTATAACTAGCTCAGTTATGGCTCATCTGGTTGATAGTGGGCATGAGGTTGACCCAGTCAGTGCCTTTCGAATACTGTACAGGGTCCCTCCACTCCAATCGAAAGGCCTGCGCCTCCGGACCCTTGCTACTGCCGAGGCGATCAGCATTCGGTTGTACCAACCTCTTTTGTGTGCACAAAAGAAGCTGATCGAAGCTGTTCAGCTACCTTGGCCAGCCAAAACGGATCCTTCGGACAGCAACTGCAATTGTGCAACGGTACCTCAGACCTAGTTTGCTGTTTGTTACTGGTTCATGTCTTTGATCCACACGTGATCTATCTCATTTGAACTGATCGTTAATCCCCTTGTACTTTCCTATTGCGATTTCAACCATATGATTGTACAGGTCTGAAGATGAATCATCGAAAACAATTGTTCACCCTCGGTCTTTCGTTCTTGATAATGAAATGGGAATTTTCCACTTACGCATCTATCCTGAGGTTCCTTGGAGCACGCGACAATCGAAAAGAAACCTCACAGATAGACATAGCAAGCTGGATTGCCTAGGCCAAATTTATATTTATGGCGTGCCAGTGCTTGCTTCCAACGATAGTCAGGAGGCCGCTAATCACGATTTGGAACAGTGGTGGTTCATTCGTGAAACACTTTCTTTGGACAACGGTGTGGCGCGATCGCTCAATAGGCTACCTTTCTCACCAAATTATAGAGGAAGCGGACCAAGTACCCTAAAACTCCTGGTTCAGGCAGGGAAGACAGCAACGGGTGTTAGAACGTTGGCGAGGACATTGGCAAAGCCTTCTAGCTTAACTTCGGTTAACAGTTGCTGAATCCTTGCGAAGACCAGACATGAGCCTAACTGAAAAAAAACAATCCTACCAGCGATTACGCATGAGCATCACTTTACCGTTCGGTCACGCAATTCTGCAGCAGATGCGGACGAGGAATAGGAGATACCTTGGACAAACCAGTTTGCGAACGACGTGTCACCATCATCCGATTAAATAACAAATAACGGTCGACTTCGCAGCGATCGGCATTCTAGCGAAGTTGACTCTTTTAGTTCCCTTTGGGCACCTAGAGATCGAGCAACTATCCTGCCTTTGTACCAATGCACACCACATTTTCAATAAGCTGGCCGAACTGAAGGATCACCAAATTTCGAAGCCATGGGATATTATCAGTGTCACGGAGACATGGTTGCACACTGAGATGACACACGCTACAGTCACGCTGCCAGACACGTTACTCACACGAAACGACAGGCTCACGAAAGGAGGATAGGTAACATTTTATTGCCGAAGCGACCTACAGTGCGAGGCCGTTGAGGATTCAGACTTACAGTTCGCCGCTTCTCTTTTATGTCGTCTGCAATTACATGGCAGAGAAGCCCGCATTATAGTTTTGCATACCGCCCCCAAAACTCTACACCGGAAATGGGATGCCAACTTGCGACAGCTTTAAGATGCAGCCCAAACTGAAAGCACATTCACCTCCTTATCATGAGTGATTTCCATATACACTGTTTCGAAACTGCTGCTACGATCGGCCAGCCATACAAAAAAGATCTACAAGTGCTTCTAACCAATGTTCCACTATACAATCACGTCATTACGCCCACTGGTTTCAGAACAGGTAATAGTCCTTCTTTGCTGGATCTTGTTTTCACCAACGAGAAACATATGATGGACGTATTGATCGTAACCTGCCCTTTTGGTCGCAGTGACAATGCACTCATCAGTTTCGAATTCATCTGTTATGCGGAATATCACAACCAGAACCCTGAGTTCGTGCGCACCATTGCGCACTACGACCGCATAACCAAGCTCGTCAGTGCCACAACCTGGTCGTTCCTCACTGAAGGTCACCCAGAAGTCGCTTGGCTCGAATTCTTGGGCAAATTCCATCAGCTGACTATGGATGCCTCTGAGACCAATATTTTCAATGGGCCTAAAACCGTTTCTTTCGTAAGGTAATAAAGTATAATAATAATGTGTCAGCTGTACGCCGTAACGGCGCTTCGCTGCCGCTCAACCACCGCCAGTCGCGCGTGGACTGAGTATACCACGAGAACGCCCATCCCTAGGCGGATTCGAACCGGTGAATTTATGGTTGCAAAGCAACCGCGCAGTCCACTCTGCCCCCGGTCGACTCTTTCGTAAGGAGTAGAACTAGAAAGTGGATGATTGTACGCAACGCAGCCTGGCGAGAATACAGATCAGCACCAACGCCGGAGAATTGGGACAACTACGTAGCCCAACGTAACCACTGCTCAGAGATGACAAAGTCGCAAATCAACAGGATATGGCGAAAACTTTCAGCGCTAACCACAAATTGCTGTACAAGTATGTCAACGGCCGTCGTAAAGTGAGGCAGCGAATTCCTCTGCTCCGGTTGATTGATGGTCCAACTAGAACAGCTATAATAGCAACAAAGTCATCGCGAATGCCAAATTCATACACATGTCATGGGTTCCTACCATCATGTCATCTGCCAACTTACGTTTTCCCGCCTCCAGGATTCAAACGCACATCTCTTACTGCCGAAGCTGTATTGCAGTAGCTGACGTCTTTACGCAACCACAGCTCTTCGAGATTTGATACCAATGGCCCAACGGCACTTGTAGCAGCGGCAAGACAACTGAAAATTTTTGGCCCAGTTCTTGCCGCAACGATTAGACCAGAATCAGATTCCTGTTGTGTGGAAACTTGGAATAATAACTCCGATTCACGAAGGCGGAAGCAAGACGGGGCTCTCAAAATACAGCCCAGTGTCCCTTCTCTCTGTATCATCCAAGATCATGGAATCCATCGTTGCCAATGCGTTGGTGGGTCATCTAGAAAACTGCAATATTATTGCTCCCGAGCAACACGGCTTTAGTAAACAGCGATAAGGTACAACAGATTTATCAATTGCACGGAGTAGTTAGACCGAGTCAGCTGACGCTGCAGTGGCCATTGCTGTGACCTACTTGGATAAACGTAACTTGCAAATTCCCACTTAAGTCGCGAGAACGAAAGACCATCTGGCGAGCAATTGCTTTCTGTGATTCATCCACAGACCGTTACATTCATATGGAGGCTAAAAATAGAAATCGACCCAGTTAGTTCAAAACGACTGGATCACGTGAAGGTCTAGGACAGAGTTGAGAGGACGAATTGGGTCTTATTGAGCTAGTTGTTTGCTACCGTGTCTGACCGAAGGCACTCGACATGGGCGTCTTCGGACTTCGCTGGCCAGGGAAGTTGGAGAGCCTGGAGCAGCTTCTTCCGTAAGTGTAAGGACGGCTGGAACAATCGAATGCAAGTTGCTTCAGCTGTCGCAAGTGTAAGAAGGCGGTAGCCTTTTGCTCGGTGCGGCGGAATATTTTAAACTATTCGGAAATCGGGTTCCCAATCCACCTCATGGCCGGTATCCACAATGTGGGCCAGAATGGCGCTACTAATGTTCCCGGCGCCTCCTTGACGCAGCCAATAAGGGCAATGTTCGTTCACGCGTTTGGATAACTGCCGCACCATTCGATCAGCATACGTTGCGCTACAGGCACACACGAATTGATAGCTTACCATTAAGATGGTCAGCATCGGCATCTTGTCCTTGTTTTGTGAACCCATGAGTGGTTCCGTTGAAAACACGCACTTCCATTATGCTGCTGGAAGGTCGACTTTACCGCGGCCGAAAGGCTTCTGGTTTGACGCTCGGCAGCCGCGTCCTCTGTGAATGCTAAACGAATAAATAGCTCTTTCTTTGCTGCTGTTCACACCTGCATTGGTCTGGGTTTTCCTTGGAAGTTCCTCAAAATAACTCCATCGGGATAACCGTTCTCACTTAGAGTATTCTGTATGAATATTAACTTCGAGTCTAGCGTGTCTTCCGTACAGATTCGACATGCTCTTGAGGTAAGACAGTGAACCAAATTACGCTTGTATCTCACAGGAACGAAGCTGTGAAAGTTCGTGTACTGACATATCCACGTTGTTTTTCTATAGACCTGCCGCTGGATGGATTCGTCTGGTCTCTTAGTTAAAAAGACATCGAGATATAGTAGTCGATTATCGCTTTCCTTCTCGTAACTAAACTGCACTGTTGCATGCATTCGGTTGGAGTGGTCAAGAATTTCATCCAGAGTGACATGTTTATCCACCACAACAAATAGATCGCCCATGTGTCGATCATAACGGTCATAAATATCCATCACCGCCCGCATTTTGGTTCTCTCTAGCTTTGCCATGAAGATATCCGACAATAGCGGTCCGAGGGAGAATCCCCTGGCCACGCCGTCCTTCTGCCGGTAGTATTTCCCGTGGAATAGAAACGGCAAATTCCAGGTGCAGCGTAAAAGTAGGTCTTTGAGTTAACGCGTAGGTATACACATATTTAATCCTAAACCGGCTATATAGTCACAACTGTAATCGACCGTCTCAACCAGTGAGACGCTTTTAAAAAGAGAGACGACATCGAAAGTGAGCATTCCTTTCTCACTGATCTTATCATCCTTGATGCTTCCGACGAAATGGAAGCTGCCACGAAGGCTGTAGGTAGCGAGCTGTTGTCGCACAGGTTCGAAAATTCTACAAGTCACTGAGCGACGGCCTGGTACGATGAATTGACCATTGACAAAATAGGACGAAGTGGGATGTTGGGTTTGTGGAATTTTGGTAAACCGTAAAGTCTTAGGACGCTTGCTACACTCGGTTTAACGCTGTCATACAGAGTATCTGAAATGTACCTCTTGTCCCGGAGTTCTTGCAAGTTCTTAGTCGTTGTGAACTAACTGGCTCGATTTTTATGTTTAATCTTCATATGATTGTAATGGTCTGATGATGAATCATTTAAAGCAACTACTTGGATTTGTCGAAGGCGTTCGATCGTTTGGATCATCAGGTTCTCCTTGCCTCGAAATATGCCGCACTGGACTTCTATTGAGTAGGATAAGATGATGCTGACACTCGTCTTCAGATGACACCGAAGCAGAATTTCTCCTTTCCAATCCAGGACTGGATTACCGATTCCACCTTGCCTTCGATTTTGAAATGGAATACCGAACTACTGGTGGTGCCAGCTGGGTTGGTCAGGCCTGCCCCCTTCCAGCGAAAAGTTCGGCAGCAGGGTTCCAGGACGTGGTGGATTGTTGTCTGGCAAGCGTACTCACAAAAAAGCCACAAATGTCCCTTTAACAACATTGTGACCTGACGGATGTGACTTGCCACTAGACAAAGTCACCGCTGCTTGCATCCGCAAATCATTGTAATTCCTCAGATAGAGTCCGAATCTCTGGGTGGACTGGGCTTCATTTTGACATATCGTCAAACAAAGGATCTATGACCCGTGCAATCGGTCACCGGCTCCCAGTGGACACGATCTCCTGACATCGCCCCGCTGTCTTGCGGGTAAGTTATTGATCCAAGGGCTAGGGGCAGAGTCCACTAAGTCAACTCTCCACCTCGGCCTGGGCAACCGGGCAGTATCATGCCCGCTGAGGAAAAGCCATGGATTTACCTTCTTTTCACGCTTCTTCTCCTACTGCTTTTGTCGTTTGCGAATTTGCATCACACACCAACACTACATTTGTTGTCAACCCTACTTCCGTTGATTCTGCCTCCGATCTCGGTTTTACCGACACACGAAAAGCCCAATCGATAGCCATACTTGGACCACGGTCGATGTTCCGATTGGCCTGCATCAACGTAGAAGCGCTTATGCAGATTGGTCAACAAGTCGGCCTGGAGCGTACCCTGGAGTCTCTGGTCATATACTTTTGCTGCTTTATCAAAACCCGATTGCAGGATCCAAGCAGTGTAATCAGGCTGACATCCCCTTCTGATCGCGGATCCATGTACCAACTGCGCCTATCCACTGACGCAGAACCAGCTGCAGCAGATTTGGCGGTCGTTGGGATAGCTCTAAGTAAGTTGAAGCTGAGTTGCTAGACTGGTTACCAGTTGACAGTCGGCTTGGCGCAGTTCGGGTTCAGGGATCATGTCATAACCACAGCCATCGCAAAAAGAACAAGCAACTTGTTTGTCGTCTTCCTGCGCTTTTCAACTTACTAAAGGGAACTAACTGTTTCAAGCTTGTTTGTCGTTTCTGTCTACGCCCCAATTGACTGCAGCAGCAACTCTGTGAAGGACGATTTTTATCGCGGACTTCAGCTTCTTCTGAGCAAAGTGGACAAGTCAGATGTTGTTATACTTGCTGGTGAGCTTAATGCACGCGTCGGTCGCCTTCTTCCGTATGAACGCCACCTTGGAGGTCAGCAGGCGCTTAACGACAGAGGCACAGATAATGGGGACCGGCTTCTCACATTGTGCGTCGACAACCACCTGTTCCTTTCCAGCACCAACTTCAGACATAATAAAAGACGTTCCGCAACCTGGCACCCTTCGTCGTCAACACAGTTCTGGTCCCAGATCGACAACATCGCAATCAATTTCCGTTGGCGAGGTAGTGTACAAGACTGCAGAGTATTCTGATCAACCTACCTCGACTCAGATCATGCACTAGTTTGTGCGCTTCAGTGGACCTCGAAAACAACTCTACCGTAAGTTTGACACAAACATTTTAGTTGACCCCTCGGTCCAACTGAGCTCTCAAGCTGCACTATCGGATGCTCTCACCTGAAATCCACCCCAGAATGTCGAGCGACATTGGACTTTTTTGCATGAAGCGATGCTTTCTGGTTAATCGCTTTGTGGTCTCACGCAACACTCTGAAAAATTTAGATCTCTGCTCGCTCGCTCGCTAGAACAGTTTGACCGCCGTCGAAATGTGCCACCAGCGGCCGCACATAATTCTGTGTGCCAGACTCTCAATCGGCGACTCAAACAAAGCTTGCATAATGACCGCAGGACTTTGTGGTCTCAGCGCGCCTCGGAACCGGAGACTGATGCTCTCTCCGCTAATTTCCGCAACCTCTTCCAGCTCATTCGGTTCACCGGTCCCAGAAGGTCTGGTGTCAGCGTGACTATCTGTTAAGCGGATGGGTCACGAATCACCAACCTGCGAAGACGCGCAGAGCGTTTGGCCGAACATTTTCAGTATCAGTTTAATCCCCACCCATTGTCCGCTAGCATGCTAAGTACACCCAATTGCATGCCCTGGGCACTTTCATTGGAGCCACTTAATGGAACGGTTTTCGTCGAGATTCGACACACCAAAATATTCTAGTCTTCCGACTCGGACAATCTTCTTCCGGAGATGTTGAAGTTTGGAGGCCGAGCACTTGTCAAACAGTTGAAATCGCTGTTTTCCAGGATATGTCAGGAAGAGAAGATTTCATCTTCCCTATTTTCAAGCAAGGTGCTCGCACATACTGTGCTAATCATAGGGGAATCAGTTTTATGCAGGTTGCTTCTGAACTGCTGGCATCCGTTGTGCTCCGCAGACTATCCTCTATCCGCTTGTTGTTTTACCGAGAAGTACAAGCTGGCTTTCGCCCCTGTTGAGGAGGCGTGGACCAGATCTTCACGCTACGCCAAATGCTTGGACACCGCCATCTCTACCACAGGCCATTCATTTTCGTCTTCTTGGACATTCGAGTAGCATTTGACTCGATCGGCCGGCCTGCTTTATTACACTGTTTCCTAAGAAATGGAGTCCCTAAGAAGTACACTTATATCATTCCAACGCTTCAGTTCCAAGTGTCAGGTAGAGTGAGGGTGTATGGCAAGCTTTCATCGCCCTCCGCTATCTCTAGTGGTGTACGACAAGAGTGCTCATTGTTTCCATGCCTCTTCAAGTTCGCGATTGAGGACGTCCTGTTGGGATCACTAGGAGGCTCCCATAATCTCGTATGCTTCTTCCTGGCAATAGCCTAAATAACCTAAATTATGCTGATGACATCGCTCTGCTCGGCAACGACTCATAGAGTTTACGGCTCATTTTGAACCGTCTGGCGATTGATGCGTCCAAATATGGTATGCGCTTTTCCCTTGAATCGTAAAATGGCTAATCAAGGACTGAAAGTCATCTGCCCCCTCAGTTACCATTGAAAGAACACAGCTGGGGCTTGTGGGCAACTTTGTCTACCTCGGTAGCTGTATTTCTGCTGATGCCACTATTATGTAAGAGGTATCTCATCGCAGCGCCGGAGCCCGGTCGCCATTTACCAACCTGAGTCATTTGTGGCGTCCTCGGTACATATCCATCTCCTTATAGACGATGGCCTAGAATGCTTGTGTCCGCGCGGTCCTGTTGTTCAGAAGTGAGTCCTGGTCAATTCCTGTGGATGACACGCGTAGGCTTTCGACCTTCGACAACACATGTTTGCGGCGGATAGCCCGTGCGCGATGGCAGCATCTGGTTGGTAACGCTGAAGTCCGATGTTGCGTCTTGAAAAACCTGAGCGCCGCGTTTGATCATCTTATCGCAATGCGTCAAGTGAGGTGATTTGACCACCTTCTACGTATATCACGCGAGCCGCACCTTATCTGCTCGCACTGGATTGAATTTGTAGAGAACGCGTAAAGGTCCACTAACCATTTGGCGGCAAACCATGAAATCGCTGACCTTCTGTCTCGCAATCGTCGTCTCAGTACATCTTCTTGGTTGAAGGTCCAAGGATGAGGACTGCAAATGGCTTGATACACTAGGCGATATGGCGCGAAACCAGAAGCAGTGAAAGGATTGCATATTGAAATGTTTTGAACAAGATGATTAGAGCTACACCATTCAAAACGTCAACAAAGAACAAAATGACGTGTGAAAGCAAACTGTTAGGAAGGAATACGAGAGTCGAACAAGCCAGGACCCCATCGCCGCGGCCGGCGATCCAAACTCATCCGCCCTGATTGGGGCTAACAGAAAACCAACCAGGAGCAGCGGCCAATGAACGCTAGGTCGAAGTTCCTTTGTTGGTTGTAAGTTAACCTTACCAGAGCTTTCCACGGTCGCTTTAAATACGATTTACGAACATTCCATTCTACCTTTATAATGAACGATGTGATTTGTTAATTCATTCCTGTTGCTTTACTCGTCCGATCCTGTCTTCTCTCTGTCCTGTGGGAGGCCAGCGACTTCGAGTTTGATTGGGAATCAAGCGTCCATTCAAGCGAAGGACGAACACTTCACAAACAACGACAAAAACAAAAAGCCAACATGCCAAAAGATATTTGTTATCTGTTCCTGATGTTTCTACTTTTATACTGTTGTTTCTCAAGGATTTTCGCTGGATCAATGTCTATCTATAGACTGCTGCAAATATATATATATATATATTTATATATAGCATGCAACAACTCAGAATGTCGAACAAGTTTGTGAAATCTAGGTAGACAGCATCTATACCATCATCGGCAAATTCCGTCCAGTATACACCAGCTATTAGTAGATTAGTAGTGCGGAATCGATTTCAGCGACATCCGTGCTGCTCCGGAACCAGAATTTTATTACTCTCCATTTACCTCATGAGTACCTCCTCGATAATGGTCTCCATGATCCTGGAGATCACCGGAAGTAGTATTATCGGCCTATGCCACGCTAATTCTGTACGGCTGCCACTTTTATAGACTGGGTTGATGATCCCGTGCTTCAACATTGTAGGAACCTGCATCTACTTGACAATGCAAAACAATATTGCTGAGGGTTCAGCTAAACTCCTGGCAACCACCTTCAACGCGTTTGAGCGAATGCCGTCTGCATTAGATGAGCTATACTCGATCAACTATATCATCCGCCGCAGTACATCTGTGGTTTGTACAGGATATGTGGTTAAGCCCTGAAGGCAACATGAGGTGCGTAGGCAGGATCTACGTTGACGGTACATTTTGCAAGATACAGCTAAATTGTTGTTCAAGAAGATTGGTCGTCTCTTGTGTCATTTGCACTAAGTCGCATGCTGTGTGCAGAGTAGGAATTCAGCACTTAACTCCACGAAGTTTTTTCATGTGTGTAAAGTAGCTAAGAACTGGAGCAAAACCACAAGATCCTCTTGGTACTTTACTGTATCCTCCCGGACGGGTTTGAATTAGTGGTTCCTTTGTGTCGTACAGACAGCCCGGGTGTCTGCTCCGAAAGGCTATGTGGGTGCGCTAAACCGCATTCATCAATAACACGCAGTTAATTGTCCTGTCCCTTAAAAATGAATTCGTCTTCTGCGAGTGAAGGTTGTTGGTTTTTGATGTGTCTATGGTATGTTGAATCGGTTGACAAATTCTCCCCAGGCCTCCTTGAGGGACAATTCGGCTGGGAAAGACAGACTTGTTGCGCCTATTAAATCGGACAGGTTTTCATAGTTGGTTACGAGGTGAGATCCATCAGTAGTTTTTTAAGATAAACCGCGTGACACATGTAAGGGAATACTAATGTTGCATGATTGGTGCTGCCTAAAGAAGTGTATGCTGTTACTATGTCGAGCATAATTCCCTCGTTAGTAAACCGTGGTCAAAGGCGGCCGATTTATTTTCTTCCCTTAATCGCGTTGGGAGATGGACATGGTTGTACAGTGATAAAAGAGCGATTGGCTTACGGTTCCACTTTACATTGCTCATCAGTAACGGCCTGGGCTTCCATGGCGTGTAGGCTGTAGTTCCGTACTAGGAGAACGTGGCTGTAAGAACGTGCTAGTACGCTTTTCATAGAGCAAGCCATAAGCTGATCCGTGTCTAAAGTTGCTATTTTTGGTGTTACACGATGATCACAAACGATATCTCTCATCGCATTAGGTGTAGGTGGCACCATAACGAGTCTACAGCTTGGACCCGTGTGTCGTCAACGCGATCGACTTTTGGGTCAGACTAATAGTAGATAATTACACAAACGCTCATATTCGGTCGATCGCGCGTCAGGAGAGACATACCAGGCGGTGAGTTCTCAGCGTCGCTGACTGGGTAATTCAGCCAAGTCTCGGTTATCATGATGTGGTTCCAAGGTATTGAGCAATGACGATATCAAAGCTCGGCCATCTCGCCAAGGTGGCTTTGTGTATTTGTAAACAAACTGTTCGGAGCTAAGAATATTAGAAGCGCATCTGAGCACACAAGCATCTCTTGCGAAGTATCATTGACTGGCCGTCGCAGTGAGACTGGACATTACGGTGGTGCGATGGTTTGTGTGCCTCAGTGATCTATTGAACTATGCTGGGTGGTGCTTTTGCAACTTCAGAGCCACTCATAACAGATTGTTCAATGGTTAGATGCCAGACAAACTCGGCTTCCTGGTCCTCCAGGTTAAGGATTAGAATGCGGGTGGCACCTTATTCCTTAAAACGGACTCCTTTTAGCCCACCGCCAAACCCGCTGCCTTGCGGTCAGGTTTTTGAACCAAAGGCTTTGGTTGAGAGCCCTAATCGTTCTCCTGTCTAGGCCTGGGCAACCTGGAAGTATCCTGCCTACGCAATACTATGAACCTTACCTCAAACAATTTGTTGATGCTCTGGCCACCGCAGAGGATAATCAACGGTGCCCTGTCTGTTGCATCGAGCAGGATATGTAAGGGTTTGGATGCTACTGCTCAAACCTACCCGTCTTATTATTTCCCTTCTTGCGCTTTTTCACTCTTGCCGTCCCGTTCCAACTTCACTTTTATCCCTCCCTGTTTTCAACCCCCCGATTCTTGGCCCTTCCCGAACATGCTTTGCTATGAGTTATCTTCTAGTTGCAAATCACATGCTAACGCGGAGCGTCACTTCTATCCTGTCGACAAGCCCATGTCTAACTAAGCGGTGCACTCCAGTTCATCGGCTTGCCTTTGGAGCCCTCGATCCTCCTTCAGATTGGCATGCCTGGAGGTACGCACATTACTACAGATCGGTCAACAGGCAGCACTTGCCCGAACATTAAAGACCCTCATGATCGATATCTGCTGCTTATCGGAGACCCGTCTGCAAGCGATGCTCCGTGCTCACTCTGCGATCCCTTTCAGATGACACCAGCAGTATTTTCTCATTGCGCCTATCCGGTGACGATGCAGCTTCGAGCACCGGCCAAGGCGGTTTTGGTATTGCCCTGAGTCCCCGAGCTGAAGCTACTCTGGTTGATTGGATTCCAATCAGTAGCCGGTTGTCTACGGTCCGATTGGCTGGCTCGTTTAAAACTTCGAAGTCGCGCGGGACTAGTAGATGTCTATTCATCATCACTGCCCATGCGCCCACAAACTGTAGCGATGATTCGGTAAAGAACGACTTCTACCGCCAACTGACTCAGCTCCTTAGCCACAGAAGAAGCACGGACACTGTTGTGCTGGCGGGGGATATGAACGCACAAGTTGGAAAGTTGTCCACTGATGAACTGCACCTGAGCGGCCAACATGGTGTAGACTCCCGTAATGATAACGGGGAGCGGTTACTTCATTGGTGTAAGGATGCCCGCTTATTTCTTGCGAGCATTAAATTCCGACGCAGCACTCGCCGGGGGATGGCTTGGCGTCCACAAGCCTCGAACCAGTCTTGGACGCAAATCGATCACATTGCAAACAGTTACCGATAGAGAGGCTGCCTCCAGAACTGTCCCTCGATTTGGAGCACATGTGGACACCGATCATGCAATTTTATGTGCTGACGTGCGGATGCGTTTTGGCGGACGCCCACGACGACGCTGTGAGCGCATTGACACCAGCCAACTGACAAAGCCAGCTGTTCTGAATGCCTAGCAAAGTACGCCGAAATGCGAGTTGAGTAAGCGCTCACCAGAGACCACTGAAGGACACTGGTCCCATGTTCACCAGACCTTACGAGCAGCAGGCCACTCCTTATTTGGTAAGTCTAATCGCCAACATGGACACTGGATCTCTTCGCGGTCTCTGGAACTTATCAGTGCTTGTCGGCATATTCCAGCTGGAAGCAAACACAACGAAACTCGCAAAGAGCTCCGTGCAAGACTCCGTGCTAGTCTGAAGAGAGACCGCGAATCTTGGTGTTCTCTTCATGTGGCAGAGCTGGAAGTGGCTGTTACCCCTAGTAACCTTCAAAATTTAATCCGTCTGATATGGGGAACCAGCAGCAAGAGATCTGGCGTTAGTGAAACTACACGTATCCAGAGTGGACAGCCTATCCACAATTTGTCAAAACGTTTACAGCGTTGGGCTAACCATTTTGAAAAGCTATTTAATCGCCCGGAATAGTTCGATTCCTCACCGGCCAGTGATCGCTCTGTTCCGTGGGCTGTCCATTTGGATGCCTCCTGTCGCTCAGAAGTCGAACGTGAGATCGCACCGTTGAAGTTGAACAAAGCCGCGGGACCAGATGATCTTCCTCCAGCCCTCTTCAAATTCGGGGGCACTACTCTTGTTGATGATTTACATGAGTTACTAGTCAAACTGTGGGAGCAGGAAACTGTCCCAACCGACCATAGCCGCTCCGTTATTGTTCCCATATGCAAAAGAGGCTCGAGTTCGGAACGCGGCAATCGTAGAGGAATCAGGCTGATCCCCATCGCCACCAAATTACTTGCCTCGGTAATGCTTCACAGACTGACTGGCGCTCGTGAAAGCTAGATTCGTGAGAAGCAAGCCGGGTTTCGTCGAGGTCGTGGCTGCATCGACCACATCTCCACCTTGCGTCAGTTGTTGGAGCACCGTCACACATATTGGCGGTCCACGGTGGTCGTGTTCCTCGACATCAACGGTTCCTTTGATTCGGTGGATCGATGTGCCCTTTGGAATTGTCTACTCAGGAAAGGTGTGTAAATATTATCCGAGCATTATATGCGCGTAGCACAGGCGGAGTGAGGGCTTACGGCAAGCTGTCGTCGCTCTTTACTGTCTCCAGCGGTGTGAGACAAGGATGCCCATTGTCACCTTTCCTTTACAACTTCGCTAATGACGAAGTCATGGAGAATGCACTTACAGGACACGACTTAGAAGGTGTGGAGCTACTCCCAGGCGAAGGACTTGTTGACTTGGAGCATGCAGAGGACATTACCCTCATCTGGGACAGCTCCCAGGCGTGCCAAGTTGCACTTGACAAATTAGCACTGACTGTCAGCCACATCGGGCTTTGCTTTGCACCATCAAATTGCAAAGCTTTCCTCCAAGATTGGCAGGGACAGCCTCCTTCGCTGACCCTTGGTGGGGCTCAGCTAGAAGTCGTTCAGAAATTCAATTTCCTGGGAAGTTGTATCAGCGTCCTTGGGATCGAAGATGAGACCACGAACCGTTTAGCAGATGCTCGAGGCGCTTTTGCTAACCTTCACCATTTATGGCGCCGTCGCGACCTCACTGTCGTCCTGAAGGGCAGAGTGTCCAATGCAGCGGTACGTTCGACCTTACTGTACGGTTGCGAAACCTGGTCCCTAAGATCGGCGGACATGAAGAGGCTAGTTACGTTCGACCATCGGTGCCTTCGCAGTTTGGCTCACATCTGGTGGGAACACGGCGTGAGCAGCGAGCGTGTCCGAAGCATTGTTTATGGCACAGGAAAAGGAAATGAACCGCTCAGCACCGTCATTTCACGCACCAGGCTCCGATGGCTCGGCCACGTGTTGCGCATGCCAGCCCACCGACTCCCACGACGTGCACTGCATGCTCACTGGGGGTGTGGATGGAAGAAGAGGAGGGGTGGCCAAGCGATGAATTTGTCGAGAGGAATGAAGACCCTCACTTCGGAGCTGGCCTCGGTTGGAACGTCACTGCTCTCTGTTTGGGGCCCAAAAGCGAATGAACACGTTTGGCTGGATACACTTTCTGACATGGCTAGGAGCCGATCTCAATGACGTTCCTGCTATGATTTTCTTGTCCCTCCCCATCCCTTTTAGCCTCCCCTCCAACCACGATCTCACTTCGTAACGTAAGATGATTTTACATACTAATTTTTCTTGTTGCCTAGTTGCTGGCTGGTAGCTATCCGGAACGATGCCCAACCGTTGCTGGTAGCTCAGCTGGCATGTAACTGTTGTATTTATTTTCTTTTTCTTTTATGTATTGCGGCACAGTAGCTGAGGTGTTTTCCACCTCTAGCTAACGTGTATAATGATGGTGATGATGACAGCTAACCGGGTTTTGCCAACAATCGTGCTTGGATGCATTTCTGACTTACCACCCAAGGCCGCTTCGAACTGGCGCACAGAACACTCCCGCTATGGCATGTGATGGATTACTTGTTTCGACTTCAGATGGCAAGAGTGTTACACTGCATCCGCGTTCAGCAAAGCATACAGCCGCGCTCGCAACAAATGTCGCTTTTTTGTGTTCCTTTAGTTAATGGTAGGCTGACTTCGACCACCTTTAAACGCATTTCCCGTTGCATTTTGCTACGCAACTTGTACCAGATTCCAAGCCACATATCGATCAGTTTTTTGAAGTTGCGTATAACTATCAGCACTACTAAGCCACAACCTTTATAGTTAGATGGTAAAAGTACCCTCGGCATTGAGTCGGCAATCATTTCACTACAAAATTGTACATCACTGATGTAACGTCACCGCCCTAAGTCAAAAGTTTGGATGTGCGATTTGCCAGAGCCTGGCTTTTTGAAACATCATGGACAAATACTGATTTTCGTCGTTTTACTTGCAGAACTCTTCTGCGTTTTGCTTCTTTTGCCGACGCTTAGCCATATCAAACTGAGTTTGAGTGACGGTCGATCCTAACCAAACTGGTCTGTTTGACCTGCCTTCCGTCTAGTCGGCATTTGAAGTCCCAGGTCCCCCAGTAATCTGCCTTTGTTGAAGTACAATTTGACTCAGACAACTTACAGTTTACTAGGTTCAGTGAGTTCCGCTTCTTACCAGTGTTCACAATTTTTGATAAGGGTTTTTTTCTGACGGTGCAAAGGGTGATATTCCCGGTGCCACAGTAGTATTCGTGTCATTGCTAGCACTCAGTGAAATATGTGTGGAGCCGGGCAGCGCAAGCCACCCATGGTCCTTCTGCGGGCACAGGCGTCCTGTGGCTGTCCTAAGTAGGCCACAGCGACTGGCAAATTAGGAAAGAGATGCCGTCAACCATAATGTATTCACATGTGTGCCCATTACTCTTATTGTGAGTCCTCATGCGTCAACTACCGAAAAATTTTGTTGCCAGGCTTTCGGCAATATTGGATAAGTTGGGACGCAATAGTGTAGCATGTGCCACGGATAGATTCCCGGGAGAGACCATTCTAATTAAAGTCGGAGTAACGGAAGTCAGCAGATCCAGGTTGCCCGCATGTTAACCATATCTGGATGTTGGGGTACCCATCTTCACGCTGTTGGCACTACGCTTGCTTTAGCTACTCCAGTCAAAGACGGAGTTTAAGTCTGAACATCGGGACCCAAATTTTGCTGCAGCTGTTTTCAATGCGCTTGCTCTACCTGCCGTAGCAGGTTCCAGACTCGTTGTTAGTTTGTCGCATTTCTGTACCAGAACGGCGATACACCTAACAAGTACGATGAATACACACAGTACGGAACCAAACGAAAGCTGGTGTGTTGTATTGTTTCTTCCCCTCCACTTACAGTAACTATACCCATTTGGGATGAAATTGCTTAAAGCAGTTACAGTATGTACTTTCAGTTCGCGTGCCCCTGGGGCACGACTTCGAACAGTGGCCGTGTAGCCATCAGTTTCCGTGGGTTGTTGCGTATCAAGCTGATGGCTAACGTCAGTCACGTTTGCAAATGCCATGGCGTTAGGTTAACAACCAGCCTCTGGTGCTCCGTGCGTGTCGAGAAGGCACACGGGATCGGTTGCCAACATTCAGGTGGTCGGACCACATGTATGAAAACGAAATGACGGAAAACAACACATGCTTTGTTGTAGACAATGAGGGTTTGACTATCGAGCTGGCCGGAATTCCACTTAGCAGGAAGCACGTGGGCGCTTGAATAGTGGTAAGACTGACGTCCGTTTGAGGGATGTTAAGATGGTGGATGGTAAAGGAGCTGCAGCCAGAAACAAGGTGCCGGAATCTTGTAATTAGGAAATCAGAAGAGTAGTAGGGAGAGTTGAATTTTATAGGAAGAAATTCATCACATCTAGGCTCACTCAGACAGCTGTCACACGCCCGGAAACCTGAGTTGCATACGCGTAAGTACAATAATGTGCAACTAGGTTGAGTAGTAGGTTTACGAAATAGATGAGTACTAACATATTCCTGACACAGACGTTATACTTTAAAGTAACGTAGGCACTGCGCTAGGGCAGGTTATTGCGAGGCATCTTCCTTGGTATAATAATGGTTGGTTAGTAATATACTGGATAGACACAGCGCTTCGTCAGTGTTATGGAGCTCTTGGCAAGTGTGGTTCTAAAACTCACCTTTGGACCAATAAACGGATATCACTGGAAGCAACCGAAGAACGCTTGTGATAAATAAATAAATATTTTATTCTCGACTATGCGAGGCACGCCAATCGAGGCATGATCAGGTAGGTACAGCTGTACAGACATTTTATGGCAACTGTAGTGACAGTAGAAAATTGTTCATATGTCCATGCTTGGAACTGTGCAATGGTGAACACGCGAAACAACGATTTGGTTGTAGTGGATCGGGACCCATTTGGTTGGACATAATCGCTCTGCCATATATTGCAGTCATACCTCGAAAAATAATAGATTGAGAATCCTGAATGATCCAATGGAAGGTAATTGAAGAGCACGCCAAAATGATGACGCTAATTGGTCTGCCAGTGTGAGGTTATGGGCTGTGACTTTATTCGGTGGCGAGTCACATTCGCCACGTTGCAGTGTTGTTAAACGGACATTTGTGGCTTTTTGTAGGGAGAACGCTTGCCAGGCGAAAACCCACCACGTCCTGAAACACTGCCGCCAATCCATTTAATGGCAAGTTGAAACTGGCTATATTTCTCCTTGAACGTTTGTTTGCTCCGTTATTCGCAGTCAAGTTGCGTCCAATTTTTCTGCTGACTGATGCGTGCCTGGGTCCTGTCCTGTGCCAGATCGGTAGGTCAGGAACTAAACATTATTTCTGGATATGATGTGTTGATCATCTGCAGAACCACGTGAAGTCACCGAAGGATAGACGTTGAAATATGTTGAAGTGTTGGAGGATAGGATAAGGTTCCGAAGAAAGAATCGCAGATCCCCCTGGGTATGTAGTGAAATTGATTAGAAATATGGGAAACCACGGTCATTTGAGTGGTCAAAGCGGATTGAAGAGCTTAGAATGACCGATTGCTCAAGCTTTGTATCGGCAGGAGAATGTGCCTTCCGAAGTCGAAAGTCCTCCAGTCAAGAGATATGTGGAAGAGGTTCCCCTTTCCACCTAGGACAGAAAATTATTGGCATTAAGGCAGTTTTCCCTGATTCGGTGAAAGATGATTTCAATCAGCGACATAACGATCTCCATCAATACAGAAGAAGAACGGCTGCTGTGGTGATAGCTGGTTATCTAAACGCACAAGTCGGGAAATTGTTCTCTTATATGCCGCATCTGGGCAGCCGACATGGTCTAGGCTCCCATACTGATAACGATGCGCGGTTGCTACACCTGTGTGAAAATGGTCGTTTCCTTCTAGCGAGCACTAACTTCCGACATAGCACCCGCAGACGAGTGGCTTGGTGCCCACCTTCTTCGGACCAGCCATGGACGCAAATCGATCAGACCGCGATTAGTTACCGCTGCAGAGACTGTGTCCAAGACTGTCGTTGGATTTGGAACACCAGCGTGGACTCCAATCACTCTCTTGTGTGTGCCGACCTTCGTGTGCGTTTCGACGGACGTCCGCAACGTCACTCTGAGCGCATAGACACCAGCCAACTGACGAAGTCAGGTATTCTGAATGAGTATCAAAGTACTCTGGCATCCGGGCTGTAAGCGCCCACTGAACACTATTAAAGATCACTGGTCCCATATTCGCCAGACATTAATATCAGCAAGCATGTCTTCCTCTGGCAAATAAAATTGTCAAACTGGACATTGGGTCTCTACACAGTCTCTGAAATTTCTGGACACTCACCCATGTATTCTGGCTGGAAGCGAATACAATCGAACTCGCAAAGATCTCAAAGCAAAACTGCGAACTAGCCTGAAGAAAGCCCGTGAAGCTTGGTGGTCTCATCGTGCCTCGGAGATGGAAACAGCCGCTACCGTTGGTAATCATCGTAAGTTATTCAGTCTGATACGGGAAACAGGTAGCAGGGGACCTGGTGTTAGCGAGACCATACGCGACGAGAGTGGACAGTCGATCCACAGACTGTCAAAACGCCTGGAGCGATATGCCGAACATTTTGCAGGATAGTTTAACCAATCTGAGTTATCACTTTCTTCTTCGGGCATTGAGTGCACTTCTCCCTTGGCAATCGCCTTAGATCCGCCCTCATGCGCAAAAGTCGAACGTGAGATTAGTCTGTTGAAATGGCATAAGGCCGCAGGGGCAGATAGAATTCCGCCAACCCCTTCAACTTTGGAGGACCTACACTTCTAAATGATTTACCCGAGTTACTAGTGAAACTTTGGCAGCAGGAAACTGTCCCGATAAACTGGAGCATCTCGATCATAGTCCCGATTTTCAAGGAAGGCACCCGTACGGAATGCGGCAATCATCGTGTGATCATTCTGATCTCAATCGCCTCTAAATTGCTTTCCTCTGTCGTTCTCCACAGATTGACTGGCACTCGTGAAGGCCAGATGCGCGAAGAGTAAGCTGGGTTTCGTCGAAATCGAAGTTGCATCGACCACATTTTGCGTCGATTGCGTCAATTGTTGGAGCACCACCATGTTCATTGGCGTTCCACCGTCGTCGTGTTTCACGACATCAAAGGTGCCTTCGATTCTGTTGATCAATGCGCACTTTGGGACCGTCTGCTGAGAAAAGGCGTGCTCAATAAAAATGTAAACATTATCAAAGCTCTGTAAGCGCATAGTTTGAGCAGGGTGAGGGTTTATGGCAAAGTGTCGCCACCCTACAATATCTCCAGCTGAGTGAGGCAAGGTTGCCCGTTGTCACCTTTTCTCTTTAACTTCTCCATTGATGGAGTCATGGAAACAGGGTTCGCTGGACATGACCTTGAAGGTGTGGAGCTACTTCTTGGTGAGCGACTTCTTGACTTGGAGTATGCGGACGACATTGCTCTCATATGTAACAGCTCCCAAAAGTGCCAGGCTACACAGGACAGAGTAGCACCAAATGTCCATCGTTTAAATGCAAAGTTCTCTAAGATTGGCAAGGACCCACCCCTGCGCTGACCCTTGGTGGTGATCAGCTAGAAGTCGTTAAGGAATACAAGTACATGGGCAGTTATATTAGTACTATAAGTAGCAGTATTATCAGAGCTACAAAATATGTCCGTATAGCTTCTAAGTCTTATGCGGTGCATTGGCACTATGTGGATCGTGAGGCTATCCATTTTCCTCTACACCCTTCGTAACTGGCCTGGCAGTGGAAGATGAGCCGGGCTATATCATAGTCAACTGTCAATCACGCAGCTTCTCGGCTGTCACCCATAGCGAAGTGGAACTAGCTTCTGGCATCCTTAAGTCATAGGGGCGGGACCCGGCAGAGGTCCGCTGGGAGGCGTCCCACTGACGAGACCCATAAGGTCGAAACCCCGGGGTCTGGTGCTTTTCCAGACTAGTCTAATTCTCTGATTGGGAGTGGCGATGATGAAGTAGCTGAATTTGGCCAAAATCCCCGCTACTCATCATTTATATTAGCTCCAGTAGGATCGAAGCTGGGATTACGAACCACATGGCAAAAGCTCGAGGTGCTTTTGCCAATCAGCGCCGCCTGTGGCGGAGACGCGACATCACTCTCGCCTTGAATGGCAGCAGGTATAATGCAGTAGTCCGTTCAACCCTCTTATACGGTTGTGCAATTTGGCCCATCAGGTCGACAGAAATAAAGAGGCTAGACACGCTCGACTATCGCTGCCTTCGCAGTGTAGCTCATGTCTGGTGGGAGCACCGCGTGAGCAATGAGCTTGTTCGGCGTCCCGCATTTGGTGCAGGAAGAGAGAGAGAGTGAATCGCTCAGCCCCATTATATCACGCACGAGGCTCTGATGGCTGTGTCACGAGTTACGTATGCCAGCACACCGAGTCCAGCGACGCGTATTGTTTGCGTGCCTGTGGTGCGATTGGAAGAGGAACAGGGGAGGCAAAGCAACGACTTGGTCGACAGAAATGGAAACCCCAATTCGAACTTGGCGCCAGGTGGTGCATTCCGACTGCCTGGCTGGGGTCCCAAGTACGACGAACACGTTTGGTTGGACATACTTGCTGATACAGGGAAGATCCGGCCCCAATAGCGTTTGTGTTGTGAGTTTCTTTGTCTCTCCTCTCCCGCTCAACCTCCGCCTACAGTTACTATGAAAATTATTAGGAATAATAGGACTACTTTGATGCAGAATATCTGGCTGCTAGCTCTCCGGAAGCATGTCCACCCGTTAACGGTGACAGCCGACGTGCCTCTGGTTCACGTTTTCGTTTTTCTTTTTGTGTTGCGGCACAATAGCCGAGATGTTTTCCAACTGCATCTAACGTTTATAATGATGGGGATGATGATGATGATATTTGAGGCAGCTTTTAATGTTTTTGTCAATACACCATTGAGGGTTTCATAATCCTTATGGACAACCTTTTGGCTGTTCGCCCGATGTACGTGGCACTGCAATTACATTTAGCCTAGTAAAATCAAAGGTACTGACTCTTTAGTGAGGCTGTTCAAACAAAACTCGTGTAGCCTCTCTTCTTTTCGGTGGGGCACCAAGAACTCCGCTGCACAATTGCATCCCTTTATGACGGGACGCAAGCAATTGTGGAATTAACTATTCTTTTGTTTCTTTTCGTTGACCAGTGTGACAAATGTATTCTGCTTTGGAATTTCATCCCGTATTTCCTGCGGCACAATTTCCTTACCAGCTTTGGATATAACCGTGCTAGGGTGACCATTTTCACATAGGGTAGAGCGACACCCTATAATTCTTCCCCATTCTCTTTTCTGAAAAGATACGACGAGCTCTCACAAAACAGGTCTGCACGAGGGAGCGCTTTACGTTCATAGAACAGTAGCTGTTGAAGTTTGGGATGCCCCATATAACTCTGATCATTGTAAACGGTAAAATTACCACGCAATTCTCAAGATGGATGATTCGAGCTAACCCTAGATTTCCACCCGCTGTTTGTTTACCCACCCTATGCCCCATGGTTACTTGCCCTCCCGATCTAAGTGTTATGTATTCTACAAGATGAATAATATGAAGTAATCTATCCACTCACACAATTTATGTGTCATGGTTACATGCCAACCGACCCAGCTATTATGTAATTAGCAAGCTGCATGTCGCAATCTCAGTCTGGATGACCAGAGAAGACGCCTGGCCAAATTGGTGAGCGCTGGCTTACCGCTTATCCCCATGTGAACTCATATCGATGTTGCCATGACTCCAACTCTCATGGTGGAAACCGTTCGCGCACACTGTGCAACCCGTCCAGACCACCTTCCACACACCCCTCAGACTTGAATCTTCCTCCCGTCCCATGGGTACGCACCTCCAGATTCCTCCCACCTCCCACTCTTTGACTGAGCTAAGCCCAGCCCATCGCGTTCCGTCTCATACACTGTATAACGAACCAATGAGTCAATAGCTAACGGACCTAATAAAAGTCATAGTCCGATCGTGGACTCGGTATCGTGTGACTCCTTGTGTACGGTGGCAATTAGCATTCGCATTCCTTTTGGACATTGTGAAGGCCGGTTGTTTCTGAACTGATCGGCTAGTTTCAAGGTAAGTACCTAATGTATTTACTTACTCTTTGAATAGTACCGTAGGTAACGGCTTGGATTCCTTTCTTGGTTGAAACCAGGAGATTTTACGTGTCACTCGAACCCCCAAGCATAGTCGTGGCTTACGTTCATGGTTATTGATCTAACGAACAACCCATCGGAGCTCTTGTTCAAAGCTACATTCAAGCACTGGGACTTATGTTCACTTAGCATAGTTAACCCGATCTCATGGTGATCTCTTTTAAATGTTTTAATAATGCTTTGTGCCTTCTGAGCATCGTCCGCCTTGAGATAATTGTCATCAATGTCATACCCTAACATTGCGATTATTCTTGTCAGTCACAGGCGTGTTACTTACAAGAAAAAAAAAACGATAGTGAAACGTGAAACGAACATTCATGAAAAGCAAACCGGTCATTCAGCGCTGTTGATCGCGAACAGTCGTCCAACACTGCGCGCAAAAGCAATTGAAGCAAGTTGTTAGATTACCGTGGTCCTGATTATCCCACTGAGATTCGCTCACGAACGCTTGTTTCACCACTGCGCTTTCGTTTATTTTTTTGTACGCCTTACGCCCACGACTGAGAGAGTGATCCAAATGCTAACATATCACGATATCCGTCTTCTGCGTTGATGCAGTGGTTAAAGAGGACAAAATGTTTCACATGTCGTCAATGTATAAGACATAAAACTGTGCTCCCTGGATGGACCGACAACGTTTGATGTTTACTCTACTTGGGCAGTGAGGATGTCAGCTGCACCCTCAACTGAACATCTTTTGTACAAATGGGAATTATGGTCTTAGTTCGGTGTACTATAAACCCCACTCCCCATGCATTGCTGCATGTGATGTTCAGCGTCTTTCCAAGGCGACACATGTAAAGTGGGAACAGACACCGGAAGACCAGTCGCTTGTTCCATACTTAGACTCCGAATTATGCCAAATCACGCGCTTTTGTTTTCGCCGGTCTAACTGTACCTGCAGTGGCATGTATATCGGCCGCACAGCAAGGCAGTTGTCTAACCGAATTTCGGAACACATTCCGTGGAACCTAAATTTGAGTGGTGCAGCACTACCTCCTAGTTGTGTCGCACAGTGCTTAGTTTACTGAATGGTGTGTCAAAACCCGCGCGAGGTACAAAAGGACATCAGTGAACAGTACCATAACGAGTGAAGGATTTCGATGTTGCTGTCTTTAATCACTGGACTCCACGACACGGTTCATCCTTTTTGGACGCATCAGATACTAATAGCATGGTAGAGACTTGGACTTGGCCCATGGTCCTTGGTGGCTATCACCATGACCACTAGGCTATTTAACTCCGCTAAAAACGCTTGACACAGCTGTTAGGCGCTGAGTATCGGGTTCTGGAGCACCCGCACTTTAGTTCGAATTGTGACACCCAATCTCAGTTGTAGCGTCGGTTGATTTTGAAGTCAACCAGCACCATTCGGATACGGTCCCATCAGTCGTTAACCGTTGCGCTAGGCGTTACCCGGCATGACCCGGTGGCAAAGGAGGTAGAGGGTTCGGCTAACGTGCAATGGTCCCGTGTTCAATGCCTGCTCTCCTTGTGAGACCAAATGAGGTCAAAACGCGTCTCGGAGTGTAGTCTTTTCGGGTGGGCAGCACCTAATATCTATGTGCCTCATCAATTACGGTCCCAGCGAACGCAGTGACCATGTTTCGCTTCAATGTCCATCGCGGTCCACATTGAAATTGTGCGTCACAATCCATTCCCACAACGAGTGCTTTAAGATGACCCCTTAAGTTCGAGAAGAGAACTCATCATTTTAATTTTAAAGTAAAATCATAACGTAAATCTTTGAGATCATGCTGTGTGAACAGTGAGCATTTTATTCACCTTAACCCATGATGATGTTGATGTCATCCAGGTAAACAGCTACTGTTGATTGATTGGTCAAAATGGACTTCATATTTTTGCTGGAATGTGGCTGATGCGTGTTTTATTCCAAATAGCAAATAATCATATTGTGTGCTGTGTTTTATTCGCCAGGAACCATTTGCAGTCTTCTGTACTATCTATTAGAAAACCCGCCTCAGCAAGATTCGACGTTGATAAATTGGCGCCATCTTTGGGCTTGATAAACAAATCCAGTTGAACTGATAGTGAGTGTTAGTGGGACACAGAAACAATTCCAGTAAGGTAAATACTGCCTACAAGCCCCAAATTTTCTAACCATAATAACAGGAACTGCCCATGCTGGGTAACTTGAAGAAAACGTCAGGGTACCGTGAGGCAAAGTCTTGTCTAACAGCTAGCCGTACGGTAAATCCGATTGTATGACCAAGCATCTGCGCGCACATGGCTTCAACTTTACCATGCAAAGTAAAGCAGACGGTTTACATTCTTCTAGCATTTCATAGAGATTCCGCTTAAAGCATTCTGCACATTTCGCTTCTCACAACTCCGCCTTACCGGGGATAGCCCCTCACCCACTCTGCTATTTCGAGCACACAAATCTTGATGGTCCTTAACATGGGTCCACCTTTGGGTTCCCACTCTAGTCGGGCATGTGCTGTTATTTGTGCAGCAAAATATGTAGGACAGGACCATCTTGCACTGGGCTATGTTGATACGATGATGTCGGTTACAACCATGTACTTAAGTTCCGCACTTATGACGCCTGCCCTCTGAACTGAACCAACCATCTGTTTTAGATCTTGTGCTCATTAACAAGAATCTAATAGCACCGCTTGGTCGCAGTGAACACGTCACACTACCCTTCCGTCACATCTTCTAAGTCGAATACATTAGTTCAAACACTGAAGAAGCCCAAGTCGTCACCCATTACGAGCCCTTGTCGTACCTCGTTCATGCAATTAACGGGTCTTTACTAACTAAGGAACATCCCGATGTCGCCTGGATGGAGTCTGTCA
The DNA here is from genome assembly GCA_944474145.2 of Dicrocoelium dendriticum. NCBI lineage: Eukaryota > Metazoa > Platyhelminthes > Trematoda > Plagiorchiida > Dicrocoeliidae > Dicrocoelium > Dicrocoelium dendriticum. The sequence goes on from OX104064.1 coordinate 87,868,672, forward strand.
CCCATTTCACAATGGCTAGCCGTATTTGCAGCGGAAACTAAATTATTTCGCCTGAGCCAAATGAAGTCCTTCCTGAAGAACCGGACTCGAAGATTCATTGCATTAAACGATAGCCTGAGGCGTTTATACAGCCTCCGCGTGTTCGTATATCTGGGACGTCTACATAAGGAAATTGTTGCGTCAAATTGGTTCGCAAAATTAAGTTAAATTATCAACGAAATGCAGTGATTGCATTCAGCACGATCCCTGAAACGCCATACAGGCACGTCAATAAGCGCTGCAGCATACAGCACAGAATCCCAGTTCTACACGCAGCAGATGATCTGACGAAAACTACACAAGAGGCGGTTAACAATTCCTCCGTACTTTTCAGTGTGAATCGTCACCTCACCGGTCTTTTACACAGTTCACATCTCCCCTAGCTTTAAGCCATTTATCCTTTACCGCAGCAACTGTGCTAAAAAAAATCAATTGTTCTTCCGCGTGCACAGTTCTCCTGGCGTAGACTACCCACACTTGATGACACTCAAAAGAGCTGCCACGAACGTCACTTAACCATTGGGTTAGTTCGTTTAACAAGGCCTTGCTGAACCTCCGGTTCCCACAACGTGGAAGCACTGAAAAGTCATTCCTATTCACAAAGTGACAGTTGTGCAGGGCCACCGAACTACGTCCACTAATTCTCCTCCAGGTACAATCCACAGTTATGAAAATAATTATCGCGAAGACAATTCTAAGCTAACTTGAGCGTAATATCATCATATTGTCACGAGAGCACAGATTCCGTCGAAATCGGGCATGCAGCACAAAGTTGCTGCTAGCCCAATTAAACTGGAGCAAATCAGTAGATGGCAGATTAAGATTTGAACATGGAGGGTTTGGGTGTGGCTCTCTCCCATCTCTGCACTCCACGACCGATGGTTTCGTCTTTGTTTAGACTCATCAAGCAGAGATAGCCGAGCTTGGAGTGGAATTCGACGCATAGTGCTTGGCGGCTATCGCCATAATCACTAGGTCTTTGAGCTCCACGAACTTGGCTATCCGTACTTCCCAATTGCCTAACCGCATGAACCAAAGCATTGTCCTACATAAACTTCCAACAAGTAGGTCTCGGCGACCATCTTTTGAGTTGAATAAGCAGTATCCTGATTTATATTCTGCTTACTGTGCGAGTCCGTAGCCTACTTCCTTACGAAATCGAATTCCAATGTGGTATACCCCAAGGATCGGTACTGGGACCATGTCTATTTCAAGTCTTCGTCAAATCTCTTGCTAGGGTACTCTAGTTGACGATGTCAAGACCCGACATGACATCAAAACAGTGAAGCATGCTGCAACATTGCGGAGAAGTCTCGATAGGGTCTATACATGCTTATTCGAAAAACGGCTCCAGTTCAACTTGGCGGAATGCAAAAGTTTGAGCATAATCCATCAACGTACCTAGGGATATTGACTTGGAGAGAAGCAGTTGCAAAGTACCACCCAAGAAGACAATCTCGGAGTAGTTGTGCGGCATGACTTAGGCTGCTCGAAAGAAGCTGAAAAAGCATGGAAAAAGCCATTCAGCACGTTGGTCTCCTACGAAATTCATATAAGAAGTTCGGACCTTCTATCTTTTTTGCAAATTCTGAACGGTTACAGGTGGTCCCAAGTAGAATATGCCTTACATGCCTAAAGTCTCTGGAGAAAACACGATGCTAATGTGCTTGAAGCTCTACAACGTGGAGCGACCAAAACCGTCAGGGGTTTGTTTGACCTCCTTCATCAACTCAGACTGCCAGCCCTTATCTTGTACAGCGGTGAAAATCAGCGTCAGCGTGATCTCATCATGATGCTCTCTATATAGGCACACACTAAGCACATCGGCCGCGATCTGTCGTAACTCAGCAATAATACAAACTTAACAAGCTACCAGTTCAAATATTTTACGCACTACTGTTGACTTGACGGCCAACAATTTTTCTATCTTCGAGCAGCTTGGACATGGAACGCGCTTCCCTCTCACGTCGTTCCCACTCGATAACGCAACAGACGACTTGACGGCAAATTATCCAAGTTGCATTGCGTGATATAGTCCGTTTCACTCTGAGGACAAAATAACGCGAAGCAAACTGTTTGCTCACCAGCCCTCTCCGTAACGTAGCAGTGAAGAAACCAGCATTAGTGTTCACGAATCGCATGCTGAGTCAACTAAAACCCGAATTTCTCTCTTTTTCTTGCCATTTTTACTTTTGGTTTTACACTACTAGCTCTGATCATCCTACTGACTTGGTGAAAGACATTTTACCCGCTATAAATCGTTGGTCATTCCTGGTTTCGACAATTTACCTTAAGAGGCGTTTACCTCACGTATTTTGCCTGTTGAAAACGTTTGTACCCATGTTCGACATCTGGGTTAATGATACATTGCAGTGTGACGAGTCAAAATTTGACATAACTTATCCTAATCACCTCAAAGTACAGAGGGAAATAAGCTCCGCAAACGTGGTGTGAACAGTTAGAGATTATGGGTAGCTAAGCGTTTTTAGCGAGTGCATCTTCATAGTTAAGAACTACGAAGTATCTCATACAAGGTATAAGTAAAATTTCGAAAAATGAAAAGTTTCCAGAACATAGAAATTCAAACAAGGAAATCGAGTAGCTTTTCGGCGCCTGCGCCAGAGTGCCAGGAGATATTTGCAGTAAAGTGCACTTGTTTACCAAAACAAACTCGACCCGGCAGTTTTTCAACACGTACGAATACATTAAGGACCTGATGCTCAGCTGTTCAAAACAAATGTATGTGGTCCCAAGGTAGGATGAATGATTGGACAGGACAAAAGCAAATGTGGAAACCGGTGGTTCCGGCACATGCGGAAGTTTAGGTAGCCGCTCAAACTGTGCAATGTGTTCAAATTATTTGAAATGCGCGACATTCTGTTCATTCAGTTCCGGTAGCCAATCCCCACTTCTTGGGTGAGACGATGATATCCATTTCAATTAGAATTGCGATTGTCACGAAGGCAATGTATACAAGGATAAGGAGTATTCCGTAGAGTCTGTGGAAATGAAATTTCATAACCAATGCAACCGCAATGTTTGATGCAAGTACCGCCATGAGACAAGAGAACAGAACGGCTTGTGTGAGGGTAAATGACAGCTGCAGGGAAGATAGAATGGAAGGATGAAGACATTTAATAATATGTTGCACTCGGATATTGTACAGAAAACTGGCAAATTGCATTTTGCTGCCAATACAATAATTGTGTATACAGCTTATCTGAGATCTTAGCAATGACAAACGAACAAGACCAAGAAGGAAACAGCAGTTCGGCTAGATATGGCTCTCAGCTACCTAGATGACCTTGTTAACAAGCGCGGAAAGATTGGGTGCATTAACTACCGTATATTAGCAGATTTAAACCGATAATTTTGTGACAATTTTTCATTTCTGTAGTGAGGTGTTGGCTTAAGAAAAAAAATAAGCAATTTGAAAAAATTCGCATGCAAAATCCACCCAGGAATTCACCGCACGCCTCAGCTTCAATCTCCACTTAGCACCACCTTCTAGTGACGGACCGCATTATGTATCATGTGGCGCAGAGTTAGCGCTAGTTCTGGTGGCGAATCAAAAGCGCTTATACATTACGGTCACCCCAACTGACCAGTAGGAGAGCAGTTTTCGCTTGAACTGTGCAGTCAGTGGACCGAGTTTCTGTGAGGGTTGTGTACAACAAACTCAAGGAGTACCGGTCTTCAGCAACAAGTTCAGAGGTCCCTGCGTTTTGACTTATGCAGCTGTCCAAAGCCATTAATTTAGTCTCCTCGCAGTTAAATATATGCTGTCTAACACTCGGTGGTGGAACCACAAACCCTCGCTAACTCGTCTACCTGACCCCGTAACCATATTTGCTTATTTATATACTGCAGGTTGTGTACGGCAAAGCAATATTAGTGCTGTTTTCACACTACCTAAATTGTGCAGTTGCAACGGGATAAATACCAAGTTAAAATAGGCTTTGTGCACCTAGGGAAGTACCTTCTTAGCATTTTACAGTAACTCTGCGGATGGCGAAAAAGGACATCAACAGTACGACGGTACGCAGTACCGAGGCTTCGCTGCCGCCCAACCATCGGTCGCACTTGGGCTACAGATAGTGCTAGGGTCGCCCGGTCCCTAAGCATGCTCGAACCACCACCCTCTGATTAGAAGGTAGGCTTGTGGTCCTTAAGGCTACGGGCCGGCAAATACAGAACTACGTGGAACTAGCGTATAAAAATGAACAAAATGTCTAGTGTGAAATGTGTATGCGTATCCCTCAAACAAACACTTGCGCATCAAGTTGATTGCATTTTGCGTAAACCACTAATCATAACCAGTAAGGCAGGATAGATTCGTGGCAACCTACAATCTTGGAAAATATAACTCCAACTTTGGAACGTGTTTTGCTAGATCACCATGCGATCAGTGAAGGGGGTCGTTTAGAAATTTAAACGATAAACTGGTACGTGTCTATGTGCTTGCTGACAATACAACTGATGGAGGCCTATCTAGACAATCCACAACATCAACAAATAAGTTTTACGACCGTACGCACTGCGCTAATCGACGATTATACAGTGCACTACCAATTTACATATTCAAGAAGTGCGTTGGCTCATAGTGTAGACAGAACATATGTTTGCAGACTTTTGCTCACGCTTGCATATCCGTCGCCTCCTCGGCTGATTTTTATAGTGTATGACAAACCGGCTCCGAGAAGTAGGTTAAACAGCGGTGATCCGATGCACGCGGAATAGGCGATCCGTGGGTAACCATTCCTCGCCAGTAAGCAGTTAGCCATAATGTCTGTAATTGGAAACGCCGAAGCAATCGGATCAGTGATTATGAGTTATTCTTAGGCAAGGATAATTATGAAAACTTGCTTTGCTTGCTATAATAATAATAAAGTAAGGAGTAAGAAATGTATTCCAGTTTATTGAAAATCTAGTGTTTAATCCAAAAGCAATATGTACCACACTGAGGCTGCCACTGGCAACCCATCATCAATGGAGCGTCGACGCACAGTAAGTATGGTGGTGACTGCGCTGTACCACTTGGTGCAACCCTGAGACACCTGAGGTGGCTCGGTCATGTGTGGCGTATGGATTCGTCAAGGATACCGAAGCAGCTACTACATGGTCAGCTGAGTGTTGCGAAGCCGCATATGGAAAAACCGATGCTTCGTTACCAGGATATGATCAAAGTGAGCCTCTCACGTTCTACTCTTGGTTGCAGGTCATGGGATTCGAAGGCGGTTGATCGGCGTGCGTGGCGCGGTCTGATCCTGAATGCCGTTGCCAAGGTGCAACAGAAAGGCCTCTTGCATGCAATGAAGAAGCGGCCATTGCGAAAGCGACAGGCGCAGATGGGTTGTACTCCATCGACAACATGGGCGTGGTTCTGTAGCACATGCGGTCGCGAGTGCCAGAGTCAGGCAGGCCTAGTGAGCCATGAGCCAGGCCACTCGGGGCCAATTCCGAAACGACGACGAGTTCTGCAGAGGACGTAGGCAGAACCGGAGCAGCGTTTGTAGGTACGCTACATTCGATTTACTAACAGTGTGCTCGCATGCTGAGTCACTTTATTTCAGGTGGTGGGTTTACTATATTGTCCTAATACTTTTTTATCTCATATTAATGTCTACCTGAATTTTCTTCTATAAACTTGCACGCGTTGCTTAAGCTAATTGTAGTTAACTTCGATAACATTTTCGTGTTCGCGGCATTTTCGTAAAATGTACTTTCTGATGTCTTGCACTTATCGCGGATTCGTTCGTAATCAATTTACTTTAGGTGCCCATTTAGTGAAGAGTTGTCACTGTGTCTGTAAGCATTGTTCTATTTAGTTTATTTGAGCTCGTCGTTCCAAGTGATTGGCTGTTGTTTAATATCCCCAGTGTGGCTGCGCTTGATGTGCATGTTGACAAGGTGCCTATCTGTCTATTACCCACTACCTCGTCCATACTGGCTCCAGAAGACAGTTGGTCGTTGCTGGAGGGGACGGGGTGCGCGGTCTTTGTGGTCGTGCTAGGCTCGCAGAGTGGTTCCGTGCACTCAGTGTGGAGCGGACTACGGTCCAGCCACCGCCTTGTGTGCGCTTGATTCCCCAAATACAGTGTGCGTGTGTTTGCCTGTGAAGAAGTGTGGGCCGGTTCCGTCGATGAAACGTGGCTCCCATCCACATGCCTCCCGCTCTTGTTCCTTCGAGTTTCCACTGGATATGGGGTGTGTGGTTCGAGCAGTGGGTGGTGCAGCGCAAGCCACCCATAGTCCCTATGTACTCGCAGGCGTCCTGGGGTTGGCCACATTGACAGACAAATCGGAAAATGGATGTCGCCAACCAACCAACCAACCACCGAAATCAAAATGTTGGTACACGGACTTCTACTTGCGACCCACTCAGTTGATACAATGATTTAGGTGATAACTTAACTTACCAACAAGCTACCGATTAGGAACAATGATCGCTGTCTACGAGGGGTCGTATAAAGCTTGTTGATAAATATCCAAATTAATCTATCTATTTCTAAATAGTTGCTTCTAACAGTCCTCCAATAGTACGATATAACAAGTTGCTCAAAGCACATGAACATCGTTATAGATCCCATTTGAAAATGAAATAAGGCAGTGTCAAGTGTACCCATGGTATCAAGACTTCGTAGCATCTCACCTACATGTCTAATTGTTGTTGTTTGTTGTCTGGGACGGAGTGAGACATGCAAAACACCAGCGTTTAGTTTATACGGCTGAATACCACCACACAATCTCAACTTACCACCGATGGAGCTGGCTAAGGCCATGATACTCAGTCCAAGGATAGCCTCGCTGATCTCCCAAACGATGCCGAGTGTTTCGAGAGAATTCACCAATTCATGGGCCAAAGCGTATATCCAAATGATGGAAGTCACAAACCCAAGTGTGGCAAAAAATGGTCGATGATACAGACGAGGGGGTTCATTCCATTTCGATGTCAAGTATACCACAAGCGCAAGAATCAATCCAACCAGTAAAAACGGAGCAAAGATTGGAACAGAGCTGTTTCCAATTGAGGAAAGCCCCACGGAACCACCGTTTGCTATATAGACAGAATAAGGCGTCAGAGGGAAATCGTGAATCGCTAATCAAAAATTTACTACCGTGTAACGTAATCAGACTGCTCTGTTTACTCACTTGAATTCTTCTGTTTCAATAGGTAAGCATACCGAGCAAGTCTGCATTTTATTGAAAAAATGCTGACTTTAGTGATTCTGCAACGTGGTCAGCACAAAACGAGTAAGACAGAATTACGCAATCAGTAGCTGAGTGTAGGCCTAGCATAGAACATCTGTGTCTACCCGGCGCTGGGCACGGTGAGAAATGAAGTCTACACCAGACTGACCCCACTGAGGTCACGATATTGAGCTCATACACACACACACACACACACACACACACTACTACACCAGACTGACCCCACTGAGGTCACGATATTGAGCTCATACAAACACACACACACACACACATCGACACGACATCACGACCTGCAGGAAGACATAAGATGGATACCAGATTTCAACAATACTATTCATCCAAAATCTTGAAAAATATTTTGTTGCTTTAGGTATCTGATGCTGCATCAGGATGCGTGTACATTTCATCTACGACAGCTTTAGTCAGCCGGACTTAGTGGAACTCACCAGTAAAGTTTCGTACATAAATGTATGCGTTTCCCATACATATCACATAATTATACACCGTGTGCCAGTAGATTCCAACTGATTAAGGTGATAATGCTAGCACTTTTAGCAACGTAACTACTCGGCTAAACTCGAACGTAGTCTATCTGGTAGGCAATTTTTATTCGTCAACGTGTACCAAGCAACATTCATAATACAGTTTCAAGATTGATAGTTTCATCATATCTGCAAATACGTTAGAGCAACTGAATCCCCAAAGGTCTATCTAGACAGTAAACTCTTAGGTGATTGTAATAATTAGATTCTGCCGATGAGCAACTCTCCCGTCCCACAGAAGAGCAGCTGTCATTCACTAGGTGAGAATACACCGATAATTTTTGAGGAGGGTCCCAAGGCCCTCAAGGCCTTTTATCGGTTTACTGAAAACAGTTTCTTCCTACTTAACAATGCTCTAACTGGTGCGATTCGAACGGGTAAATGAAACAGCTGTCGTGATCCGCTTGACCCTCTGTTTCTGGCGGTTTCGTTATATGCATGCTTCTTACTTCTTGTTGGAGCAATACAGATCTGCTACCTTGCCCTCATCTGTCAGGCCACAACAGTTTCCTCATTGAGACAAATCAAATCCTGTCTGTTGTTCTTTATGTGTATTGGTTAACGTCAGACCGGCTACGGCCACAAGAGCGACTTACCTGCTTGCTACATAGCAACACCAACATCAGGAGAAAAAAATTGATAGATGGTCAAGTCATGGTACCTACCGTATATGCTTCATTAATGCGAAGTAGCAGTAGGGCATTCAAACACACGCGCCATTCATACTTGCTATGATAAGCATTAATTCATACCACGCAAAAACACGAGCAAAGATCTTAGTCTCTTTTTAGTCCTAAGCAGGTAGTCAACGCAGATAAGAGGAGAACATACCTGTAAGCAAGAGCGCCCACAATGTTGGCACAATAGCACACTGAATGACATTCAGTGGCTTACACCATCCGTGCATGGCTTCGAGGTCCAGCTGGGTATGGGCAGTTTCGTTGAAACATGGACTTTCCTTCTTTGTAGGTGTACTTGTTTCTGATTCAGTCTCTTCCACTACAGTTTCCATGGGCCGTTTCTCTTTCAGCTTGTCACAGTGTTCATCCGTGAGACCAACGCCTGGTAACTCATCCGAAAAATTCTCCAAAACCGTTGGGATCGTGATGCGGAAAATCAGAAAGATTGGAACTTGTAATAGTTGTATCGTTTTGCTCAGAACTGAAACCTCTGCCCAAGATTCCACATCCACTGGAATCATGCAGTAGATGAAATGATGCCACACCCCTTTGGAAGCCCATGCAGCAAGCCAGCTACGGTCGCCGGCTACTCCCTCATTCACCCGGTCTATCACCGGAATGTCTTCAGATGGTAACTCCAAAACTCCAGGTTGAACCTCCTTGGCTTCAAGATCTATTGTAATTTTCTTGGCTTGAACACTTGCACCTTCATCAAGAGATACATCAGATGGTGATGGGGACGATCTGAGGGTGGGTGAAGCCATGGCTGAGCACACTCTTGATGGTTTTACAGAACCTGTAAAGTGAGAATACATGAAGGAAAAAGCACCAAACAAGCTGCTATGGTAGGCAGTATGTTGCAAATACTGGCCGATTGCAATCCCCTTGCAGTGCATGATGACCGGTAAATATTTTTAGTAAAGTGCTCAGTGGAGCTATCTGCTGCGTCGTTTCTCTCCAAGTGAACCTTGGTGCGATAAAATGCATTAGTTTATGCTGCAAATCCTTTTCTGCCTGCTGCACCCTAACTATTAGCAGAGACGTCCTTGGTTATCCTTTGAAACAAGTGTTCATTGTATAGGAATGAGTTATGTGGATTCTGATTGTGAGGTATGATTATTGAGTGGGATATTGTAGGTTTTTATAGTTGGTTGGTTTAGGTTGGGGGGTTTTGGTTTTTTGGGAATGGTGGATAGTAGAGGGTTTGGGTGGGGTATATAAATTGGGGGGTTGTGGTTTTGGATTGAGGTTGGGTGGATGATTGGTGGGGGAGAAAGTAGGTTTTGTAGAGGTCTGTGAGGATTAAGTGGGAGAGGGGGGTAGTGGTGTGGAGTGAGGGGGGGGGGGAGGGTTGAAAATTGGGTTGGTGTGTATTGGGTTATGATTGGAGAGGGTGGGGTGAGTGTGTTTGTTTGGGGGGGAGGGGGGGTTTTTGTTATTAGATTGTGGGAAGTTTTATAGTGTGGGGTGGGGGGATTATGGGAGGGTTTTTAGGTTATGGGAGAAGGTATGATTTTGAATGGGGTTTGTTTAGATTGGGAATTTGGGAGATAATGTTTGTTTGGAAGTAGGGTATTGTGATTTGGATTATTACTCCTTCCAAGTCGAGATGCACAGATCGCTGCGAACGCCGCCAGCCAGTGGCTGTCATAGACAGAAACAAAGACCAATGCTCATTGGTAGACACCTTGTTAAGATTACCAGGGGACTAGAGAGATAGCGGTTAAAGAACAATGTAATTCGCAGATGAAAAGTTCAAGCGAACAGTTGTTGCACCGTATTCCACGCTTATCTAAGGGCGGAGCCAATTGATACATTAGTTACGTCAGCTAATTTAGTTACAGTACCGTTTCAGTTAAAACTACCTCTTCGGTTACTGTGCGGGTCCACTTTCATCTTTTGTAAGATATTGTACTGAGAGTTTATCCCAATTTATTTGCATCCTAAGTTAGTGGGAACCCTAATTATCACAGATGGCTTACTAATCACATAACATGTGCTGTATTGAAGCGGGAAGTTGTAATACCCACATCATCAGGAAAACTAACACTTGACTAAGGTTTACATATTGTTTATATGTGGTTCAAAGCGTCAAAATAATACTCGACCGGTTCTATCAACTGAGATGTCCCCGTGTTTTAGCCGTACTGTGCGTTCACGGTTAAGCACAACACATGAAATTTGTAGTGGAACTCAATACCGTGAGCATGTTTGCTACCCACGAGGGATGCCGATGGCTAAAACTCCATGCTCCGTGTTTCTTGTCACTTGTTTATCGTCCCCAATATCCTTTACAGCAATAAGCTTGAGAAGCGCCCCGCAACAAACTTTTAGCCATCTGCAAGAAAACTGTGTAAGTTTGACCTGCAATCTTATTGCAACTATTCTACTACATAGCCATGCGCGTTCGCCTATTAGATCCGACTGGCGAACAACTCATCAACATTTAACCTAATACTCACAAATGCAGTGCCCATAATCGATGTGGAAAGTCTGTCAGGTCTCTGTGACCATGTACTCAAGCGTTGTGACCGTGAGTGTTAATCCAGAGGGAATATGTGCACAGACACACACACATACACAAACACACTTACACACACACCATATCCTACCAGAACTCAGCAAGGAAACCAACGAAATTTTTGGATGACCATCCACTTGGCTGTACCTGAATAGCGTTTGTTAAAATACCGAACACCCTGAGCACAGTCGCATCTGAAATCGAATTCAGCCTTTCATCAAATTCTTAACTAGAGACTGCATGGCAATTAGAGACGCTACATGGCTCAAGTACATAGCCAGCCCTAGTCCCGGCACCAAGAGCGATTACTCGGTACAGTAACCATCTTGACATAACAGTTTGTGAGGACAACTTAACGCACAGCCTTGTCTAGCGAAGAATGTTTTGTGCAAATAACAAGCTAGTGTACAAACAGGTGAGTGGCCTTTTAGCCGTGAAGCATAACATACCACCAGTTTGTTTCAACATGCAGATGGGAACAAAGTGGCAAGGAGATAGCTAACGCTCTACGGCTGCAATATGCTCCAATTTGCTGAGGTGCCACAAGAGCATGCTACACAATTGCCACTATGCTCCATTGTCAGGATTTGCCCATGTCTTTTGTAGTACTGGAAATGCAGTGAGGAAGATGTTATCTCTTCTCACCCATGTTTCGTCATAAACTAATAACATTCACCTGAAGGAGCTGGAAGTGCCCACTGAGCTGCTAGCCGAACCTTTAAGTAGCGATTCTATCATAGGCGCTTGGATAGAGAACACAGCGCTAACATTTGGGAGCACGATCTTATTGCCACGAGTTGAGTCTGCGGACTATGCCCCGCGAACTATTGTTTAGGTACTCTCACAGTTAATGGAAGCGCTAGCTACTGAGATATTAGGGACCATCTAGAAAACTCCGACATCATCACCGAAGCGGCACTGTTTCTATCAACAGCAGGGCAGTCGAATCTAAATGGCGGAGAGTAAGACTGGAATCAGTCACCCCTCGACTTTTTAATGCCCTCAATCACGAGAAGAGTAGCATATGTTTTCACAAGATGTACATCATAGAATTTGATAATCGTCTGCTTGAGTGAGTCGGCTGCTTTCTTCTTCGGGAGCTGCCACAGATTCGGGTCTGGAGATCATTACCTTTTATGATTAAGATAGAATGAGCTGATACCTGGTCCTCATTAACCATCAAACACGTGCAATGGTCTCAAATGTTTTGTTTAGACCAATAATTTCAAGATATGGTGCACGATCGATAGGCATACAAATCACAACCTGCCGCAGTGAGAACTTGGCTGTGTTTCAGGGTAGTCTAAGTGGAATCCACCATAATCGGCACTCATTAAATCAGATGAGGAAAACTGTATGCTGTCACACCACCAGATATGGTGTTAGAACCGATTCTGGGGTCAATAATAACCTCTCGACATACAACCGACCATCACAAAAGTTTTTGTTATCTATCCGAGCCGGAGATGGCAACATCCCAACTGGAATAACGCAGTAGCTCATGACAGACCTGAAGATACATATGCGGGCATAAGCGCTTATACCTCCACTGCCTCCCAACTATAGCCTCAGTTGTTAGCTTAACCTCCACCGCCACTTCCTCCTACGAATTTGCTCACCTCTTGCCAAGGGACCCAAATTTAGACCGACATCAGCCCCCCCCTCCAATAGTACCTCCACACACCATCAAACAAACCCAGTGATGATTCAATTGTTTGCAGCTTTTCTTTCGCTGGAGCCAGGACATCATAACACACAACACAGCCCAGTTGTTTCACCACGGCACACCACCCAGGTCCATGAAGACAGAGGGTGTGATATGACCAAACGTGTGTATCCTACCTCATCACGCTTACTTAAACCCGCTAGTATAAATATTCCATCGCTACTGCCAAAACTGGATATCTTTACAACGTTTATTTTTTGTAAAACTCTTCACATTGTTTGTCACTGAAACATGATGCACATCAGTTATATGCGACTTTCAACTGGATATTTCGGGTCATCAATTTTTCCAGAAGGATCGTCTGCACCAACGCGGTGGTGGATGTGACATCTACATACGCAGTGGCATAACCGCAACATCAGCTGACCAGTTAGCCTTCAATGATTTGTATGCCTCACTATGGTTGAATATTCTGCCTTATGATCTCCATATAATACATGACAATATTACCTATCAAATAATATTACTTATTAGCTACGCAACAAAACAGTGTATAACCCTTCCACATTGAACGGAGGTTATACACGAAATAATAACGAAACTCGCTGTACAAATGATCGTTCCAAAAAAGGGAACCCATCACTCTCAACGGGAAATATACCCATTTATTAATTTAGTTGTTTATTTAACAGATAAATGGCATATGTGTGTTCGGAAACCACATTCTACTACTACTTACACCATCGTAGATCAGAAGTACCTGTTCACTACTACCCTGGACGCCCGAAGCAATACACAAAAATCTCGCAAGCCGGAAACCAATATTCTGGCCTTTTGCAGAGCTTATTCCGTCCGTTTAACCTCTATATTTTCCCACCAAGACTCACCAAGTAGGTGAGGCCCCAAATACTGTGAGAAGTTCAGGTCTGGTAACCTTGGCACAAGCACGACTTCGCTGCACTAGCAAACCCACAGAAAAACGCAGCAAAGAGTGTATGGGCTTGTTTCATCTCTTACACTACTTAGACTAAAATTCCCAGGAGTGTATAGTGGAAAGTCCCAGGGTCTGCGGAGTGACCATACACTGACCTACCGGGTTTTGATGAACCATAGCGTCGTTTATCGCAACCACTTGTAACACAACACCAAACTGATGAGCCACTAACTGAAGCCGGGTGGGATAAATACCCGGTTGGAATATCGTAGGAACCATTTTCGCTCTGCTTTCGACTTTGATCGTTTCTACGCATACGTTATTCCTATTTAAAAGATAATCAACCGTATTATACCATTAGCATTTTGGGATGTAGCTTATACTTTTCCGTAGGTGACGTTACGGAAACCTGCTTTGTGCTCGCCACCCCGCCATGAAATCGAGGTTCGGTACTTTACATTTGTGTCAACGTGAATAGCATGGTGAGACCACAGATGTTCGGTCGGGCATGCTTTCCACTTTTTCCATTGCGTGTTCGTTTTCACATAAACTATGCTAATATACTTGTTAGACATTAATATTTTGCCTGCAATGTATCACTGTTTCATTTTTACTTATGATGTACTGACCATTTCAATGATGGTGCTGAGAAATCCACACAGCCGAGGTCTGGATGACACTATACCAAACCAAATCACATCGATGGACGGTAATGACTTCCACTTAGAATTTTTGTGTCTATTGTTTGGTTTGTTTATCGTTTTTTGACCACGATTTGAATCCGGTCAATGACAATCGGTAAGCTAGCGAATACACATCTGCGTGTATCAAGCGATACCTCCGCTGACTGAGATACCATATTCTGGGAATTACTGTAAGGGAAGCGTCTTTGCAGGCAATAAAGCAGATGGATGCGTAGGAAATTACAAATGAACACATGGTATAACTTGCTGAGATGAAAGAAATCTGGTAAGCAACGAACGTAGCATAACTCATTATACGTACCGTACCTTGGTATCATGACTACGGTCATTACATAGTGTTGAAGCTAAACACCTTAGCAGTTTTGACGTATACAGAACTATCCAGTGCATTGAGGTAGAAGCACGCCACCTATACAACCAGTAGATGTGCTCAAGAGAGTTCACTTACAAATGGGTTTTAATTCGCACTTGGAATGAGTCGGTAGGAAGACATTAGCCACTGACCGCAGCGTATCAAAAACACGACACGGCATAAATGTGCGTGGGGTCATGGCAAAATTTTCGCCCTAAGGGCAGAATAGGAGCGTAAAGACCACACAATCGGCTCAGGTTAAAGTGCACATTAGTTGTTGGTGAAATGGATGATTGTTTGGAACACAGGTAAATATGTTAGCGTTCCACCAGACTGTCACGCGCAAATTCAACTTCAAATAATACACCAGAAAAGAATAAATCCCCTAACCTAAATGTTTGATGTCCCCTTTCTTGCAACAAACGATTATAATACTTTACTTTATGGAAGTTCTGCTTTTACAACCGTTCAGTATGCATTTAAAAATAGAATAAAATATGGTGTGTGAAAGTAAAGAACTGGTCCGTAGTGAAGGATGAAAAATGATTCTAGCAGACGTTTTTGGTGAATGAATGGCTGCCACCGTTAAAGACGTGGATATATATGGCTCCAAAACACTTAATAAGCATAGGTGCGGTGCTCCTACAGCCAACAGTTAGAAATTACGGCCGAAAACAGAACTTTCTCCCTTTTGCATAAAACCTCAGAATTCATTCATTAAAATAAGTATGCTCGGTGCCTCTAAAAAAATTAATGCATTAGGCTTTTCTTCACATCTCAACTGTCAGTTTAATGTGTTTTCACAGCAATAATTTTATAAAAAGACTTTTATTTCATCCATTTGTAATGCAATCTAGTGGAACACTGCCAATAAGTGTAATGTAAGTGACCACCATGGGACAGGTAAGGAGGTCGCTCAGAAAAACGTTTTCACGGATGTGACACATGGCGCAAAAGTGTTGGTGGTGGTAGTACAGAGTAACATTAAATTATTCAACCAGAAGCTTATCTAAGAATTTTGTCCTTTGTCTTTAGTATAGAACAAGCAACGATACTAAAAATGCCGCCCCCTATTGCTACTCGTCTGACTGTGCTACACCAGTCATAGCTTCTTATCCCAAAGATAATGCACATCATATTTGTATTTACCTGACGAGAATTGTCAAGAAACAATTTTTCGCCACTAATTTCTAATTAAACATCAAAATGTTTCCTCAGCCTCGACGACATAATAGGAATAACAGTAATTCTTGTTCTTACCAGCAAACTGTTTCACGACAGTGTAAAAGCTCACTGGGGCTCTGCTCCATTTCACTCGTTGTTATTTTGGAAGCGTCTTCGGTGTGCGTGAGCTAACCTAACTGACACTGCACAAATTATTCCGGTTCCTCGACGACTCGAACCGTTACTGGCCCGACGAACTCTGCACATAAATTTCGTCGGTTCAACTTAAAACAAGTTCCAGTTACACCATGTAATAGAAGCTCAACTTTTCACCTCTTGATTTGTGGACAGTGTCTACATTTCAAGCAGTACCACAATTATGACCACTGACCATGTTGGTAGACCCAAGGTGCGTCTGCTTCATGTAGAAAACGCTGTGGTGTGCTACGGTGACAGATGTCAGTTTAGTAGGACAATATGCGTATTCTCCTACACTGGAGTTCAAAGCGCTCTCATTGCAGCAACCCAGGCTCAAGATACCTTGTTCATAGATGGATAAGTTATTAGATCTTATGCATTAGAAATTGCTCCAAAGTATTCGCATGGAAACCAGTTAAGTGCAGCCATTAGACACTGACTGAAAATATACCATCATTTGGAAGAGCACACTACTGACCACTGAACCGGTGACATTGAACATCTGTCCGTATCCGCAATAAAAAACCAATTGCCTGCTCTTTTCCCAAGCGCGGTTCTGATGCACCCTGCTAGCAAACATTAAGGTTCACTATCCTTGCGGATCAGACGAAATACGTACCTACGGCAGCAGTTGCCTCAAATTGGAAATGGCCATCTTTCACAAAGTAAAATAGGGAAAACGTTACTCGTAATTCGGTTAGTTAGATCGCGTTCCAGCATATTTCGTAAGGTGTTATTATTCCGGACGATGCACTAGGCAATGCTTCTTTGGAAGATCTCTAGAGTAACGGCCAATCCACATTAGGTTTTCGACTTTTCGTCTTAGTTGAGCTGCCTATAGTCCACTTCCCACAAATTCGTTCCTGATGTTAACGGGTTGCGTCGTCTTCCTGATTAACCAGTCAAGAAAATCAATTGGTCGACGCTAGTACTTGCATCTATTACTTTACCGAACCAAACACAAATTCACAGACACACACACAAACACATGCACACGCGGTCACCGGGGGTGGGGGGGGGGGGGGAAGGTCACGATCCATGCGGTGCTGTCCAGTGCTGTCTCCAAGCCGGCCGACAGTTCGTCACCCGTCTTGCCCCCAGCAGAGGGCGAATTCGCGTAATACACCGAAGAGTGGCAATAACACACATTGTGAGAGCTTACACTCACTTTAAGAAACTCTGGCTCGTGTGAGTACGTTGCCCGCTGATCTCTCACTCAATCAGAAAGGAGAAAACGGCATTGCTAGATGGACTTAGGACAGTCACTAGACGCTGGTCCATTCTTATGATAGGAGCACTAGTTCAACCTGGTTCCACTACAAAACCGTGCCGCCAGTCTACCCAACAAGGGTTGGCAGCCTTCTGAGGGCAGCAGCAAGGTGGTAACATTGTGTGAACGTGCACCTAGGCAAACGATACATAATGCACAACGGTGTTATTTGTCGCCGTTACCAATGGCAGTCAAGCATGCGACAGCACCCAGTCTGTTACTCGTGTCTGACTGGACTTCAGGGACTAATTGCAAACTCCGACTCGCCTTCCCTTGTACCGGAGCTTGCACAACGATGAACTCCTCGCCATGTCTTCACAAAATAGCTTGAAAGTACCTATCTGGTGATCGTGTTGCTCACCGGGCCTACAGATTATAACCCGGCCGAATTGAAGTTTGAAACCACGGAAGAGGGACAGAGTAAGTTGGCCTAATGCAGTACGGTGCTAAAGTGTAAACAGGGACCGATCTGTGGAAGTTACTTAAGGCACACGTGAACTAATTCAGTACACACGGAAGGTGTTGGAGGTGAAAGTAAAATACAGTTATGCATCTGTAGCCGTTCATGACTGCACACTTTCTTTCTACCATGAAGGTTCACCAATGTTTGTTTTAACGCATCATTTCGTCATCCCTATTGGCTATTTGTAGTCGTTGTTTTTACCTTCAGATCGCAGGCATACTTTGACGCTATCACTCTCACCTTAGTTCCTTTGTGTGCACTTGATTGGTTCCCCATTTGTTCCGTTCTTATTGGCTTTAATTGTCCACTTGCTTTCCGCACCCTGGCTTTCATGTTTGTGCGTTATGCTATATAACGAACTGGTTTCCCTATTTGAAGAACCCCGTGAATCTCCGTCCCTGATCATTAGTGTTCTCACTAACGTTAGTGGGCGGAAGCAGTCGAGGGGCTCCGACACAACAGAAGGGTAGGTTGATACGTTACTTAAAATAATAATCTAAAGCGATATAAGCGGACTCCCACATAGCTGCCTATGCTTTTACATCATATGCCATGCAAATCCCGAGATACCGGCCCATAGTGTATGACACTCGGTATAGGTCCAAAGGTGACTTTATCCAATTATTATACCTCGAATCAGAAGTCGCTTATCAAACGAATCGGGAGACCTAATCCACATGGTTTAGGTCAATACTTGAGCTTCTGGAGAGTGGTGAGCTATCAGTCTCTACAGTGGACTTCAAAACAATCGGCCAATAATCACATGGATACGACGGGTTGGTGGAGGTCTACAGATAAATCCAAGCTAACCCGCGATGGCGCTAACCTAGTGACGCTGATTTGCTAAAAATCAGAATCTAGCTGGTATGAAGTTTTCTGGTCACCGATAAATGCACTTGGACTCCCAGATGTGAATTAATCCATGTTGACCAAGGTGATTTCAGTTCTAATAGATTTGATCACTAACTTGTACCAAATAGTGTGCACCGAGTTCCGTGCGCCAGAGCACGATTGTCGGGTCTTCCTAATTACATCCGTGTTCATGGTCGAAAGTGAAAGCGGTAACCAAAGAAGTTTGAAAAGCAGATCAGCGCTAATCACCCAAACAAGTTGTTAAAATCCCACAGAAAACATATACAACAAATGGAATGGGCAAATATGCAATAAGTGCTGAAATGAACATTTTTAGTAAATGTGCCACACCCACACTGATTTCAAGCACCTTTAACACGGGTGTCAAAGAAGTAAAATAATCTAATTCATTGAGCTCACCTGAACTTAGGTCCTTTTCTTCCATGCCTCGGTTCGCTGCTCGGATGTACAAAAAGATGAAAGAATAAATTCCTTATAATCCAAGAATATGAGAGTAGTACTGGGTAAAGATTTTGAATAATCTGATTCCTGACTCTATACTATAAAGGCCACAGCGCTCGAGAAAGCCCTGCTCACCTGTTTCTGTCAATACCGCTCTGTTAGCTTCGAGTAATTTTGCAATCTATCCTAGAGATAAAGTATCATTTGTTATGCCAGGGAAGCTCGCTGAGTGACGTACATACCTAGTAAGTTGATATGTTTATGTGATTGATGGTTAGCTTCAACAAATGTGTGACATTTGGGAACTGGGTACATCAGCCTACTTGTGTAAACGCTTTTACGCTTACACAGTATCTAATTGTTTTCACTCTTTGTCCACATGTATTTCTGCAGAAACCTATAAGCACCTGAAGTTTGGTACTACCCCGCCTAAGCTTCCAAGGACTAGTCACTAATTGCCTGCGGTCCGTCAACCAGCAGCTGTGAGCTCTACGTAATATCTTGCAAACGGAGTTTGATCTCTACAACAGTTACTGGGCTCAGTGCTTTTCCTGTCTACTGCCTAAGTATTTTCCCTTGACTGCACTTTCAAACTTGTGTACATCCCCGGCCACTTATGTCATAAAACAACTGACAACTTCGGTCCAAAATGATAACAGAAACGACCAATCTAAACAGATGACCGCAGCATGAATCATACGACAAAAAGATTGTGCTGGTGAGGGAAGCAAGATCAAAGGTGAACACCAGCTTCATAGCTCATTTGGTACGGACCGATCGCAAGCCAAGAAATTTGAAGTTATTACATAAAATACAAACAAGCGATATACCGAACGCGTCTGTATTGCCAGACCCAAAACAACCGACACAAATTCACCAGTTGTCTACCGGCATTGAGATAAGATGATATATTTATAGTTGAAAACAGACAACAGAAAAGGGAATGCTTCTTTCGCACACCAAAGTCCATTGGTCTGAAACGTGGTAGTCGCACCGCATACAGCAGTCGATTTAAATGTCCACCAATGCATGACTGAGTCTTCAGGTCTAACCAGAGGCGGTTACAATTAGGCCAAACCAGTTTGTTGCCAGCAAACCGAGAAGCAACTAGATAACTTTGATTTTCGGTCCTCATTCATAATGTAAATTGCAGATGCCAAGTAAGTTACTGGAGACTGCACTGCTACCTGTGGCAGCGAAGACTGCAAGTTCCCATCCACGAGGGATTCAAGTCGCAGACGATAACTAGGCTGTGATGTTCTACTGAAATATTCAACCATGTGGCATATAGTAAAGCTGTATTGCTTCGTTCGAGGACCAGTTTAGAGAATTTAAAAGAAGTGCGATTCAGTCACAGCGGGCCTCGAGGATACGGTTTCTTTCAGCTTTACCTTTTATTTACTTTGGGCATCTCAGCTGGTAAATGAGTGGCGGATTATGCACAAATCATTTAGCTAAGCGTTATGGTTGTATGTTTCTATATCATACAAAACTACTGGTATTTTCGAATAGCGTTTCCGTCACGTTGTGTCTCATCAGTTAAATGAATGTTTACACATCGGACACACCAAAGGCTTCAAATTACCGAAATCAGTGCAAGCAGGCGTACAGACACTTCTTTTTAAACCCGCACACAAGCAATTTACTGTTGTCTCACCTATAATCCATCTGACCATATATGGCAAATCGTAGCCAACGGTACTCAAACGAGCACTTGCTCGTCTCCGGTGAGCTGACTGTGAGCGTTGGCATGGACCTCGGTTGAATGCCGCACCGGTGGAAAGACGGCGGGTATTCGGCATCTCATCAGTTGAACGCAATGAGGAGGAGCGCATTCTTGGATGATCCGCCGGAGTAAGGAGGTGTATTGCATACGTTGATTCCGTACCCAGTGGAACAGGGGTTATTGTATTTTCTGTATCGTTTGCAGGTAGGTAACTACCACACATAAATTTATCCCCCTCGGCGTGCTCTGGGCTCTGTGTGGACGTGACTCTAATAACCGGAGTTGGTAGGTCGGCTGACGGGATGAATTCGTTTGGATTATATTTTGCGTAAACTGTTCGACAAGGGAGGAAACTGCATCGTTTAGTTTTATTAAACAAGCGCGAAGCAGGACAAAGTTGTGCGTCGTGCATTTTTCGCCGTAAATGATAGCTCTACTGACTGCACTTCCTAGCGTTTTCTACTGCATGGCTGCGAAAATCACGCCTTCGTAAAACTAACCTGAATGTGCTTTTCTTTAGTTCATTATCAGGTGGCATGTTGTGCAATTCACATGAATAACCTCGAGCTGGAGGCTTGTAAATCAAAATTTAGGCGTGCAATTAAAAGGTGTGATGTTCCTGTCTGATGGGTAGAAACGTTTCCTCGTATATCAGCTATGAAACAATGAACTGGCTAGAACGCGTGAGGCTGAACACTAACTACACATACCATGGGGCTACTTGTTAACCGGCCGAGGGACAAGTTATCGATGTCAAAAGCCTGCGTGTCTTTACTGCAAAGCGCCGAAGGGTCAAGCATCGATGGGAGTCATCCGAAATCTGTTCTGTGGATTCGATTGCTTTAATTCTATTTCATTTACACTGTGCTAGGTGCGAACCCTCGCTCCACCTATTGAGGAGAAGAAACAACCAATCGAAACACATCTGTAGCTTGTGAGTACAGCTTAACCGTCGTAATGTAGCGCAGTAAGACATAGGAAAGCGGGCGGAACACAGAACGGAGATTATTCCATGCTGACTTATCCCAAATGGTTTACTCGAAACATGTTGTTGTTGATAATGGGAAATGAACTACTCTCTCTTGAGAAGCATGAGAGACAAATACTCCGTCCTTATTAATCGTTTTCCTCCTTTCTTTCCAGTTAAACTAATTAATTAATTAATTCGTAGTAAAGAAACATCTTTGTCTTTCTACCTTGGCTTCTTCCCTGCCAGTGAATTTCAGGGCTTCATTTTAAATGGCTTAAACGCATAACAGTAAAATGTAAAGCGTGTTTTTCGTGTTGAATAGAGACAAGCTGTGCTGAAGGAGAATCATGCCTCAAACTAGGATAGGACTGAAGTTCAGAATATCTCCCAGTAGGGAGAAAAATGAAGATCTCGTGTTCACTTACTCACCCACGGCACCGTTTGCAATGCACGTTTCTAAATCGGACATTTTGGTTGTAGCCGCATCCGCCACCGACCGTGAATACGCCACTTTTACAGTGGCCTGGACCTCCGTATCACCCGTTGTTTGCCGTTGAAACAAGTGAGGATACAGGGGAAAATCACAGTTCTGTAAACAATGCATGTATACTGCACTGCAACAGGAGGTGAGAATATCAATAATCCACTGTATAGAAGATGGCCAAAATTGTCCGCTTCCATATTGTTTGGTGGACTTCATTTGACGACGATGCACCGTCCCTCCTGCCCATGTGATGAACACGTAAAGTATGTACATCACTAGAAAACCTAAAGTAAACAAGAAGGTTTTAATTCATGTCACGATTAGCAAGTCATATGACAAACAACTGACTATTGCACTACTTTGTGTTGTTTAGGAGTGAAGAAATTTGTTTTACTGTGGCGTGGTGCTACACACTTCTCTGACCCCTACTTGTGTTGAACTGTCGTAGTTTGCTTTTTAGTAAGAAAGAAATTCAAGTTCAGTACGTGTCTGCAAGATTTAAACAACTGCTGTGTCTACTTCGCCATAAACAGATTTGTACCCTGTTTAGGTGACTAAGTGAAGATTGGATAACCAAGTGCTATCCTGACTTCCCATCCCACACTCGAAGCCGGCATCTAAGTATTCCATACAGTAACACATTTACAGCAAAATCG
This sequence comes from Dicrocoelium dendriticum, assembly GCA_944474145.2. Taxonomy (NCBI): domain Eukaryota; kingdom Metazoa; phylum Platyhelminthes; class Trematoda; order Plagiorchiida; family Dicrocoeliidae; genus Dicrocoelium; species Dicrocoelium dendriticum. The sequence continues at coordinate 87,891,567 of OX104064.1, forward strand.
GTCTTTTCTAAAAGCGGTCACATCCGAAAGGTTAGAAGCTCTGGATTTCATGGAAAACGAAGCTGGAGCTAAATGCAAAATTGACATCGGCACTAACTGAACGGACCACTTGAATGTGTACTTGTTAAACGGTCCGCATGGTTTCGTCTTAATGGCAGCGGTCGTGCAAGTGCACTGCAACCAGTCAAGTTCACCTCATAGTGGAACGAATGGCACGCTGATGCGGGAGAATATAGAATGTTCCAGATCCACGGTTATGTGAGTATTATGGTCAAAAGTGATCATGAGCTTTACTTCAACAACGGTCAGCAGCATTCTTCTACACGTTAGCTGGAGATGAACATTAACTCAGCTACTAAGTCGCAATGCAATGCGGTTAAATGTGCAAAAAACATGAAAAGCCACAAGGTAAAATGTACAAGCCAGAAACCAGCAACATTATGCCTGCTTAGTATTACCCATCAAGTGAGATCTTGGTTATAGAGGGACAAAGCAGCTTACAACGCAAATGCCACTGGGTCCATCCTTTCGGCATGTAACCAGTGTATCCAACCAAACGCGTTCATCCTCTTTCGGACCCCGACCACGAAGAGGAGAAGTTACAAACGATGCCAACTTCGTAGAGCAGGGCGTCATGCTTTTTCACAAAGTCATCAGTTTGCCCCCCCCCCATTGCCATTCACTCCAGAATTAGTCAGTAAAACTGCACTCTTCTCTGTCAGAGGTTTATCCTATTCCAGCTCCACACAGAGCAGTAGTGATGCACTCAACGCATCAGAGTAAGTTCCCGTATTCCGTGGTTGCTCTTATACGGAAGTATGCTCTACTGCTCGTGACTTCTGCAACCCAAGTGGTTTTAGCGATTCTCGTGATCACGTTTAAACAATGCTCATTACTACAAACTTGCCTTTGATAAAGGGTTCTCTGCGCTATCTCGTGATCCAAAAATCATTCCTATAGGACCATGTCTAAGGAAGCTACTGCCCAATTTGTGCATTTTGATTGCACTCGCCCATCGGTGGCAATGCGCCGCTAGCATCTACCCACTGCAAAGTATGTTACAGAGCTAAATATTAGACTAACCGTCATCACTCAGTAAATAAGCCAAACTGCGCGTGTATGGGCTTCAAGTTCGGGACAAATCCGCCTGCAATAGCCCAGATCAACTACGTAACGGGACAAAAACGCGGATCATTCATCCTCAACCTCACGTGACCGGACAGGTGCAGTGTTCGGTTGCCATAAGAGCCGTCACTGAAAATGAGTCTACTAGGCGATAAAGGTGGAGAATCAAAGTGCACCCGCGTGCTCAGGACTTGTCTGACATGCTCAAACGGCGCAACTGCACCCCACACTGGGTTGGCGTAAATCAAGCATAATTAAAGAAGCACAACGATATGACCGATGTGCTCTCGCTATGCCGAGTATGCAGAGCTATTCCAAGTTTCAACTGTATAATTTTGCTCATGAAAAGGGCGAAAACATAACTGAAACAAATGAGCAGACGGCGAGTCTCAGTGCTTCGCCATTGGAATCGAAGAAAACCGATCCTGTACCACAACAACCCCCTCTGAGCCCGTCTCTAGAACAAAGAGTAAAGCCAGCCTTGCTGACTGCTCCACCGTATCTACTCCACTTACCCTGACACATCCTAACCCCGTACTTGGTCAAGTCGCCTTCGACGTGACCGCTTTATCCCGTTCAGGGAATCTACACCTAAGGACTCAGTTATGACGCCGGCAGCTTAGAGCTGGAGGCAGTCTGGTTCAGGGGAAACTTGGGAGACGTACGCATTGGTCGTCTTAACAAACAAGATGTGAGCGACGCGCGTATGGTCATCTTCTCTACCGAGCACCCTAGGGGCGACGCAACTTTCGCCGTCAAAATCAGTGGCGTCTCCTAAACAGCTAACATAACCAGCAACAACACTTAAACCTATATTCGATAGACAGAACCACGGTGCGATAAATCACGTTTGCATTAACTTTCCAGAGTTCAACATCTGGCACCTTAAAACGCGCGTTGCCAGTTGAGCGCAAGAGATGTACTTCCATCTGCATCGCGACTGCTATTCAGTTTGAGGCCACTATGCTGAAACGAGCAGCGCGTCACCCGACAGCAGTGCACTATGGTAAACCTGGAGCTAGCGAGTAAGACTGACGTCAGCAGATGAGACAGAGGCTGTCCAGCTCTCAGCATTACGTCTTCGACACTCACTGAAATTGGTGCGCATATTACCCGATCATGCTTGGATAGATCGCCCGAAGGAAGCGCATAATCAAGGCGGCCCTCTTAATAGCGATTGCAAGGAAACCTTATTTGTTTGGTGGGTTACCGAGCTGGCTTCTGCTGATCACGAATCGCAACCGCTTAACCGACAGCAATGGTGTTATGTTCGGGAAGAACTCTCTCTGGACAAAGTTATTGCTGAATTGTTAACGAAAATGATTTCATCACCTAACTTCATGAACTGCTGTCCAAGCTTAGTGAAAGTGTGGCAACATTCCGAAGGTAAGCCAATAGTGCTATTGGGTAACTGGTTGACGTTCGGTGCCAGGTTACCAACCAAGCTACGGCTGAAAGCAACAGTCCAAAGGAGACGAGTGGTCAGCAGTTCGATGAAACTTACAATCTCAGGAAATTCGTTGTCTCTACAGGCTCGCAGAGATCGACACTACAGCACCAAGGTTACACAAAAGGATAAACGCGAGGCACACTTGCACCCCCTGTTCTGGAACACGATGAGGCCATGTAGCCCGACTGAAACACATAAACTGACGACCAAGCCAAAAAAAACGATTAGAAGCGCACCACCTGAAGGTCGGCTAAAAACAGAACACCAATTTGACCTCTAACAACGCACGTCAAACATCAAAACATTATCCTGTTTGTACAATAACGCCCGAGGCTTTCTTAGTAAGTTGGTCGAAGTAAGAGAACGCCACGCCTCACAGCCGCTGGACTTTATCATACATATAGAGACCGGGTTGAACCTTGAGATAACCGATTCTATCCATTTACCCGGTATGTTGCTGCTTCGAAACGATAGAACTGAAAGGGGCGGTAGTGTAATTCTTTAGTACAAAGCTAAACGATGCGAAGTTACTGATCACCCAGTACTCCGCGCCTCTGATTAGCTTTGTTGCCTGCCATGGTTGCTGAACAAGGGTACATGTCTTGTAACCGCAAACTCTACGTCAAAAATGGAGTCCTAACTGAACCACGTTTTCAGGTTGCTTTGAACAAGTCATCCAGCCACATTCTTATTGCTAGACGTTAATGTACCCGGCAGGGAAACGTCAGCAGCCGATGATGCACAGGTTAAAATCGTTTGCAAGAGTTAATTTTCAGCTACCCTCTGTACAACCACATGAACTCTCCCACCAGATGTTGAACTGCCAATAGACCGTCGACTTTTGACCTCGTGCGCACCAGCGAAGAACTTACGGGTGACGGAAGTTACAAGCAAACATTTTGGTCTCAGGCACCATGTTGCTCTACTGTTTGCTTATATATACTATGCGGAATATCCAAGAGTGTTAAGGATACATTTTTGACCTTCTTAGCTGAATACCCCAGCAGTTGCCTGGGAAACGTTCACAAATACTTTCAGCACATTGGTAGCGCAAGCATCAGAAAAGAAATCCCTCCATCATTAAACCAAAAGCAAGTTATTTCTTAGGTGGAGGACTCGCAAATGGATGTCACTGACACTATATCGCCGAGACAGCTGTTAACACTGGCGAACGATCAGCTGCTCGAAAACCCGAGGACCAAGTTACCGATGAAATTGACTAGAAGATGGAGATAGGTAGGACATCTTACCAATATGTTTTGACTTAGGTGGATTAGAATGTACTTACCAAAATTACAGCAAAGACAGGAATACTTAACTAAAGTTAGAGAGCTCAGAAAGGGTGATCTAGTTCTAGTTTAGGATTTACACATCTCAAGAGACCTGTGGCCGAAGGCAGTTCTGGAAGAAATCATGCAAGGCAAAGACCAAATGGTTTGACAAGCTTTGGTGAGGACAAGCAAAGGTATTCTTCCTATGGACGTCAGTCAACTCCGTTTGTTAGAAACATACGACGAAGAGGATGACGCGGCTGTCGAAGGCATTGGAGAGGACAGTAGACTGCCGAAGGAGTGTAAAGTCCAAATAGAACTTTGAATATTCAGCCAAACTGCTTTACGTATTAAGGACATAATATCCCTTTTTCCAAAACCCTTAGTTAGATTCTTATAGACATTACATTTGTTTGCTTCAAACTCTTGCATACTGAGATACTTTACGTTTCCGCTTCGTATTACTGGCATATCCTTGACTCCCCAAGGTCAAACATTTCAACCCTGACTCACTGTCGATCGGTAAACTGCTACGCTGTACCGTTTCTCCAAGCCGCCGCACGATTTCCAGTTTTCCCCCTTTCCCGTTAGAATTGCAAGCCTATTTCTAAGTTCATTGCTGTCTTTACATCAAATCATAGAATCGGGATAACAGGAACGTACCTTTTATGTCTCTGCTCAGACCGTGCGTATAATATAGGTTTACTAGTCTACAGTTTCCTTGTCCCACCTGGTACGATTACTTAGTCTAGGCTTCGTACAGTCATCACACCAACTATGGAACGCCATTCCCACTTACATTGTTTCTTCCCCACACTAGCGGTATTCAAAAGACGTCGCGATGATATACATTGTATTACGACATATAACCATCTATGTCTGAGCGTCAACCTAACACTACAAATAAATGCGCTCATTTTCACTTCCTGCACATCATTTATTAAACGCTGCTACAATGGAATCTGCATTTCTGTACCCCATCGGTCCTAGGAGGCTGCACACGAATTACACTCCAAACATCCCACGAGACTTTCCAAGTACTTGCATTTTTACCCGTGAAAAATCACTGTTCATTGTTCACTGTTCCGGCATTCGAGCAGAGGTTCCAACCTTTGGGAGTATTCAGCTAACGGTTTTGCTGATTACCAGGCGACCTGCAAATGGCCTACTTCATTCTGTACGATCCACATCCTATGTGCCGCTCCTCAATGCAACTCAACAGTAATACAAGCCCGAGAGGTCACTTCATGAAACTAGCAGAACTGTACATCTGTCTGGAGTGTCGCGGTAATTTCTTTTCTACTCGTATGTCGCACTTGTGGAATGCTCCCCCAGAATCAGTTGATTCTGCAATGACCTAGCCATATTTAAAAGACGGTTGAATAAAGCGCTCATCCACTTACAACTTGTTACTAACAGTGTATTCCTGGAATTTACCTTGGAGCTCGTAGCTGTCACTTGTGGGTGCAGTGAAATCACGAGGAGTACAGGACCAAAGCATGGCAAGCGCTAAGTCTTCTTTTTTAACACACAGAACTAACAGTATCTTCATCTTTTTTTCCTTAACCCTACCAGACCATCCAACGGGAATTGTTGTGCAGTGCTTCTTAACCAGCAGAAAGTCATTGTTCATTTTTCATTGCATTCGACGGTCTGAAACAGCTGTTAGTAACTTTGTAGAAGAAGTGCTCCAACTCATCATCATCATACACGTTAGCTAGAGGTGGGGAACACCTCAGCTACTGTGCCCCAATGCACAGAAAAAAGGAGAAAAAAAGTGCAACTGGTGCAAGCCGGCTGAGCGACCGGTAACGAATGGGCATCGTTCCGACAAGCCACCAGCCGGCTACCGTGCATCAAAAAAAATACTCTGCAAAATTATATACGGTTAAATAATGAGATCGTGGTTGGATGGAGGAGGCTAAGAGGGATGGGGTGGGACAAAGAAACTCACAGCACGAACGCCACTGAGGTCGGCTCCTAGCCATATCAGCAAGTGTGTCCAACCAAACGTGTTCATCGTCTTTCGGATCCCAACCAGGGAGCCGAGACGCTCCAACTGTGGCCAGCTCCGAAGTGAGGGCCTTCATTCCTCTGGACCAAGTCATCGCTTGGCCACCCCTCCTCTTCTTCCATCCACACCCCCGGTGAGCAAGCAACGCACGTCGAGGGAGTTGGTGGGCTGGCATGCGTAACACGTGGCCGAGCCATCGAAGCCTGGTGGTTGAAATGACGGTGCTGAGCGGTTCAGTTCCTTTTCCTGTGCCATAAATAAGGCGTCGAACACGCTCGTTGCTCACGCGATATTCCCACCAGATGTGAGCCAAACTGCGAAGGCACCAGTGGTCGAACGGAACTAGCCTCTTCAGGTCCGCTGCCTTAAGCGGCCAGGTTTCACAACCGTACAGCAAAGTCGAACGTACTGCTGCATTGTACACTCTACCCTTCAGGGCAAGAGTGATGTGGCGCCGGCGCCATAAGTGGCGAAGGTTAGCAAAAGTACTTCGAGCTTTCGCTATACGGTTCGTGATCTTATCTTCAATCCCACGGGCGCTGATACACCTCCCCAGGTAGTTGAATTTTGAACGAGTTCTAGCTGATTCCCATCAACGGTCAGCGTAGGAGGAGGTCCAGACCAATCTTGGAGGAGCGTTTTGCACTTCGAGGGTGCGAAGCAAAGCCCGAAGTGACGGACAGCTAGTACTTACTAATCTGTCCAGTGCAGCTTGGCACGTCTGGGAGCTGTCACAGATTAGGGCAATATCATCAGCAAACTCTAAGTCAAGAAGTCGTTCTCCTGGGAGCAGATCCACACCTTCTAAATCGTGTCCTGTGAACGCGATTTCCATGACTTCGTCAACAGCGAAGTTGAAGAGGAAAGGTGAGAGCGGACATGCTTGTCTCACGCCGCTGGAGATAGTAAAGGGCGACGACAACTTGCCGTAAGCCCTCATTCTGCCCGTGCTACGCGCATATAATGCTCGGATAATATTTACATATTTCTCAGGTACACCTTTCTTGAGTAGGTGGTCCCAAAGGGCATGTCTATCCACCGAATCGAATACACCTTTGATATCCAGGAACACGACTAGGGTGGGCCGCCCATATATGTGACGGTGCTCCAACAACTGACGCAAGGTAAAGATGTGGTCAATGCAGCCACGCCCTCGATGAAACCAAGCTTGCTCTTCACGAACCTGGCTTTCACGAGTGCCAGTCAGTCTGTGAGGGATGACAGAGGCAAGCAATTTGGAGGCGATGGAGATCAGACTGATTCATCTATGGCTGACGCATTCCGATCGTGAGCTTCCTTTGAAAATTGGGACTATGACGGAGCGGCTCCAGTCGGTTGGGACAGTTTCTTGCTCCCACAGTTTGACTAGTAACTCGTGTAAATCATCCACAAGAGCAGTTCCCCAGAATTTGAAGAGGGCTGGAGGAAGATCATCAGGTCCCGCGGCTTTATTTAACTTCAACAGTTCGATCTCACGTTCGACGTCTGTGCTCCAACTAGTCTACTTCATCATTAGCTGGCCGAACAATCTCCACGTGGTGCCAGCTGGGTGGTTCGAGTTAATTCCGTTCCAGTGAATAGTTCCGCAGCAGTGTTCCAGGATGTGGTGGGTTTTCGCCTGGCGAGCGTTCTCCCTAGAAGAAGCCACAAACGTCCGTGTAACAACACTGCAACGTGGCGGATGTGACTCGCCGCTAACTAAAGTCACCGCCTCTTCCCCTTCTGGAGTAGCTCCAATTCACAAACGTCATCCAATTCGAAGAGTTCCCTTCATCCCTTCATACGATGGCGAATACAGCAAACATACTCATGAATTTAGTCACACTTCACAAGCTCACTCAATATGCCCACTAACACACACTTACATTTATACAGACACACAAATCCAGTATGTTACTGGCTAAGTTGCTACATTTGTATATAAGTACTAACTATACCGGTTTGTATTATCATGATCATGCCTTCGCGGGCGTGCCCCGCACTGCCGGGAATAAAACCTATGCTTATTTATTTATAATATCATGGAGTTGCACCACGATGCTGACGCTGGGGTCACTTACAAATCCTAGTTCAACCGGTATGTTGTGCTGTTTCGCACAGATTTCACAAAACAGGAAGAGTATTTGCTGGCAAGAGTTTCACTACAAGAAATTAGTCCAGCCGAACACAATAGATGTTCGAGGTTCATTGTGTCCAGTCTGCCCGCGTCATGCAAAATTAATAAAACCTTTTATTGTCTCTGACTTTCGGTGACCACATGTCATTCTTTAATGTGTGTTTCAATTGATGAACTTGACTTGTAGTGAGGACACCGTTATTATGTTGGTATTGCTAAATCAGAATGTGGACATTACCATTTGTCTTCCCTCATAATAGATCAGTTGAAATGTCATTGTTATTCGGGCCTTGACGTGAAATAAAGAAAGTGAAATTCCCACCTGGCCACTGAACAAATTACAGCAGAATGAGAGTCCTAATATGTAGCATTGCACCACTGGATAGTTGAGCCTGGAGAGTGTGTATCCTGATACCGCGTTGCTTCAGTGGGTTAGGTCAACTCCAAATAGGATTAACACGGTTGACTCCAACAAACGTACCCCCGAAGTACAACAGGTCGGTTTTTCTGGAACATATTCAGACTTACAAAATCGCTTAACTATGGAACAGACGACTTTGTCATGTATGTACACTTGATAATAAGCACCCGAGCTATTCACCTCCAGTTTTTCTGTGGAATTTGATAAACTTAAGTTTAGATAAATGTAACCCTTCCTTAAGACTCTGGGGTTGGAACACAGTGCATACTCGCCAAACCCAATTCGAGCCAACATGGAATTTGATATATGTTGCAGCATAAAGTTGTCGCATGATTGTAGTCGGACATAGTTTGGCCGCTCTAATCACTCCACAATCAGTACATATACGCAGGCCCTCAGTACTCTAAGCTAAAAGAAAGTTAATTATTTCAAAGATATGCTCTGGCGAAAACAGTACCTGTTTAAGAAATTAAAGTGATTGCCTCAGCAGACTACTTTCAACACCGATATGTCCGCTACTGATTGCGATCACTAAAATAGTTACATTCATCATCTGTAGACACAAGGAGTCAGCCATTGCACCTTCGAAAAGGCACTATACGGCCGGTTAATTCTTTCGGAAACCGTCAGCAGTACGCATCTTCGTCTCACACAGGATAGATGAATGATGCTCAAGTGACAATTCCAGAGAGTATGAACCGGCCATCCGGCGCTTCTTCGGAGGCGAAATGTTTGAGTAGGTGCAATTGCGACAGACCCGTTATTTAAATCAGTCCAAAGCATCCAGTTTATCTCTCCAAATACCTTCATGAGGCATATTGCTTCAGCCCAATGAGGACCAAGTTGTGTAAACATTGAATCGTTGTTAGCAGAACCGCTGGATTCGGTATTACAGGCTTCCATAAAACAATGGAACAATGGTTTTATACAGGTAGCAACGTTAAAGCCTAACATGTCCCGTAGTACGGTCATGGTGAAACTTTAAAATTTTAAAAAATTGTTAGCAAAATAAGGTTTGAAGTAAGCGAGTGAGCGAAGAATATTCGTTTCTATAATTCTCATCGGGCGTATATAATTATGAATCAAAATATTGGAGGGAATAAACCTCGTAGACGCTTGTACAGGAAGCAACCAACTTATTAACCGGACAGTACAAAACTAAACCAGTGGTCTGACCAATCAGACTGTCGCATTATGAAGCGCTTGATCAAGGCTGGTCATATGTCAACTTCAAGCCCAAGGCAATTCCAGAGCCTGTAACAATGTGTGCTGTTTGCACAACTCTGGTTTCAGAACATTGATTGCAATGGCTTCAGAACAGGTCAACAGATGTTTCTTTAGCTGTTTTGGGTAGCGTTTAGGGATGGAATAAACGGATTTAAACGACCGGTTCATCTGGACTTGGTATCCATTGTTAAGCAAGTGTTGTGAAACGGAACTGTTGATGGATTTTACGGTGCCTTTTGATAGTGACGCGGGACAATGTTTAGTGATTCTTTTGGACAAACACCTGATCGTATGTCCAAAATACCTTGAACCATTGGTCTCCATTGGTGAACTCACTGAGGTATATTTAGTACAAGCTGTAAATCCAAGGTAAATCCATCAGGAATGACGGCAAATAGGATGTTGGTAAAAATCCTGTTCCCTCCTGGTGTACACATGCAGATGGTGAAAAGTGCAACGAAATCTGGGATTTGTCTCTAGTAAAATCTCTTACAGTCACGGATGTTTATCCATAAGTAATGAATGAATTAGGTGAGATGGTGCAACAAAATAACTGCGGATTCAACTCGGGCTTTGAGCTCTACCTGTGGGGGAGCACATATGACAGATTCCGGTAGGTCATTCCATGTCCTGCAGAAGCGTAGGAAAAAAGGAATTCCGACGGCATTCCAAACGCCAGTTCTGCGCAGCCAACTTGAGATGGTGGCCTCTCAAATTGCTATTGTGACAAAACTCTAGCGAGTAACGCCATGCGTGATTGGGATCTCTCAAAATTTGGTAAGTCCAAATGAGGTCCACGCACAATCGCTGCCACTGTCCACTGTAGATCCCGAACCCTTGTAGCCTTCTTTCATACAGCAACTTCTACACACCCTTGAAATTTTTGTTTGTTCGGCGTTTGCTTATCTCCAAGGCGATGATATTTCTCCTCAAGCATGGCTGTCAGACCTGTATTACGTATTCCACGGGTATGAGCCAAGAAGTTGTGGAAAATCGAAGGACCTAATCGTTCCAATGCATGCGTCAGAAGGCCAACATTTTAGATACCTCTCCAAGGTCAACCTGCACCAAAACTCCCAGATCCTTCTCTCCAGAAGCAGTGAGAAGCTCCTGGTTGCTGAGTTTGCAGGAGTACACCAACCAGTGTTTTAAGTGCGGCACTCTACATTTGTCCACAATGAATCGAAGAAGATTCCGGATTGACCACGCGTACACCCTATCCAAATCGGCTTTAAGTACTGTGATATTATCTGGTGTATTTATCGCCCTCCACATCTTGTTGTCATCGGCATAAGGCAGGAGGTTCTAGCCTATGAGGTGGGTGATATCGTTAATATGCGTCAAAAATAATCGCGGTCTAAGTACCGATCCCTGTGGTACTCCGCATTCAACTCGGATGGATCTGACAGGGGTCCGCGCACTCATATTTCCAAGCGCTGGTGTAGAAGAAAGCTGCTGGTCCATCGTAGGAGAAGGTCACCGATATTAAAGGTCTAGAATTTGTAAAGCAGTATCTTATGGTCTAACCGGTTGAACGCTTTTGGATAATCGAAAAAAACGACATCAACTCCTGTATCAGAGTCTACTGCTTCAGTCCAACTGAATCATGCCAATAGTAGTTTTGTAATGCACAATCGATTTCTTCAGAAACCATGCTGATCCGGTGCGAGGTAGTTAAATTATTCTAAATTAGCCGTTAGCGCATTAGAAATGATAGTTTCCATGGCCTTTGTAAGAACCGGTAGTAGGATTATAGGACCGTAGTTGGCTGGATTGGAACGACTGCCTCCCTTGTGAATAGGAGTAATCATCCCGTGTTTCCAAATGTCGGGCAGATACGTTTAGTCAAAACAGTGTTGGAAGAATTGAGCCTAAGGCACAGCTAGACTCTTTTCTACTGCCTCTATCGATTTCATGCGTATATTCTCAACTCTAGAACCGTGCTAACGCATAGTTAGCACCTATTTTAGTACAGCTTCTGTCGCGAAAAGTATGCAAGTGAGTTGTGGAATGAAACGACCATTGTCATAGGGTTATATGGCTAGTGATCCTACCTAAATATTACAGCATATTGTAGGCGCAGGGTATTCGCCACCTCCTTCGGTGTCCGTGTAGGTCAGTCCGCTATTCGAAGAGGAGGAATTCCCAGTTTTAGCTTACGTAGACTGTTGACATATTGATACAGAAGCATGTGGTTTGAAGCCATGCGCATCACAGACTTCAGCTGGTATGCCATTCTATCCTCGCGAATAAGCTGAGTAAAGTGTTTACGTTGGGTCTTATAGGCCATCCAGTACACTGTGCTCGGGAAGAGTTTGTAGATATGCCAGACAGTGTTTCCCACAGCTATACACTTGCTTGTCCTGCTTTGCAAAAACGAGACCACTTTTCTCTGGTGGAGCATCTTAGTCGTTGACGCTTCGGCAACCAGACAGCTAAACTGGCTGACGAAATGTTTCCATGCAGTAGTTGATGCCTCGTCTGCCAGAAAGTCCCAGTTGGCAGTTTCAGCTAGGCGAGCCAATTTGTCGTAGCGTACATACATTGTCGTTGCGTCGGCAATTTTCACGGGACATGCTACATAGCATATTTCTTCGAAGAATAGGATTACATTATCGCTGCGGCCCAAGAGGACGTCGGGCATCACCCTCTCGGCTATCAGTTCTTCGTTGGTGAATACCCGATCCAGTATTGACGGTTTATCTTTTTCTCGGAATCGGGTAGGAGTGTTGATGAGGCCATAAAGCGGATACCTAGAGACAAGCTCTTGCAGATCGACCTTAACTTGTTCTGCGGGAGCTGCTCTGGGTTCTAGAGCGTGGACGTTGAAATCCCCAGTAATGTGAATGTGACTGTAACTTGTGTTTATCGCCCGCCTTAGTGCGGATGCCAGATAGAAGTCCAGCTCGGGGGTGGAGGAAGGAGGACCGTAAATGAGCGTCAGTAAGCAAGTGTCGTCACTTTTAAACGTAGATGGCACCAAAGCGAATGCTTATTGCGCTGACCGGATCCTCTATGAGCTCACATTGGAGGTCTTTGCAGAAGTACAGAGCCACCCCTCCACCTGTGCTGGGTCGGTCGTGCCTAACAACGGACATATCTGGCAGTGCGATCTTCATGTCACTTATGCCAGGGCGTAACCATGTCTTCGTTATAGAGATGAGATCTCAGGATTTTGATGCTGGAAGCAGCCGCATTTCGGAAAGTTTACTCAGTAAGCCTTGAGCGTTGGTGTATATACAGAAAAGTTTTTCGGATGTCAAAAGCTGTTGACTGGGAGCACATGAATGATGTGGATTTGTGCCGACCGATGAGAGGTCGGCACCTAATCGTTTTTGGGTGAATTGCTAAATGTCGAGAAGAATGCAATCTGTTTTTGATCTCACTTGCACCTGCGGTATGCAGTCCATCGGCAGCCTTCTCGATAGCAACGGGTCTTAGCGCATAGGTTTTTGCGTCACGGTTGTGGCTATACTGAGTCGCGGGTAGTGTCATTTTGGCGAGAACTGCGAGTGGCTGCGGCTCGCTAACGGTTTCCTTCAGTCGTAGTTCCGAAGGAAGTGGGTTGTGTAGTAACTGCCAGCTACGGAGGAAGTTCATGGCCGTCTGTTGTGATTGCAACATTAGTTTCAGCATCCTCGGGCCACTGCCTCTGTGGTTTGCTGACACGGGTAACCGTGTAATCGAGTAAAATATGACGGTGCCCGCACAAAGAGCTTCACGGATGTAACACCATTCTGCAAGGTCATGAGCGTGAACTTCTTCGTTGCTGGTTTTCGGTAGCTCGGGCAAGTCATGAATGTCCATAATTCTTTTGCTACTCTCCGTGTGGTGGTCAGTTGTATTGTTTTTCTTCCACTGGCGTTCACTCCATAGAACATCCGGATATATGTGTATTCCAGTATTTTCACTCTGCAGGCGGTTTGCCGACAAAAGTACCGTTTTGACATCTTCTTTCTATCCCAATTTTACTCGCATTAGCAGGAACTTCTCGTCATGAATCGAGCTTGGTGGTCTAGAAGCGCATTAAATTACTCGACCTGGCTTGAACTCCAATTCTATCACAAAGGAGATTCCATTGTTTGACATCATCCAGCTGTTTATTCCTTGGACTCAGGAACGTTAGTGTATATAGGTGTCAAGGCTCCCTAGTTCCGCTTGGTCTTGCGTGATGTGCTGGGCACGGCTATCGAGGGCTTTGGTAACTTCCCTGCATGTTGCACCTGGTCCTTGACTCGTTTTGCAGCCGTACTGCGTTAGGCTGCTGAGGTCGTACTTTGATTATACCGAGCAACAACGTTGGTATAGGGGGATCGGACTTTAGAGCGCTTCGGATTTTGTTTATTAATCGGAAGGGTGGGTGTTGGCGATGTTGCGTCAGTCGGTGCATTGGATAAGAGGAGGTGGGCGGTGGGGCTAGACATGCTTCTATCGGTTGCGATTATGACTTGGTTCGTGGTTCATAAGTTTCTAGTACTGCGTGGCCGTGTGAATGCCTAGCCCTTTTCCTTGGTTTCCAGGCAATAATTGAAGGAGACCGATGAGGTGCAAAATGTGCTGTTGTCGCCACGAGCAAAGCAATTTTTGCACTAAAACGATGTTCCGCTTCGGTGACTAGATTCGCATACTTTTATGTTAACGTTGGTACACATTTTACTAGTGGAATCGTCATCCACTTCGGACATAACCAAAGTTAACCAGACGTATTGTATTTCTTTATGTTGGTTCCACAGAGCTTGATGCATTTCGAATGGTACCGGCCAGTGCGATTTTTACACGTCAACCACACACGTCAAAGTACTTCGTTTCGAGTTACCGGTGTGGTGGTTATGATGGCCGATTACTGTAGAAAAATCCCAGATGACAGACAGACGGTAATTGGGTCAATCAATGAGATCTACGAAATTAGAAAGACAATAGCCACCAAATTTGCATAGATTGAAAAGTACACCAAAAGAAGAATATTGGTACACAAGTCACAAAGGAAACACACGTATAGTACAATAATCGCGAAGCAAAGTAGAATCCAGCACGGTAATCAAAAAATCCGCGGCATCCGTATGTACAGTCACGAACGCTAACTTACACTTGGCGGTTAGTTCTCCTAAGATGCCGGAATAACAGCACGGTGATAAACAAACTCTAGACCGTTTAGCAGCAGTAACTTATGACGCAGACAGGCCGTGATAGAGTTTACAGAAATGCCTCAGAAGTGAAGTGAACGCAAGAAATAGCTACGAAAGAAATAAAATTCGTAAGCACAAACATTTGATGCTTAAGCATACCGGGACCATTAGACTCGAAGAAAGATCTGAATCTATCAGTAACTATGGTGAAGTAGGTGATATGTCAGATGGTTGGTTGAGTGAAACAGAAGGTACATTACTGAAAAATGATTGGAAATTTTTTATAAAAAGGTCTAAGCTACATGCGGAAGGACGGATGACTATTTGGAATGCACCTTGTGTTATTGGATTGCGACGCGCCATCTCAATTTGGACCGCGACTCACCTTGCAGTTCACCTTGGTCAAATCAATAAGTAAGAGGGTATCCGAAGCGGATGGAAATTAGGTGTTGCCCGCCAGAAAACACTGCACAACCACGACGTGCTTCGAAAACCTTTCTCTCATCAGGTGGAGAGAGCGCGCCTCGAACCCGCGACCATTGATTTATCAATCGAATACTCTATACCTTTCGATAACGTGGCACGACGGGCAACGCTTGACACAACGGTTAATGAGTGCATAGATGGCCATATGGACTACACCTTGTGTAATTGGATTGCGATGAACAATCTCAATGTAGACAGCAGTTTAGATGGAAGGGAAGCTTAGACACTGTGATCACTAGGACCACAGTCAAACAGATAGAAGTTGGGTGCTGCCCACCAGAAAACACTGCACAACCACGACGTGTTTCTATAAAATTGTATCTCATCAGGTGGAGACACCAGGCCTCGAATCCGCGACCATTGAAATAGTACCGGAAAAATCGACCGATTCACTATCAGTTCAAGAAGCGGCTACTATAACAATGGTGCCGGGTTCAAGGTATGCTGTCTCCACCTGATGAGATAAACATGTCAAAAGCGTCAAGGATGCGCAGTGTTTCGCGCGGACAACACCCAATTTCCATCGGCTTCGATTACGGCCACAGTGACCGCAGTAAACAAGGCTCACTTCCATCTGCATCGCGGTCTACATTGAGATTACGTGTCGCAATCCATTTAACCAACGTGCACAACATATGCCCCACCATTCAGTCATAAACCATTGTGTCAAGCGTTGCCCGTTGTGACCTGGTAGCCAAAGGAGTAGAGGTTTCGGCTACTATTCCAATAGTCGCAAATTCTAAGATGTCTGTCTCCACTTGATCAGAAAATATTATATCAAAACGCATCGTGGTTGTGCAGAGTTTTCGAAAAGGAGACGCTCCATTTCCATTTGCTAAGGATAAAACCCGGGTAATCGCTGTGTCCAAGCATCGATTCAGTGTGAATCCCTGTCTACAATTAGCTTACTCGTCAAAATCCAATCAAAACGTGTATCCCAAATGCACTCCATCCAGTCATTAACCACTGTGTCAAGCTCTGCCCGTCCTGACAAGGACGTTAAATGGGTAGCCGTTTCCGTTACTATTCCAATGGTCGCGAGTTCAAGGCATGCATTCCTCCCCTGATGAGATAAAATTGTGTCGAAACGCTTCATGTTTTAGTAGTTTTCAAACTGGCAACACCCATTTTCCACCTGCTTAGGCTAAAGTTTCACTGATCACAGTGACCAAAGATCACTTAAAATATGAATCGGAAACTGCATGGAGATGTCGTGTCACAAACTTGTCACCTAACGTTCACCACAAATGGCCATTCATTCAGTCTATAAACGTTGTATCAAGAGTTGCCTGTCGTGACCCGGTAGCTAATGAGGTAGAGCTTTCAGCTACTATTCCACTGGACGCAGGTTCAAGGCCTACTTCCTCCATCTGATGACTTAAATTTATATCGAATGGCGTCGTGGTTGTGCCGTCTTTCCGAGCAGGCAACACACAATTTCCATCTGCTTTGGCTAGGGTCCCACTGATCCCAGTGATCCAGGTTCACATCAATGATTATCGCCGTCTACATTGGGGTTACGCGCCGCAACCCAATTACACAACGTGTAATCGAAATGGGCTTCCATTCAGTCATTAACCGTTGTGTCAAGCGTTGGCCTTCTTTACCCGGTAGCCAAAGGGGAAGAGGTTTCGTCTTCTATTAGAATGATCGTTGGTTCGAGGCCTGCTGTCTCCACCTGATGAGATAAAATTATATCGAAACGCGACGTGGTTGTGCAGTGTTTTCTGACAAGGAACACACAATTTCCATCTGACTAGGCTAGGGTGCGATTAATCACAGAGATTACGTTCACTTATATGTAAATCGCGATCTACATAGAGAGGACGCATCGCAATCCAATCGCACATCTTGTATTTTAATGTATCTTCATTCAGTCATTAACCGTTGTGTCAAGCGTTGTCTGTCGCTAAATGGTAGTTTAATTTGTGAGGTTTCGAATACTATTCCTGAGATCACTGGTTCGAGGCTTGCTGTCTCAACAAGATGATAAAATTATACCGAAACGCGTCATGGTTGTGCATTGTTTTCTGGAGGGCAGCACCCAATTTGCATCCTCTTAGGCTACAGCAAATTTGATTGCAGTGACCAAGGTTCACTTCAAAGTGAATCGCCGACTATATTGAAACTGCACTTCGCGAACCTATAGCACAATTTGCATTCCAAATGGCCCTCCATTCAGTCATTAACCGTTGTGTAAAGCGCTGCCATCTAGACCCGGTAACCAAAGGGAAGGATTTTCGGCTACTATTCCAATGGTCACGGGTTCTAAGCCTTCTGACTCCAAATGATGAAAGAATATTATGTCGAAACGCGTCGTGGTTGTGCAGTGTTTTCGGACAGGCAACACACAATGTCTTTTGGCTTCGGCAAAGTCCAAATGATAGAATCATCCATGGTTTATTTAATGTAATTCGCGGTCTACATTAAAAATGTGCGTCGCAAACCTATGACAAAACCTGTTCTCCGAATGTAATTGCTATCAGACATTAACCGTTTTGGCAGTTGTTGCACGTCGTGACCCCGTACACAAATGTGTAGAGGGTTCGGCTACTATTCCACTGGTCGGGACTTCGAGGCCTCCTGTCTCCAGCTGATCAGAAAATATTGTATCAAAACGCGTCGTGGTGGTGCAGTGTTTTCATGTAGGCAATACACGATTTCCATATGCTTCGGTTACCTTCTCAGTGATCACATTTACCAAGGTTTGCTACAGTGTGAATCGCAGTCTACATTGCTGTTACGCTTTGGGTGAGCAAGACACAATTTACATCTGCTTCGGTAAATCACTAATGATGGAATTGTCAATGGTTTATTTAATCTGAATCGCGGTCTAAATAAAGATTGTGTGTCGCAAATCATTCACATAACGTGTAAACCTAATGGCCCACCATTCAGTGATTAATCGTTGTGTCAAGTGTCGACCGTCGTGACCCGGTAGCCAAAGGGTAGATGTTTCGGCTACTATTCCAATGGTCGCGGGTTCTAAGAATTCTGTCTCCACCTGATGCGATGAAATTACATCGAAACGCGTCGTGGCTGTGCAGTGTTTTTGGGTGGGCAATACCCAATTTCCATCTACTTTGAATACGGTCCCAGCGATCGCAGTGACTAAGATTCATTTCAATGTGAATCACAGTCCATTAAATTGAGACTGCGTGTCGCAATCCAATCACACAACGTGTAATCCAAACTTGACCCTCCAATTAGTCATTTACCGTTGTGACAAAAAGTGTTGCCCATCGTGACCCAGTAGCCAAAGGGGTAGTAGTGTGGGCTGCTATTCCAATGGTCGTGGGTTCAAATCCTGCTGTCTCCACTTGATGAGATGCAATTACATCGAAACGCGTCGTGGTTGTGCAGTGTTTTCTGGTGGGCAGCACTCAACTTCTATCTGCTTTGACTGTGGTCCTAGTGATCACAGTGTCCAAGCTTCCCTTCCATCTAAACCGCTGTCTACGTTGAGATTGTTCATCGCAATCCAATTACACAAGGTGTATTCCATATGGCCCTTTATTCAGTCATTAACCGTTGTGTCAAGCGTTGCCCGTCGTGCCACGTTACCGAAAGGTGTAGAGTATTCGGTTGATAAATCAATGGTCGCGAGTTCGAGTCGCGCTGTCTCCACCTGATGAGAGAAAATTTTTCGAAGCGCGTCGTGGTTGTGCATTGTTTGCGGGCAGACAACATCCAATGTCTTTTCGCTTCGGCAAAGCCCTAACAATGGAACTGTCCATGATTTATTTAATGTGAGTCACAGTCTACATTAGTATTGCGTGTCGCAAACCTATCACGCAACGTGTACCCCAAATGGAATTCCTATCAGACATAAACCGTTTTGTCAATCGTTGCCCGTCGTGACCCGGTAGCCAAAGGGGTAGTGGTTTCTGCTACTATTCTAATGCTCGCGGTATTTTAGACTTCTGTCTCCACCTGATGAGATAAATTCATATCGAAACGCGTCATGGGTGTGCAGTGTTTTCTGGCAGGCAACACACAATTGCTTTTTAATTCGTCAAAGCCTTAGTAATGGAATGGTCAGTGGTTTATTAAATGGGGTTTGTGGTCTATTTTAAGATTGCGTTTCGCAACCCATGCACGCCGTGTAATTCAAATGGGCCTTCATTCAGTCATTACCCATTGTGTCAAGCGTTACCCGTCGTGATCCGGTAGCCAAAGAGTAGATGTTTCTGCTACTATTCCAATGGTCGCATGTTCCATGCCTGCTGTCTCCACCTGATGAGATTTAAGTATATCGTAACGCGTTGTCGTTGTGCAGTGTTTTCCGAAGGGCGACACCCCATTTCCATCTGCTTCGGCCAAGGTCCCAATAATTGCAATATTACTCCCAGATGAAGCAGATAAATGACGGGGCAATGAAAGTACATCGTAAGCGATGGTGCATACGTGAAACGTATGGAAGCAAACAGCAAGCAAGCAAGTAACGTGCGTGCTAAGTCCAGTATTCTATCACACAGAGGGGGACTAGGCGAATGAGCGCAATGAGAAGAAGGACGAAACACACGTATTGATAGACACACACGAACACGTGTGCATTCACAGTCAGTAGACACGACACGGGACACTGGCAGACGGCGCATCACTACTTCCCCCTGTAGTTGTAATTATGCAACTTGGAAACGCTCAACCGGTCGGCGGTCGCAGGTTGATCTATGCAGCGGCGCTTCGGCTTCAGGTGGGGAGTCATTCGCTCGCATGTCGTCCAATACTGCGGGTGGAGAATTTGGTTCACAGGCTGAATCGGATGTTAACGGCCTTGGCCGAATGTGATCCAAGTGACGCCTCACGACTTTACCGCCCTCAGTCTATGCCTCTATGATCTGTCCGTTAGCCGTTTTGACAACGGCTAGTTGCCATCCATAGTCTTTAGACAAGACTATGTAGATTGGATCTGATTCTATCACAAACCTGTTTCTGCTGCGAGTATCAAAGCGTTCCTTCACCCGTTCTTGTATTTTGCGAACTTCAGCTGCCAGAGTTCCATGCAGTAAGTCCAATCGAGTACGCAAACAGCGGCCGAACATAAGCTCCGTAGGACTTCTTCCGGTGGTATCGTTCACCATATTTCGGTAAGCCAAAACAGCACGATCTAGATGTGCAAGCAATGGCACATCTGTTTGTTTGAACAGCATATTTTGCACTGTCCGTAAGCCCTTTCAGCCAAACCGTTCGAAGACGGATAATAAGGGGCAGTAGTCCCATATCTAATTCCATTTGAGGTAAGGAAGGTGGAAAACTCGGTGCTGGTGAACACAGATCCGTTGTCAGACACAAGTGTTTCGGGAAGTCCAAAAGTAGTGAACGTAGTGCCTAGTTTGATTATTGTGCTAGCTGAAGTGGCTGTGGACAGAATGTGGGCAGCAATCCATTTAGAATGCGCATCAACCAGAAGCAGAACCATTTGACCTTCGAATGGACCGAAAAAGTCTACATCCACACGTTTCCAGGGCGTCTCTGGCCATGTCCAGGGCTGCGTCGGTATTTGCGGGGCAGCGTACCGAGATCCTTGGCAAAGCACGCAACATCCAACATCCACCGCAATGTCGCCATCCAGTCCGGGCCACGATACATAGGAACCGGTAGGTGCCTTCATCTTAGCAACTCCTAGGTGTGCATCGTGAAGCTCGTTCAGGATGGCTGATCGCAATCCTTTAGGGTTTACAACCCGTTCACCCCGCAGTAAATATCTATTCTGGAGGCACAGTTCAGTCATTCTATGGCGCAAAAGTATAAGTTCTGCAGGTATGTTGTCAGGCTATCCAACCTTAATGTGCCGCGGTACAAGCGCTAATAACGGATCTCTATCTGCCTCAAGACGTATTACTGTGGACGTAATCGGAGCCTTGTTGAAGAGCTGAATTAGACTCACAAGTACTTGCGAAGTAAAGTCTTCTTAAGGGACCTCCGGTAAGGGGAGTCCACTGAGAACGTCGGCGGCGGTATTCTGTCTGCCTGGAATATACTGAATCTGGTATGTGGAAGTAGATAGAATGCGTGATCAGCGGATTATTCTGGGGACACTATTTGTTGAATTCCTTTTTCGTGCCCAAAGAGCAAGATAAGGGGTTTATGATCTGTGTGAATCACGAAGTGTTGGCCGAGCAAGTACTGATGGAATGGGCTGATCCCGAAGATGACAGAGGCAGTCTCTCGATCGAGCTGAAAGTAGTTCCTTTCAGCTGCAGTTAAGTTTGATGAAAAGTAGGCAACAGGTCGCTGCGATCCACCAGGTAAAATATGTGTCAAAACGGCCCCAAGGTCGTAAGGAGAGGCATCATAAGTGAGAACAAGTGATTTCCGTGGACCGCAATGTGCAATGACCTCAACTGAGGCCAAAAGTTTCTTTAGGGGGTTGAAAGCATTATCGTGAACAGCGTTCCATTTCCAGAGCTGATTCTTACGCAAAAGTTGTTGAAGCCGATGTGAGTTGATGCTGCTGGTATGAACCTGGAGAACTGGAGTGACTACTCCTAGAAAGTAGCGTAGTTCGTTTACATTTTTGGGCTCCAGGGGTTTAAGGATTGCCCTGATTTGCTCTTCTAGCGGATACAACCCCTCACACATGAGTTTATACCCAAGGTATTGCATACTCCATACAAGGACGTTACGCTTTTCTTCCTTCACTATCAGTCCGGAGTCTAATAGACATTTTAGAACTACATCCAGGGTATGCAGATGTTCGGCAGTCGTGAGCCCGTTAATTAGGATGTCATCCAGATAGGCACACGTATTTGATATGGCTTTCACTAGCGAGTCGATAATTCGTGGAAATATGGACGGTGCAGAGCTTATTCCGAACGGCATGCGTATGTGGCGAAGTAATCCAAGAGGTGTGTTGACGGTGGTGCAAACACGTGAATCCTCTTCGAGTTCAATCTGCTGGTAGGGGTTGCTCAGCTACAGTTTGGTAAAAGGTTCGCCACAAGAGCGAGGCGTAAGTATCTTCAATTTTAGGCAGTGGAAATCGATCTGGCTGTAGTGCTTGGTTGTTTATAACGTTGTAGTCCGCACACAGCCTTACAGTACCATCAGTTTTCAATACAAACACTATAGGGCCAGCCAAATCGGAACACTAGAAGGGTTCAATTGTACTCTCTTCTAACAGTCGGCGCAGCTCAGTCTCGACCTTGTCCCGAAGAGCATAAGGTATGGTGCCCGCCTTTCGGAATCTCGGTGCTGCTTGTAATTTCAATATCAATCGGGCAGCGTAATTCTTCAGCGGGCCAGGTTTAGTCTGCTCAAAATGTGGTGCATATTTTGCAAGATGTCAGATAGTTGTGTTGTGGGCTTGTCAAATATCCCCGCAAAAACGCGCCACAAACTCCGGCGTAACGGCTACGGAAAGCGGGGTCCAATTCCTCCCCACAATGTAGCACTTTTCAGCCACTCTGAGAAGCGGCACAATTGCGCACAGTTTGACAATGTTCTTTTACAAGCTACCACCGCGTTGCGGTAGCCATTTTCACTAATTGGATGACCCACAGCATTGGCTGTGATTCGCCCCTCGTTGGTCGTAAAACAGCCTTCACAGGACCACTTGTCTTGCTTCCTCTTCATCGTAGTTGGAAGTCGGTTCGGTCACGTGTTTTTGTGTGCCTCGATAGCCGGACAGCGTACGCGTCTAAGTCACTAACGCGCGTCTACTGTCCCCCTTTTTCGTGTGCGTAGCCTCGTCCGTTACGAGGGCTCAGCATCTACCCGAATACGTGCGGTTAGGAGCGTCCGACTTTCTATCTCACCAGCAAATACCATCGGGGCTAAACTAAAGCCACGACATCAGCGCAAATCCGTTCGGTCGGACAGCGTTCCCAGCCGTTATCGTAGGCGTGCTCAAACCGTGCCAGTGACCATCGTATCAGGCGTCTCCCAACCATAACAAGTTGTAGGTAAGCTTCAACCCTGTTGATGTTTGACATGATGTCCGGAAGTTGTTTAATGCCATCGCGATCAAGTATGTTTGGACCTGATCCCCCAGAAATGTACACACGGATTTGATCCGGTAGGAGATACGTGCAACAAAGGTACCCAACACATTCACCAACTGTCCGGTGTATGGTCGTAGTTGTATTGTAGGGGCATCTAGTTTTGGTAATTGCGACAGGGCATCGGGACGTATCAGCGTAACTGCGGAACCCGTAACAATTTCGAAATCAACGGGTTGTTCGTTTACCCGGACAGACACGACGAACGGTTTCTCCGCTGTTATGTTGTTGTGTTTATCCAGTTCTGGTTTATATCCTCAGTAATGTGATTCGCAGAGTTTGGACTTCCCCGCACAGCGAAATTTCGTTTGGAAAGACAAAATTTCTGGATATGTCCTCTTTTCCCACAAAATCTGCATAATAAATGAAGGTGCTGGCAATCAGCCGGATCAGAATGTTACTCGCCACAGCGATAACAACGGAATTCTCTGCGCTGTGCGAATTGAGACAATGTGTGATCACGCTTTGTCAGTGAGAGTTTGTTTACCTCCTGTGAAATTATCTGATCGGAAGAGGAGAATGCCGTTAGTGCCTGAACGAGATTAGCACGTTATCGAACAAAATCACAAGCTTTTTCCCAAGCAAGGGTCCTTTCGTCTTCTGACAAAAGACGCTCGTGTGCCTTGTCCTCAATCAATCCATGCTTGTAAAAGCATTGCTTCCTGGAAGTGAGTCGGCCTGATCTGGTCATAGGTGCAATCAGAAAGGGCAGTAAGAAGTCAAAAATTAAATTCATTTACAGTTTCACTCGGTTGTTGCCTCATGGTGTTAGATTTGTACCGGGCTGTGAACACGTGTGGTTTTTCTCCCCACAGTCGGTCAAGGGAGTAGAGCACAGTTTGTAAGTCATGTTTCGTGTGTAGCTGCAAACTATCAAAACGTTGCTGCCCTTCGTTACCGAGGTGGTGACACAGTAATTTAATTTTTGATGCCTCGGCAATCGCATTGTTATTGCCAAAAAGAACAACTCAGTCCACGTAAGTGGTGAAAGTAGTCTTCCACTGCGTCCATTGCTGCGTCGTAGGCCTTTCCGCAGAAGAATTCCAAAACGGCTGAGATGTAGTAATTGACTTTGCCATTAGTGATCCAAATAACCTCCGTCGTTAATTTGTTCCTCCTCGATGAAGCAAAATAATGACAGGGCAATGAAAGTGCATCGAAAGCAACGGTGCATACAGGAAACGTATAGAGGAAAACAGCAAGGAATCAAGTACCATGCGTGCTGAGTGCAATGTTCGATCAGACAGGAAGAGACTAGGCCAATGAACGCACTGAGAGGCAGAACGAAACACACATAAACGTATTTCTGGACACGCACACGAGTACATTCGCAGTCAGTAAAGGCGACAAGTAACATTGGAAGAGGGCGCACAAGCTGTGATCCAGGTATACTTCAATGTGGGTCGGAGATTATTTTAAGATTGAGCGTCGCAATCCATTCACAAAAAATGCCCCCCAAAAGGCCCTTCATTCAGTCACTTTCCTTCACGACAAGATGTACAGGTTGCTGCCAGTAGCCAAAGGGGTAGAGGTTTCCGCTACTATTACAATTTTCGCGGGTTCGAGACCTGCTGTCTCCACTTGATGAGAAAAAATTATATCGAAACGCGTCGTGGATGTGCAGTGTTTCCGGGCGGAATCAGATAAAATTCCATCTGCTTGGGCTAAAGTCACAGTGATCGTAGTGACGAAGATCCACTTCAATGTGAATGGCGGTAAAAATTGAGAGTGCGCTACGCAACCAAATCACACAATGTGTACGGCAAATGGTCCTCCATGCAGTAATCATCTGTTGTGTCATGTGTTGCACGTCGTGACCCG
>OX104064.1:87917125-87944528 GCA_944474145.2 Dicrocoelium dendriticum
TAAATCAGAGCCGGACAAGCATTGTGAGAATTTCATGGTCAATCTTGACAGGCCGCTGATAGGCATCAGTAAAATCGGTTGATGTGCGCGTTATCAGGCCAAAGTGTGGTCGCACTTCCAATTCTTCATCTTCGCGCGCATCTTCTGCATCAGCATTACAAACATTCTCACTGTATCCATGCTTCAATATCACTTACGGTTTCCCGGAGATCAACGTCTGTAGTACCAATTTCCTCTTCAGTCTCAGTGTAATTATCACCCTTCATTTTTACCACTTCAGTCGTGGGGGTAATTATGATGCAGTTACACTTGGTATGGAAAAATCATCTGTACTAAAACTGCCGCGCCTGTCAAATGCCGCCCGGGAAGGACCGCCCCCTTCCCCCGCCCCCCGTCCAGGGTGACGAAAGCTAGTACTGAAGAGGAAAACTTGATGGTCTGCACATAGACTGAGCCGTCTCTCTCTGTTTTCAGAACGAACGTCATCATACCCAAGCGGTCCCGCGAGGTGGCGTTAACATGGCAGCAGTCAACCGATACGTGAGTTTAAGTCTCCTGCCATAATAATGATGTCTGTTTTAGACGCCCTTAGGAGCACCTAAGGAAAGTGTTGATAGAACTGGTCATTGACTGTATCCGCGCTGCAGTCAGTGGGCGCGTAGGCGGTGATCACGGAGTAAGCAAGCATGTCCGCGCGACATCTGCTAAGCTTACAACATCCTCGGAGCCTCTTGGCACAAGGGCGACTGTTGATTGGAATCCAATCGTGCAGAGCGGCCTCGGCTCTAACACTTAGTATGATCCCAACACCAGCTTGCTCAGCTGCGGCAGACTAAGCTTCATCAGAAAGGTGAAGACATAAGCGAGTGTTTGATTGGACTGGTGATGACGGCCGGTTGACTGTGTTGGAATCCTGGAGTCGTTCTTCACTCAGGCGGCAGACATTAACTACAAGGATCTCCAGGTTACGTGCAAGTCCAGTTTGTTATCGGATCTACACTAAGCGCGCATATTGAACATAAGTAGCTAAAACCGAGTTCCAGGCTTCAAAAGTGACTGTAATTAGTGGTTTCTTGGAGGGCGGTTTGTGGTTTAGCTGGCGATATTAATTGGACAAACGTATCGAAAGGAGTAGGGTCATTTGCTGTTTAAAAATCATGTAAAAAGGGAAGGGATGATACAAGGGGACGGTAGGAAAGTGCGTGGCGTACGGTTGTTAAGTAACGCTTGATAACAGCAGAGTAAACCATCATAAGAGCGAGAATGTAAGAGTGCAGTTTTGTTGTTCATCAGTAGACGAGCTACTAACTGGTTGTCTTATGGGACCACTGCCTCGAGCCTTTGGTCAAAGGGCTTGACTCACAAGGCACCATGACAAGATAAGTGCATACTGAATACTGAGTACTGTGTTATAGAGCAAGTAGAAATGAATTTTCTACAAAACTTTCGAAAAGTGGTGAAAAACGTTATAAAATTGGTCAGCCGTGGATGTCGTTATCGTTTCATGTAACATCTAAAGTCTCTGACTCACGGTATTGCAGGACTCACAAATGTGAGATGTGATCCTAAGTGTGCAGTCGTTCTCTGAATCGAATAGTGGTACAATATAAATCCAATAATGTTTTGGACTGCTGCACAGATGTTGCCTTCATCACATATTCAGGCAAACTGTTCCAAATATTTACCACTCTCCGTCCGAAACATAGTGGGTGGGGAACTCGCTTCACCTCCGGCACGATAAGTTTGTAGCAGTGTTCGCGGGTGCTGCATGGTCCTCGTAAGTGTAGCATTGGCCGCAGCATGGGAAAGTCACAGCGAGGTAGAATACGGTAGCTCATACTGAGGTCGACTCCCACCCGACAGTATGACAAGGTGTAGAGTCCTCGTTTCTCACACCGGTCTTCATACCTCAAGCTACGTAAACTCAGGATGTGCCTGATAACAATGTGTTGGACCCGTTCGATCTTTTGTGCCTCGCCTCGGGTAATCGGAAAGTAGGCGGACGAACTGTATTCTAGCATTGGTCTAATGATGGAAGAGAAGAGGCTAGTGGCAACCTCTTCAGACCATGTGCCGAAGCTACGTTTGAGCGCCCAAAGCATGCGCCTGTTCGTGTTGTCCACAGACTTCAAATCGTAGCGCGAGAGTACACCTGGTTCATTCACGGAGGGTGGGGGATATAGCGGTTGGCCATCAACGGTGTAGGTTCGGCCGTCAGCACCCTTCCGCAGGCTCATAAATACAGACTAATCTGAGTTGACCGGGAGATGAATTCGTGCAAATCATGTTGATAGGCGGTTGAGGTCATGTTGAAGTAGACCAGTCGTCGGGAGCGTCAGTTGCTCTCCAAATCTTCATGTCGTCCGCAAACAAGGCACACGACGACCGGACAAGCTGAGGTAGATCGTTGGTGTGGATCAGGAACAGAGTGGACCCCAGCACAGTGCCTTGAGGCACGCCACTGGTAGAGGGATACCAGTCAGCTAGATGGTCGTTGTTCAACAGGAAAGTCGCGGATCCATTGATGCCGTGAGCCACAGACACCGCACATCCTGAGTTTTTGAATGAGAACCTCATGGCTGACTTTTTGAACGCCTGACTAAATTTGATGAACATCGCCTCTTGAAAAACACGGAAAGAAGGCGAATGCTGGTAGATGTATGCATTTTGTATTGTCTCCTCAGTACCATTAATAATAACCGATATGTATAGATGTAGCTAACAGTGGGTGCAACGAGCCAAGCTTGGGGTGCAGAAAGAATGATGGAACTTCACACTAATCCCCGCTTCCTTCGGTTTGCTGAGGCTGTAGCTATAAGCCGGATGAAACCAGCCTTGTGTGTTCAGAAACAACTATTTGTCAGCCTACAGCTAACTTGGACATAGGTGTGAACTTCCGTCATTCGTTCTTCACCTCAAATTTGTCTGGTTGCACCCACTGTTAGTTATATCTATGTATTTCGATTATTGTTAATGGTACTGAAGAGACAATACAAAATGCATGCATATACCAGCCTTCGTCTTCTTTCCGTGTTTTCCAAATTGATGATGAGAACTAACTGCTTTGAATATCACCTCTACAGTCGTCCCCTTGCTTATGGCCTACAACCACTCATGCATCTCCACAAGTAAGTTTAATGCATAAGCGGCCTTGCACAAAACCGTGCTGTGCGGACTACAGGACACGTTTTGACTGTAGCTACTATAACAATCCCTTGTTCATGATTTTCTCAGCAATCTTTGCCAAAATAGGTGTCAGACAAATGGGCCTATAATTGTCTACTTTGCTAGGGTCGCCGCCTTTCGGAATAGGCTTCACCACCGAACATTTCCAGTCAATCGGCAACGAACCTTCGGACAGCGACCTGTTGAAAAAATCAATCGCAACAAGAGAGATGATGGCTGAAAGAGCCTTGAGAATCAGTGGGTGAAGCCCATCACGTCCGGCATGTTTGGTGCCGTCAAGGCTGGCGAGTAGTTGACATATCTCTTCAACGTAGCAATCCAGACTGTCGAATTCAGTAAATGCGGTACACGTCGAACTCGGAACAGACACCTGGTCATTTGCACATACAGAAGCGAAGTGCGCCGCCAAAACGGACGCACGCTCAGTGCTGGAGGTTAGGGGCTGTCCGTCCGGGCCATCCAGCACTGGCACCTCATCTGGCTGCTTCAGGCGTCGCTGCGGATAAGCAAAGATTCTCTTTGGGGCGGTCTTCGCGGCGACCGAGAGCTGCTCTTTGAAACGTTCCTACTTATTCCTTTTTGCACCGTTGCAGAGGTTCTGTTGAATTTTATACCCTTCGTAGTCATTGGCAGAGCCAGAGAGGAGGAATTTGTCCCACAGTCTGCGCCGCCTCCGAGCCAGCTTTACATACTCCTTGTCAAACCAATGAAGTTCAATCGCTCCAAACTTCCGACATTACAACAGCACAAATTGGAAACACAATAATGTTAATCTCTTATAAATATCCAACAGTTTTCCACCGATGCAGTTTGTGACAGTGACCAATCCAGCTTGCTCGCGGCTCGAGCTAGACCGTCAAAGTCCGTTTTCCAGTAGTTGTAAGCTGGCTTCAGCGGGAAGTGAATACAGCTAAGAGAATTCCAAATCAGCTATGAGCACTGAGTGTAGCTTGTAGCCATGGGTTCCAGCATCCGAACGTCAAGAACCCGTTGTTCGTAGCTCGTTAACATCAGGTCGAGACAGGACGGGGTTGAACCTGGTGTTATGGGTGTTGGCTGGCATACGTGTTGCGATGCACCAGTTTCAACAACTAAATCCGAGAACTTTGCTTCACCCTCACCATGTCCAGGCATCAAATGCACATCACACCGTCGTATTCGAGGACAGTTAAAATCACCCATAAGTAGAAAATGTGGACGACTCATGTGGTTTCGAAGATGGGGTAGCCACTGCAAACAATGACTTAGGGGGCTGCGTTAGACCGCGCCCACAAATATTTCTCCGCGCGTGAGGTGGATGATGCACCACAGTAGCTCACACAAACCATCGTCACTTCGGTAGGTGCTCACAACTTTCCCATGCAGGGAAGACTGGATGTATAGCAAGACGCGCTTGTTCATAACACTGCAAAATTTGGTGAAGGCTACTCGCAGGCCGCAGCAGGAACCACCGGGCGTGCTTGAAGTGTGAGCAGCGTGTTTATCCTGATTCGCAGATTCTTGGAAACCACCCGAAAATTTACGATACGGTGATTTGCTTCCCCTCACCAATACATCTTTTCAGCTCAACGATGGCAGACTTGAGCCGTTCCCGGTCTACTGGGTCCAGGTCTGGACGAACATGGATCTTCAAACCTTTCAGCCTACTTAGGCGGGACAAGATCAGTCTTGGACTGGCTTCGTCCACAAAAGTGATTCTCATAGACCGATTTTGTTGATCACCTTGCTTTCCAAGACGGGTAATTTGCCTCATTTTTCCCGAGTCCTCACTAGCACTGATCAGTCAGCCAATTAGACTTTGAAATAAATGACATCGTGATCGTAGCGCACTTGGGGTGATGGATCACTGGACTCCGGCGCGTGGAAGATCACGAGGTTATAACGCCTCTGGTCGGACGAGGTTGACCTTGCAGGGCGAAGTATATTACGAGCCTCACGTGGTTTGGCTAACTGTTGACTTACAGAAGTTAAACGCCCAACATCCCTTCGTAATTTCGTTCTTTGTTCTTTCCACTGGTCTTCAGCACTCAGACTTTCACCTGCTGGGACATCAGTGCTCGTTGGACACAACAAAGGTAAACAATTTATGCCAGGTGAAACTGGGCTTCTCACAACGGTTGGACTTCGTGCCGGTGAGTTTGCACGGTAGAGGAGGAAGACTGAGCTGAAACCTGAAGGCTCTTCGGGCTAGGTTGTTGGGCCAAACACACGGAGCTGTTCGCAACGGAATGATGAAGCCTACACGTCGGCTTTACTATTCTTGGCTGTATCTTGTTTCCCCCATTTTCACATAAAGTTTGAACGAAATCGTGTTGGATATCACGAATACGATGAAAATGTTCAACTGATAATCCAAGACATGAAATGTGGTATTTGACTTGGCACAAAACACATGTGAGGGCATTTGCACGGCAGCCGACTAGCTTGGAACAGGTACCACAGGGTGATTGCTTCGGCATTGTAAATAATCCGAAAACAAACTGGTGACTAATTGCTGGAGCAAATGGTGATAGCTAGATCGCCGAAGCCAAGCAAGGAAAACACAAGTATTTATGGTCGAAAAATTCAAAATCAGAGATGAAACTGAATGAGATCTAAATTTCCACGAAATAATTCCAATGAACGAAGAAATTCAACACAAAGTGATCTTGTCAACACAGCCAAACGTAACCGACCGGAGCCCGTTATGCGCACCTTTTGGGAGCAGATGACACAGTTACTAGGACTTTTCGGCGGCGGTAGTCCACGCCCGGGGGCCCAAGACTGCCTACGACAGGTAGAAAACCCGATGCTCGGATTGCTTGCTGGGGTCCATTGTCCTCAAGCAAACTAAGGGGCAGTGACTTCATTTAGTTAGGACTCCTATACGTCATGTTACAGTGCTGTTAAGCAGACATTTGTGCCTGCCAAGCGAAAATCCACCACGTCCTGAAATACTGCCGCCGAACCGTTTGCTGGGGTGGGAAATTCCCCAGCTACGCAGCTGGCAGCATACAAGCGCAAGGAAAGAGAGTAACGTATTAACTGCAGTGTGTGATGATCACTCGGATTCCACTCAGCAGCCTCATTGCTTATGCGTCAGAGCCCACTAGCAACGTAACCGAATGTAGATGGCACGCAGGTAACCGCCCAGTTCGCGTTGTCAGTTCGTCAGTGCTTGCTACGCGTCAATGAAAAGGTGCTTCATATGATGAAACCTAGTGTAATGTTGCTGGCGTTCGCGCGAGTAGATTACGATGGTAAGTGGATCCGACAAATACGATGCCAACACGGTGTGACTACAAACGTACTGCTGGATGACCTTGTGTTCGCCATGTGTATAAGACGCGGTGGTATCGTACATGCCGGATTTTCATTGTCCATCCTACCACCGTGTCAGATGAACCTAAACCGCTTCGTAGCAAGCAGCTTAGTGCGTTGAATGACGATCCGGATGATGTTGCCTTACAGGGATGGAGCATTGTTTGCACATGACGTGACCGAGCTGCAGCATCTGACCATAGTGCCCGCTTCAACCGTGAGTTTCAGACCTCTTCAACACAGGTTTCACGGCATGCACTCTTCAACGGTCACCGTAAGTCCATCTTGGTAGTCAAGTGTGACAAAGAAAGTAGTTCATTTGCAAACTCTTGCTTACGCTCGCAGCGGACATACTTGTGTAGCTAGGTACCGAGCACCTTTCAGTGGACTGGAATACCAGGTAAGAAAACGTCCACAGTTGACCGTTGGGACCGAGTAGACGGAATAAGGACCAGCGGTGAGTCGGCTCTTTGCTGTGACAGCGACGCACGGTCGGGAGGCATGAAGGACTCTCAGCATGCAGAGCGATTTATCCAGCAACACCTGCGAAGGTTTTTATGTGCAGGTCATGACGAACAAAGTACAAGAGATATCAGTACTCCCTAGAAGCATCCTGCACGGACTGGACGGCAAGCCTTTACCGCAGTACCTAAGGTGGTTGGTTCTTGTGAACTGAAAGTATATGACAAGAATACCGAAGCAATGGCTATATAGCCAATTAAGCAGGTGGATATAGTGGCAATCTTACAACAGACGGGAAGATATTTCATGACCTATTGCCAGCAATGGTGCGACGACATCGAGAATACTTTCCCTGAGCGCACTAAAATAAACTATGTTATCTAGGACGAAAGATGTCTGATGCGTAATCAGGAGCGCAAGTAAACATTGGATTTTCGTCACTATCGACCCAGTGCCAAGAGTTAGGCAGCAGCACGTGTTTCATCCGAATCCTCTTTTTAGGCCATCAGTGTTGTCATGATGAGTCCATACCGATATAGAGGTAGGGAAGTGAGATTTGTACGTGCTGTGTAGTTATCAGCAGCTGCGTCCAGCGGATTTGCAATTCCATATCATCATTCAGTCAGATGCCACACATGTACGTCATTTTGGTTGCAGTTACGATGTGCTCGCGCCGTTGGGTGTGCGTTGTCACTAGGTGCCTTTTGTGCCTTAGTGTGCGGTGTGCCGTTATCTGAGTCAGTGGCTCGAAGAGATTGCTGCTCGTTGGTGAGGAACAGGAGTCACAGTCCGTATAGTTATGCTAGGCTCACAGAACGCTTTCCGAAACGTGCGGTTAACGGAACTGTCACGGTCCCATATAAGATCAGTACACATTTCTACTCTAATCGTTATCAACAACGTGAGTATTCAAGAAGGGTGTGGCTCCCAACTGCGCTGCTCATAGATTCAATCCGTCAGGCTAGCGCCTCATACGTAGTAGGCTGTCGAACTGTAACTGTTCGAAATGTGGATAACTCGTGAACTCTTTCCAGACGCAGGAGTCATGCAGCTGTTCACAGTTGTGGTTTCAATTTCGTGAGTACTTTCTGTGAGTACTTCTACTGCGTTTCAACTCTCCACGGCTGGGAAGTCATTGCAGATTGCCTGTTGGTTTACACTTCATCTTCAAGCGTGTCCGTGGGAAAGTTGTTTTCTGCTGTTATAAGTACAAACTTTGCCACACATACTTAGTTGGTATGTCGTATCCCATAACAGAGAATTTGACTTAAGAATTCTACGGAAGTACGCACCCGGTTGACGCGTATGTCATATAGGCCTATGGAAGAACTGTGGTATCTACTGCCCTGAGCCAAGTACTTATGTGAAAACAACAGGCTGCGTCACCTGAAACTAATGAGACGCAATCACACAACTATTTTCATATCATCCACTAGCAATTTTCCTACAACCAGGCTATGTGCTGGATGGATGTACTTTATACCTCTTGGCGTTCGTCACACAATGTTCCATGCACTTAGCAGCCGCATGACGCAGTCGCCTAAAGATTAGTCTGCGCTGCACACATCATTGCAGATCATAGGGGAATGTGGCCCAAAAGCGATAATGGTGAGCACTATGATTACGACGGTCACCATTGTTTCCGAGTCGACTCCCAGAAAATGTACAGGCCAAAAAAAAACAAAATAGAAGCGAAATATGGCAGCTACAGTTTGGAATGCAAATCCCAACAGCTCAATTGGATGCAAACCCGCTTCCCACTGAGTAGTGCTATTTGCATGCACCACAAATACTAAATATTAAATTACGTGAAAAATACCAATTTTAGTTTAGATTCGAGAAAACCACAAGCGGAAAATTTAAAGCAAACAATTGTGCGAGCTATCCATCATAAGTCTTATTACAGCAATATAAGTTAAGAAAAGCTTCCGTAGGACAGTACCGAAGCAAACCATTGATTAGACAAAATCAAACGGCTCTCATGATGTGCATCGGGCAATCAGATGATAGAACACCTGATATTGTTGGGCCGGACGCGCATCTCCTTTCGCAGCTGTTAACCAATGAAATTGCAAGGCGTGAGCGAGCTTCTTTTAGATGCGGCGACTTGATCTTGTCAATCTTATGCCTACCGTTTCAGCGGTAGCTAGTAAACTTGCGGCTAGTTGATGGTTCTAGTGGCATGACATCTTGTATGGAATTTCGAATGCTCTACGCTTGTCAAAATGGTGCCCTTTGCTGATCAGGACGTTAGTTATCACACTCAACTTAGGTCTGAATTTTCCGTCGATGGGCGACTGGGTACTTGTTCCTTGATTCGTCATTGATGCCAATATTACATTTGAGGAACTCACCTCGTCAAAACACCGCAAAGTGGTCACTATCTACACCGAACCCTAACAGAAAAAGGATTTTCTCTCACCAACTAACTGACACCTTCCAACTGGTCCACAGTGTTAAGAACTTAAACATGCTGGACTGTCGAATGTTATCCCTAGTTGTGGTAGCGCTGTTCACTAATGTCGCGCTGCTTGAAATAGTCAACTCTCTTTGCACCAATCTTGAGCAACACAGGATAGGCCGGAGATGCCAACTGGCCGTTGAAACAACTCCTGCTCAGGTACACGTACAAATTACAATTTCGGTTCAACAATGAATTGTCCATGCAAGTGGACGGAATGACAATGGGATCCTCTCTTGGGCTCATTTTGGCCGGGGTCTACCTGAACATTTTGGAGGATGGCCCGTTCAAACTGGTTATTTCCACTTTCAGGTTCTACCGACGTTACGTAGACGATAGTTTCGGTATAGTTGACCAGGCGACCAATTTGCAGGATGTGGTCAAATGTTTCAACAAGGCATATCCCAACGCTGCATTCACAGCAGAAGAAGAAAGCAACGATTGTCTGACTTTTTGGATGCATGTCTAAAGGTGAGAGCAGATGGATCAATCCAGTTATCAACGTACAGGAACGATACTGGACGGGACAGTACACACACACCCAGAGCTTCGTACCACTCAGCCAAGAAAGAACACTGGTGCGTAAGTTGACTAACAGTGCACGTAAGATCCGTAGCGAAGACACTACTGCAGATAAATTGAGGCGAATCAAATACACCCATCTTGAAAATGGTGATCCGGAGCGCTTCATTGAGATATATATGAAGCGCAATGACCCGAGACCCATCGCACAAACTGCTGAGAAGAAGTAGCAGTTCCTCAAGATCGCATTTAATGGTGACAAAGCAGCTGAGATTTGGGTGCGAAGATTGGTGAACTCCTGTAAAAAGACATTCAGTACCGCCCAGCCTGCAATGATTTATGTGAGCTAATCGCTAGTTGTCCCTAGATTCAACGACAAAGTGCCTGATCCAATCCAATCATTAGTGATCTACCGGTTCACCTGCTTCCGTGGAGTAAGGTACCTTGGACACACCACCAGGCGCTTGGAAAAGCAAACCAAGAAACAACTACGCAATTCGCTCATCAACCGAAAGGACAGAACTAAGTTGAGTGTGATAACTAATGTCCTGATCAGCAAAAAGCACCATTTTGACAAGCGTAGAGCATTCGAAATTCCATACAAGATGCTATCTCCCTAGAACCATCAACTAGTCGCAAGTTTACTAGCTACCGCTGAAACGGTAGGCATAAGATTGACAAGATCAAGTCGCTGCATCTAAAAGAACCTCGCTCACGCCTTGCAATTTCATTGGTTAACAGCTGCGAAAGGAGATGCAGGTACGGCCCAACAATATCACGTATCTTCTATCATCTGATTGCCCGATGCACACCATGAGAGCCGTTTGATT
The DNA here is from genome assembly GCA_944474145.2 of Dicrocoelium dendriticum. Lineage (NCBI taxonomy): Eukaryota > Metazoa > Platyhelminthes > Trematoda > Plagiorchiida > Dicrocoeliidae > Dicrocoelium > Dicrocoelium dendriticum. The sequence continues at coordinate 87,927,887 of OX104064.1, forward strand.
TTGTCTAATCAATGGTTTGCTTCGGTACTGTCCTACGGACGCTTAACTTATATTTCTGTAACAACGACGCGTCTAGCTTGCATTTTGCTTGAATCTGATGTATTCTGAATGCTTTTTCTTATTACTGGTATGGCCTGATGAGAATGATCGAAAAGCGACCTCTTCGCTATTTGGACTTCTTATCTTAACATGGACGCTATTCGTGAGTTGAAAATGCGTAAGCAGTCCCCAGCGTTTCCTGACTTCAGAAAATATTTGAAGTCTACTGCGAGGATTGCAAAGGCAAAGTCTGAAATTCGGTTTATACGTGATTGTCTGGAGCGCAACCAGTTTCCGAAAACTTATTGGAACTCACTTAGAAGGTCTCACATACGGCGGACGACCAAAGCACATAAACTTCACGCCAGCAATTTGATGGAATCTACTCAATCGCGAATCCCGGAGCTAGAACAGCTAGGTTCTCGTTATCGTTTAGCTGTGGAAAGGCTTGATAATACAAAACGCTAATCATTAGAGCAACACGTTTAAGGAGTTTACGAAAAAGCGAAAGAGAAAAAGTACGCCAACTTTTTTAAGGGTTTGCCAACTGACGCAGCCGGAACAAAAATTTCCGCAGCACCCGAAAAGATACATCCACAACTTGTACAGCGTACAACTTTATCAGCTATAAGTAGAGGCTTTGACATTTGGACCAAAAATTTGCTTTCCACTGCGTGCCAGTGGGCAACTTCATATCGAGACCCAATTCGAACACCTATTGCATCAACTAACTGAACTTGCGCCCATGTCTTCGCAAGCCAGTAATACCTTCAAAACCACATTGGTTCACCTAGCCCAAAATTGCTTAGATTGTGAAGCGAAAGTATCCCACATCTTGTCTAAAAAATATAGACACGTCGTCAAAGAATTGAGAGTGAATCCCGAAATGATAATTTCTAGACCAGACAAAGGTTCTTTTTGGGCACTAATGAATTTGAGTGAATACGTTTCCAAGATCAGAGCACATTTGCACGCGACGTAGTTCAAATGGGTAACTCCGCACAGCATGAGGCCAAGATTGCGAAATAGCTGAAGGAGTTAGGACAGGCGAACCTGATAACCGACTCGACACTTGTTTGGTTAACTCTATTAGGGTCGCACCCTGCTAGACTATACGGACTACCGAAAGTTCACAAGACAAACCTACCTCTACGCCCGATTATTGACATTTTCTCATCCGCCTTCCACTCCGTCGCTAAGGGGCTAATGCAAGTGTTAAAGCCTGTGTGCAGGAAAATTTCGACTCACGCACTAAAAGACTTTGAATTCGTGAAAGACATAGAGAACCTGTACTTTTGTGGCAAACTCATGTTTTCATTCGGTGTTGAATCACTCTTTACCAACGTCCCACTGCTAGAAACCGTCAACTTGCTTTGTGCTTACATTACCACCAAGAATATAGACCTCCGGATATCGCCAAGCACAATAAAGGAACTTATTTTATGAAGCACATTTAACATGCAATTACTATTTCATGGAACCTAGTACAGGCAAATTGACGGCGTGGCAATGGGGTCCCCCCTAGGACCGCTTCTTGCTGATGTTTTCCTGGCGAAGCTTGAACGGGGACGTTTGCGACCGGTTATCTCAACGTCTGATTCGTATCTGCGATATATCGATAAAACTTTATTATTTGTGATTCAAACAGAGACGCTGCTCGTCTCTTAGATTAATTCAACAGCACAAAGCCGGCGTTGCATTTCGCTAGTAAGATGGAAAGCGAGGGAAGACTGGCCTTTTTGGACGTGTTGCTGAATCGACGGAACGACGGCTCTCTGGAGAGAAGCGTTTTCCGGAAGCCAATATGGGCGGGCTAATACACACACTTTTAAGCTTCGTACCTTCGAAACACAAGCGGAACTTAGTGCATTGCTCGCATTACAGTGCCGCCCGAATTTGCATCCCGGAGACGCTGGAGGAAGAGAACGATCGTATCTTCATTATATTGCAAGAGAACGGATACCCCGTCCATTTTATCGAAAAAACATGGCACGATTCGTTTGCGCTCCAAAAGCATCTTGATCGTACCAAAAACGGATGTGTTTCTGTTGGTGCCATTCAAAGGAGATGTTGCCTTGAACTTACTGAAAAGGAGACTCTCGGCCGCGGCGTCCAAAACCTACCCAACCGCCTATCCACATGTACTTACCCAGACCGCTTCCTTTGTTACCTCGCATCTCAAGGACATACTCCCGGTCTTCTCCCAATCATCCGTCTTGAATCAAGTTGCTTGCGCCTGTGTGCAAGATACCTCGGGCATAGAACCAGGCGTCTGTCAAAGCGGGTAGCAGAACACCGCCCAGGCTCATTAAGAAGTGGCATGGGCAGAAACATAAACAGTGCTATCATGGAACATCTGATCCTTAGCGAACGCGATGCGTTTAAAATTTTCTACTCTGTCTCTCCACTCTATCTGGAGGTTCTTAGAAGGCGTCTCTTGTAGAAAGCTGAAGCAGTTTCCATCAGACTGACTTAGTACGAGCTTTGCAAGCAGCGAGCCCTTGTACACCTGTTTCTCCTACCCTGGCCACGCAGCAGCTACTCGGTGTCGGACATTACTTGCTCACTATCAGCTGCCAGGTTTAACTTAGGCGGCGTACAATCGGTTCCGAGGCCTACTTTAAGTGAATCGACCTATGCATCCATCTGACTTACTGACTCATTTCAAACTCTTGGCTTAACTTTCCTCAGCATAGCTGACAGCAGCTTACGGCGTTGTATGTTTTTTCTTATTATTGTAATGGCCTGAGGAGAATAATCGAAAAGATCTCTTCGCTATCTGGACTTCTTAACATGGGCATTATTCATGACCTTAATATTATCTCTTAACTTGAAATATTAAGTCATCTGAAAGCATTCATTAAATGAACGATGATAGTTTACTTTGGATTGAATCTCAGTGAGCTTGGTCACTGGGGATCGTATCTGAAACGGATAGAATTTTGGTATGGCTGGCTAGAAACACGGCACTCAGCAAGTGGTTGTCCACTTGTTTACACTCAACAAGTAGAGGTACCCGGATAGCACTTTAACCCGAGACGTCTGGATATCAGTCGAAGCATTAGCCTCCGAGTCAATAAGTAGCAGGTAACGCTTGTCACAATTTTAGGTCGTCTGATATCGCTAAACATGGGTGCCACGCAACACGGGTATTGCGCACAGCACAACAACCAAAGGCAACCACATTTAATGTATCAATGCGAGCGGTGGCGTATGGGCGGTTCGACTTTGAAATTCGTGTCAAGCTCGCGATGCTAAATATCCGCTCTTCATGTGTACACAAGACACCTTATGGACTTGATCACACGAACGTGCGAGGACCCAGCATGCACTCTCCCAGAATCTGAGAAGCACACAGCTTCAAGGTTAAATACCCGCCGTCTGGACTCGTAATGCGCAAAGCTATAATACCTAACAGTCGTCCATTTCAAACGACTGTCTGGACGCTAGCCGCTCTAACCTCTAATCCAGCCATCTGATTCATGACGCAGCAAATTAAACAAACAGACGCAGTGCGTAGGAATGAGTTACTTATCGATTCTTCGAGGGCTGAAGTCTACGTGGGAAACCTTGTACTGCAAATCACTATTTCTCTCTGGCTCTCAATTCTTATGGTTATTAAGCATAGGGCACAATACGCATGCCAGATGTGTGCTGCAGACCAGCCCTAACATGTTGGAGGTGCAAAAAGAACACAGGTATGCTTGTGTAGCCGTTCATGACTGCAGACTAGAGTTTTTCTGTGTTGCAGATCATTTGTCCCTACCGATTGTTTTATACCACTCACACGTCCCGTGATTCTTTGAGATCGATAAATTCAAATTAGCATTCAGCCGTGATTTGAACTGTAATCAGAGTGTTTTCATACCCACGTCGGCCCGTGCGGTGTTTCGCAAACATACTTCTCGTCCCGTGCGTTGTCTTTTGACTCGCATGGCGCAATCTAAGAAGCTGCTAAGTCGAACCCCTGGGGACACAACACTTATGGTTATTAAGCATAGGGCACAATACGCATGCCAGATGTGTGCTGCAGACCAGCCCTAACATGCGCATCAACGCTGCTAATTTACGGCAGAATTGAGCTACAATCCATTTTAACATATAATCACACGCCGACTGCAGCTTTATTGAAGGAGGTTCGATCAGTGAGTGTCAAAATGGAACGAACCTATTGCATCCGCATAATATATTCGTCGTCGAATAAGGATTGAAGCGCTCCAAGCGACAGCAGCCAGATAAAATATGGAATCCTTCAGAAATGGGCGGCGACTCATTCTGAAAGGTGTACTGGCGATAACCAAGCCGGCAGTCACCGTGCTGACCAAAAGTCCCGAACCTGGAGGCAGCAACAATGCATACATGCCGATAAGCAAAGATAAACATTTTCACAAACTGTATCATTTTTCGGTCGCGACGATATTAGATAACTGGTATATAAAATCACAGAAATCCAAATGTCGGTGGAAAAAGAATGAAAATGTGGACACTTCAGCACCGAGATATAAGGTAGTAGTATATTTAAAGCACAGTGCCAGATATCAATGAACTCCCGCGATTAGCAGATGGGTGGTACTTACCTAACAAAAAACCCAGTCCCAAACCTTCATCCGGAGCGTCCGGATCACCAGTGGTGATGGCCGTGACTGCGCTGAATACATCTGGTGCGCCGTTGCCGAATGCCAGCAAAGTGACACCCTGTAGATATGATAAATATTCCAATATGCCAGCGAAATATTATATTCGGTTAAGGCTCGAGCTGTTGAACCCCATTGTTAGTTTCACAAAATATTCCGTGTCTATTTACAATGCAAAGTTAGCAACAAATTTCACACCTCAAAGTGGCCAATATAAATCCTCAGGTTCCCGATATATATATATATATATATATATATATATATATAGCCATATCTTTTCTCTTCACTGCTTAGGTTAGCTGTGTCACCCCTTACTGCTCTAACCCACGTCAACAGGGGAACGGCAGGACGGGTAGGATCAAGAGATTTTATATCGGAAAATAGCAGTTTTTTATGGCAATCCGTCTAGCAGACGAGCAGAAATCAAAATCAACAAAGGCACTGAAAACACTGGATTTAGCAAGTTAATAATACAGCATTCACATGTAGTCCCAATCAGATGTACTTAACGAGGGGTAATTAATAGTGTCAGTCGCTGGAGAAAACCGTAGTAAAACCCGCAAAAATAACAATTAATACCGGAGAATGAGGCTGTTGAAATGGTACGTAAAAACAAAAGTTAACAGCTGAGCGCAACAAAAGTTAATGCTTTCAATTACTAACTGTCGCACCAAATGCATGTCAATGAAGAGATACCCATACAACATCGCATACACAGTGTTTCATTTGCAAGCAAAGGGCCTGTTAACTCTTTGCATTCTCCAATTCTTGGTAACTTGACTGCCATAATACAAAGTCGACATTATGCTTTTTCAGCCTTAACTGGACAACAGCATAACCCGCAGGAGGCGCAGCGCAGCCGTATCACGGAATTGCTCCACTCTATTTGCTGAGGACACATTCAGCATACGCTTATACAGATCGTATCAATTTGCCCTATAATTTAACTTCTCTTGCACCGAAGTGTTTCCCATGGATCGCCAGTCCAGCAATCCTAGCTGCTTTTATAGCTTTCCTGTTCAAACCCAAATGTAAAAGTTTATCGGCCTTGAGTTACTTAACCACTTCTGAGCTGTCCAATATACTCGGAGTAGACCAAATACGATTTTCGCTAAGCACCTGTGAAATATTTTAATTTGTTAGCGGCCAATCCTTCACATGCACCTATTGTGCATCCAACCTCGGCTTTCGGCGCTTGCTCCCAGAAAGCTGAACAACGTGCGTAACTCAACGTAAGTACTGCGTACGGTTAGCTCTTAAAGATAATTTAACAGGAACAGGAGCTGGTAAAGCGACACTGTTTGAACCATAAGTTTCTTTACAGACACGTCAAGAGCCTTCGTGAAGTGAAGTGCGAAATCCCACCACTCACTAAGTTTGGTGGGCATAAGCAGACACTGTGTGAGGCGGCCAATGCCTTAGAAGTTCGGTACTCACGTACATTCCGAAGAATACAAAACGAGAGCACTATTGCCCCTACTCTTTCATAACCATCAGCTTTAATCAGCGTCACATTCACTGCAGAACTGGTGTTGCAAAAGCTGCTACACCTACGCACACACACCTCTACTGGAGCAAATAACATTCATCCGAAAGCACTGCAGGTAACAGCCATGAACCTGGCCGGACTGCTTGCTGCATTCCAAACGAGAGCATAGTTCCATCAAAGTAAAATGTGTGTATCATCATTCTAATTAATAAGGGAGGAAGTAGAGCTGTTAGCAAATTATCGTCTAATAACGGTTCTCCTTGTGCTCGTCAAAGTCGGGCAAATGCTCACTGCATGCGCACTGCTGGGCTATCTGGAAAGTTCCGGTATCATAAAGTCTTAGTAGCGCGGATTTCGTCCGGATATATGGTTGGTGGCATCCGGCCTCCATAGGACAGCCATAGGATGCCTGCGCCTATGAAGAGACCATGGTTGGTTTGCGCTGCACCATCCATAGCTCCATACACACCCACCCCATACTAGTGGAAGCTCTAAAGCATAAATCTGGGAAGCATGTGGATGAGAGCCACATTTCAGCAATTGCGCCGGCCTACACTCCTTCAATAAGCTGAGCAGAAGCATTCGCTTTGAACTGGGAAACCATACGTACCAGACGTAGACAAAGGCGGTGGTTGGGCCGTAGTCCGCTCCACCCTGAATGGGACGGATCTTTGAGCCTAGCATGGCCATGAGGACCATGCACCCCGTCAGACCCCAGCAACGATTCACAGTCTCCTGGATGCACTGATCGAAGTAGTGGGTAATATACAAGTGGGCACCTAGTCAACATTCGCATCAAGCGCAGCCACACCGGGAATATCAAATAACCGACATAAAATTTGAAGGAAAATAAACACGCAAGATTGGCCCGGAATATGAGTAAAATAACAGCACCAAACAAATAAAATAAAATGGAATATATTCCATCCAAATTAGGAAGGTCTGGTCTAAGTGGAAGTCAGTGTAGCCCAAATGTGCTGAACTAGCGTTGCGCATGCACAGTCAACCTCACCATAAAGCACCGTCAGGACAACCTTTTATTCATGAGTAGTAGTGAGGATTTTAGTATAATTCCGTTAATTCGTCATCTTCATTCCCAATCAGCATGTTTAGGCCAGTCTGGGAATGCACCAGAACTTCTGGGTCTCGTCAGTGGTGCGCCTTCAATGGAACCCTGTCCGATCCCGCCACCATAACTTCGGGATGCCAGCAGCTAGTGTCACTTCACCATGGGTAACAGCCGCGGAACTGCGTGCTTGCCAGTTGAATATGATATGCCCCGGCTCATCTTCCATTGCCGTGCCAGTGTTGGTCAAGTATTGAATCTCTTCAACACGCGAGCATTAAAACATTACGTGAGCGACACAATACACCCGTACTTGCGGAGTCCACGCGACAACCGGAATAAAGCTGTTGGCGACGGAACGGGAACGTATGTCATATACTTGGACTGCTCAACAGCGTTCTACCGCTTAAATCGTTCTATCCTGCTTTGCAAACCTCAGCATTATGCATCCGTTGTATTATATTAAAATGATTAGGTAACTGTCTGTGAACGGTAATTGGAGGTTAGATTCCGAACATTTTTGTCCGACCCAAATCGAGCAGCATGCAGCGTACCTTGGGGTTCGGTAGTTAGGCTTCACCTGTTCTTAATCTTCAGTAACGAGTTAGGGAAATTTATCACGATGGTTTTGCTCTTCGCAGGTGACGCGCAGATTCGGCAGGCGATCAAGGGATTGGAGGACCATAGGATAATCCTGAAATTGGCCGGTGAGGGACGCACTGCCTTTCACTGTGAGCGGTTGCCTTGTTGTTCGCATCCATCACTTGCACGCCTACATTTACAGACTTGGGGTGCACGATATGCAAGCCACCTCCCTGCTAATTGGCCTAGGTGTGCTTGTAGAGGACAAAATCGATTGTTCTAGACGGTTCGAGTCCGCTCCAAAAATTGGTCACCATCATATAGATCTTTTGCGAAGGGTACTCGGTAGTTTGGGCTTTACTACCTTTCCCCTAACATTCAGTGCTTATTTGCGTCTCCATATCTGATGAGCTATCAAATCTTAGCAACCCTGCCGTCACAGCGTTCGAGATGCTGCAACTCTGGGTAACGGAGAGTGTCAGTGGTTTACGCCAACTTGCGTACCAGGAATGTCTGAATAAACTCACAGTGTTCAGCGAAAGTTACCGGCAGTTGCGCAGAGATCTCATCATAGTATAAGAGATACTGAGAGATCCGAGTCACATATTCCGCTACCGTCTGAAACTTAACCAAAACATCAGCCTGTGACGTACTAGCTTGAAATTAAGTCAACAATACGTGTCCGTAAATTGCCGACGAAGTTGCGTCTACCTATGAGTCTGTTAACCCTGGAAAGCCCTTCCAAACTCAATTATCTGTGCTCCCATTAGTCATTTTCTAAATATACTTGGGTAACGCACTCATCGCCCTACACATTTTTATATTAACATAGTCTCTGGAACGTAGTCCGGCTGACTAGTTTCCTCGGAATTATAATCCGCACTGATGCACTTAAATCTGTGCAGCCGAGTGCGCAATCCGAGTGTTCTGTGCGCTCAACGTTAAACAGAATAGCTCAATAATTCGTCCTGTGTGACGCAGTCTTTTCCACAACCCTGCACTTAAAATGCCGTTGCCCTGTTGCTTTACCCATGCGCAGTTGACTTTGTCTGCATGTGTAGTATTCGAATTTGCAATTCCTATCGTTACCAACCTATGGGCCTTCTAAGCAAATGTCAATGTACCTATCATAATCCACTGTTCTATTGTTCTCGTTGGCCCTTCGAAGATTTACCATGCTTGTTCAATTGCAAACAGTACATTTACTGTCGAGCACCAGTGAAACCGTCAACAGGCTTCTAACTTATACTGTTATCCAAATTGCTTGGGGAACGGAGACCTTTAACGGAACCCATTAGTTTACCGGGTGGGTAACCGCAAAATTCTATGTGCCTGTCACCGATGTATTGTTGGCTGGTTTGATGCGCCAAAACATCTCTTTACTTATTAAGCTGAGCTAAGCTACCTCTGGAACTCGGAAATGTCACGGAGTTGCTCACTGAGTTCCAACAAGGAGGCAGATGTTTATGAGGGCAAACCACATGTGTTCACTCTCCGCACTATGCCTTTTCGAAATTGGCTATCGAACTGCAAAGATATCAAGAGAAAACGTTTTCTGTCCCTTCTGCAACTGCGTTACTAGTCATTACTTTCTAACACTCAAGAAAAAGTATCTCTAACGAACAGGACAGATGAGTTCAAAATTATTATTCCTTTCATCCGGTTTATCCCGCTCAGAAACAGTTCAGTTAAGCAACTGTGAGGTGCGCACCAAAGTGCAACGGATGCAGTTGCCACAGCTTGCGTCACAATGATAACCATAATTAAAAATGGTGTAGAAACTGAGGTAACAGGTGAAGAACAGAAAAGTACTTGGGGGTTAGGAAAAAGTGAGTAGATTTAAGCAGGCTGGAATCTCATCGTTCATAAGTAAAAAATCGAATGCGAAAACATGAGCGAATTCGCGACTGCGCCTTGTTAGAGAGGGCTTTCAACAACTTATGCGGCACATCCTGAGGCCTCTATCCACGAACGCCGTATACAGTAGTTTAACATACCCCATTTGCTTTCTATATGTCGTCCGGCCAGTCACCCATTGGCCACCTTGCTCTTTCACTCAAATAAGTGCGGAGGTGGCATATAGTGCACGCCGAGGAAAGCCGTCGACGGGCATACGGAGGACATGACGTAAAAGTTGGTAAGACAAATTCAATTCACAGTCATTGAGCAAGCAAAATCACTATCCATTAGGTCACAAATGCGGCGTGAGCCGGATGTCGCGGTTTGAGTGGGCCAAGACAGTTTTAACGTCTGAACGAGATGTTTCTGAACACACAGCTCCGGCTCGTACAATCCAATAGCGATGGCCTCCGCGGATTCAAGCTAATGCTTATGAACGCACTTTGATCGATTCTCTGGTGCCTGATAGATCATTTTAAATGACTCAGCCAAGTTGGTCGCCGACACACTGGCCACGCCACCAACTTGGCTGAGTCATTTAAAATGATCTATCAGGCACCAGAGAATCGATCAAAGTGCGTTCATAAGCATTAGCTTGAATCCGCGGAGGCCATCCCTATTGGATTGTACGAGCCGGAGCTGTGTGTTCAGAAACATCTCGTTCAGACGTTAAAACTGTCTTGGCCCACTCAAACTGCGACATCCGGCTCACGCCGCATTTGTGACCTAATGGATAGTGATTGTGCTTGCTCAGTGACTGTGAATTGAATTTGTCTTACCAAGCTTTACGTTGTGTCACACCTTGTTTCATTGTTCCATAAGGGCATTGCTGGTATGTGAACTAACCTCACTGATGCTATCTGTTATGGGGACCCAAAGTCCATACAATTATTACAGGCTTAACTTACGGATGGCTGAAAACCCGATTCACGCAAGTGCACATGTACTCGGATCAGACAAAACGCACACGTTCAATCAGCCTTCCAACTCGTGAAACATTCACATTCGTTTAGCCTTTGCACCCAGAAACAGTCTCGTTTCCAACCAAACACTCATTATTGTATCCAAACAACATTTATTTTCCAGACAACTCTCGCCAAACTTCCAACATTCCTGCTCAGTTTACGGACTTTGCATATTTACATAAAACCATGTTTCTTGCTTCCAGGGTTTGCTTACGCAAACCTTTTCCAATGGAAAACCCCCCTTCATCACCGTTTCGTGATAGAAAAATGAGGCTGTACAACGCTAGAATCGCCTTAGGTTTGGCCAGTAAAAGCGCCTGTGGCAAAAGGCCTGTCTTGTGCTTGATTCTTCTTGGGTTGGGAAATCGTGCGTAGAAACTTTGCGTTCGGTCTAGAAACCCGTTCGACTCGCGTGAATTAAATCTTTCGCGACTAAGTTCCGAGAACCCACAGACTTCGAGATTTGTCAGTTATCGTGCTGTGCGAGAAATAATTCTGAGTCCCGTTCGTTCATCCGACTGGGAGAGCTGGTATCACATTGTTAGAACTTGACGTATTCAAGAGGCAGTATTCAACATTATCTCTGACACTTTTGTGCATTAACCATTGGACCATTTCCGGGGCTGTTGGTTATAGAGAAGGAGTTGGTGGACGGCCGGGCCAGTGATGTAACAGCACTGTGCACTTTGAAAGAGTGAAGCACATGCCTGAACGTGCAATGTCAAGCGTCCGCTTTGCAGTAGTAATTGTAAAGTCACTAGGTTCAACCCAAACAGAGCTGTCGTTCGCATACTCAGGGTTCGCCATTTGGTTACCTTATCGAATTTTAACTATTATAGAGGTTGGGAGGCCACAGTCACTCATAAGCGTTTAGACCATAAATTCGGATGTGAAACTGAACACTGAACAGCTATGAAGTAACCCAATTGTAGTGGAGAGATCAGTAGACGCCTTCTTATAGGTCCTTCCCAACCTTGGGGGTTGAGGAAGGCAAACTTCAAATTAAGCGAATCAGGCAAACCCTTCTCGAAAACGGTTATCCAGGAGGAATCACTGACGTTCATATAAAGCCTAGCAGCCTAAGAGAAGCAGTACAAACGGTAGAGAGAAACATGTAAATCTCCAGCTTTCCTTTAAGAATAACATACCGGCTGAGATATGCGCACGACGTCAGATTTAGGCTTGCCGAAAGACCTTTAATGCAGTTCAAGTTCGTGTCGTTTGTACAAGCAGTTTGCTCATTTTTCCAAGATCCAAATACAAGATGCTTGATTAACACCGAACAATAGTAAGCTAACGGTTCCCCTGCTCTTATAAGGCTTGGTACATTGAGCGCACGACTAGGGCCTTGGAAAAGCGAATCAAGAAACATTTACCAACGTCGCTCGTCACCCAAAAAACAAACTAAGTGGAGTGCAATAATTAACCATTTGATTGCTAAGCGCAAGTCATTTGAGATCCTCTGTCGAGTGCCATCGCAGCTACACCATCGGTCAGGGGTTTGGCTACTTGCTGCCGCTGAAACGGTATGCATCTAGTTGACAAAACCTAACCTATGCATTCAGAAAATCCATGTACAGGCATTAAAACTACACTGGCCAGCCACTAAGATAGATGAATCGGACCAAACTCAAATGTGTCAGACGACTTCAGCCACTTGAACACGTGACAAGTTAAGTCAACCAATTAAAAATTTGTTCAATCAAACGTTGCTGTGTTTCCGAATGAAATATTCTTTAAAATAAGCACAACACTCATTTGTTAGGTCACGTACAGAAAGAAAAAACACAAAGCTTAAAGCGAACAGTTGTTTCCGATTCATCCTTCTTCAGTCTCATACAATAATATTCATTAGGGTAAGGTCTGTTGCAATCGTCAGTATAACAAAGAAACAATTGATCAGAAAATTTAACTTGTGATCATGATGGCAGTCATCTGATCACATGACTGAAGTCAGGTGAAGTTGCGGAGTACCATTACTTCCTTCCCGGCTGGTGGTCGGCCACGGAAGTTGTAGTGTTTGTATCAGCTTCTTCTGGACACACAAGTCCGGATTTGTTAGGCGTATGCATACTGCCTCAGCGGTGGCAAGTAGGCTTGCTCTTACACGATGGTTATGCCTTGGTGGTATTTTGTAGAGAATCTGAAAGGATGTTCGTTTGTTTATCTGGTGGCCTGTGTTGATTAGATGGTTTGTAATCGCACTGCAGTTTGTCCTATTCTCGCGATTGTAGAGCCAACCTGGGAGGTGTTCCTTAATTCTCTTACCTAAATGCCTGGTCGTCCGTCCAACGTATCTGGCCCCATACGGGCAGGTGAACCGGTAGATTAACATTGATTGGAGATGATCAGGCACTCGGTCTTTGAATCTTGGAACTAGTAAAGGTCTGCTCGTGAAATGCACATTCAGCTGAGCCGCATTAAAGGTCTTTTTGCAGCTTTGCTATAGTCGACGCGTGCATATCTCAGCCGCACTATTTCCTTTGAATGGAAGTGTCAGGTAAAGCTGTTTCTTTTCAACGGTTTGTTTTGATACTTTTGGTATGCATCGCCTCATATGGGTCTCGATAAATCGCTCCGGATATCCATTTTCGAGAAGCGTTTCTTTGATTCGTACGAGCTCGGCTTTTATGGTGTCTTCGCTGCAGATTTTGTATGCCTGATCGGTTAGCGTTCGCACCAGCGTTCTTTTATGGCTGAGTGGGGCGAAACTATGAAAGTTCATGTATTGTCCCGTCCAATATGGTTTCCTGTATACTTTTATTTGGATTGATCCATCGGTTCTTCTGATAAGACTTGCGTCCAAAAAATTCATTTGGTTGTTGTTTTCTTCCTCAGCTGTAAATGCGGCATTGGGGTGCGCATTGTTGAAACAGTCGATTATATCCTGGGGTTTGGTGGTCCGATCACTTATACAAAATATATCATCCACATAGCGCCGATAGAATTTCAGACCCGATATGACCTGTTTTAATGGACCGCTTTCTAGCATTCCCATATAAATATCCGCTAACAATGGACCAAGCGGAGATCCCATTGCAACGCCATCAACCTGTCTATAAAACTCGCTATTGAATTGAAATTGAACGTTGTACGTACATCTGAGTATCAGTTGTTTCAGTTGGTTGCTTCGTATACCGATGTTTATATCATGCTGGTCAATGTACGAGCACAGGTAGTTAACTGTTTCTATCAGAGGCACGTTGGTAAACAATGAAACAACGTCTAAGGAAAACATCCGATACTCTTGGACATTCATATCTCGAATTTCGTTGACGAACTGGAATGTATCTGCCAGTCTATGAGGAGCAATCATTTGCCTGATGGGATTCAGCATTTTTGTCAGCCACTGCGCAATGTTGTGATACGGTGAATTCCTCATATCTAGTATGGGTCTCAATGGTGTGTCAGGTTTATGTATTTTTGGGAGGCCATAAAGGCGAGGAGTAGTGGAGCCTATGGGACGTAGTCGGTCATACGTCTCTTTGGTGATGGCGCCGTCGTTCACTAGTGATTTTAAACACCTGATCAATTGATTTTCTACACATTCTGTTTTATCTTTCTGTTGTTCACATTTCACGAAACGTGAAGTATCCGAGAGTATCATATTCATTTTCTTGATGTAATCAGCACGATCCATCAGCACAGTCCCAGATCCTTTGTCTGGTTTGGTTATGATGAGATCTTCGTTTTTCTGAAGTTCTCTCAAATCATCAAGGTGCGCTTTTGTCAGTAGTCGATGGTGTTCTATTGGTTGTCTTTGGTATTGAAAAGAAACGTTGACTAAAGTTGATTTGAACTGTTCAAGTTCCATATCAGAGTTGGCCACCAAGTCGTTCGTCTACTTGATTAGGTGTTCAAACTGTGTTTCTATTTCAACACGATCGTATTTCTTTTGCGGATGGCTAAATTTTAGACCGAGTGAAAGTGCTTGCAGCTGCAGTTTGTCTAAATGAACACTGGGAAGATTGCGCACGTTTTGTTGTGGAAAAGATGGAAACTTGGTTTGACACATTTTTTCTATCATTTCCGGAACAATACGTGCGCAATCTTCCCAGTGTTCATTTAGACAAACTGCAGCTGCAAGCACTTTCACTCGGCCTAAAATTTAGCCATCCGCAAAAGAAATACGATCGTGTTGAAATAGAAACACAGATTGAACGCTTAATCACGTAGACGAACGACTTGGTGGCCAACTCTGATATGGAACTTGAACAGCTCAAATCAACCTTAGTCAAAGTTTCTTTCCAATACCAAAGACAACCAATAGGACACCATCGACTACTGACAAAAGCACACCTTGATGATTTGAGAGAACTTCAGAAAAAGGAAGATCTCATCATAACCAAACCAGACAAAGGATCTGGGACTGTGCTGATGGATCGTGCTGATTATATCAAGAAAATGAATATGATACTCTCGGATACTTCACGTTTCGTGAAATGTGAACAACAGAAAGATAAAAATGAATGTGTAGAAAGTCAATTGTTCAGGTGTTTAAAATCACTATTGAACGACGGCGCCATCACCACAGAGACGTATGACCGACTACGTCCCATAAGCTCCACTACTCCTCACCTTTATTGCCTCCCAAAAATACATAAACCTGACACACCATTGAGACCCATACTAGATATGAGGAGTTCACCGTATCACAACATTGCGCAGTGGCTGACAAAAATGCTGAATCCCATCAGGCAAATGATTGCTCCTCATAGACTAGCAGATATATTCCAGTTCGTCAACGGAATTCAAGATATGAATGTCCAAGAGTATCGGATGTTTTCCTTAGACGTTGTTTCATTGTCTACCAACGTGCCTCTGATAGGAACAGTCAACTACCTGTGCTCGTACATTGACCAGCATGCTATAAACATCGGTATCCGAAGCAACCAACTGAAACAACTGATACTCAGATGTACGTACAACGTTCAATTTCAATTCAATAGTGATTTTTATAGGCAGGTTGATGGCGTTGCAATGGGATCTCCGCTTGGTCCATTGTTAGCGAATATTTATATGGGAATGCTAGAAAGCGGTCCATTAAAACAGGTCATATCGGGTCTGAAATTCTATCGGCGCTATGTGGATGATATATTTTGTGTAAGTGATCGGACCACCAAACCCCAGGATATAATCGACTGTTTCAACAATGCGCACCCCAATGCCGCATTTACAGCTGAGGAAGAAAACAACAACCAAATGAATTTTTTGGACGCAAGTCTTATCAGAAGAACCGATGGATCAATCCAAATAAAAGTATACAGGAAACCATATTGGACGGGACAATACATGAACTTCCATAGCTTCGCCCCACTCAGCCATAAAAGAACGCTGGTGCGAACGCTAACCGATCAGGCATACAAAATCTGCAGCGAAGGCACCATAAAAGCCGAGCTCGTACGAATCAAAGAAACGCTTCTAGAAAATGGATATCCGGAGCGATTTATCGAGACCCATATGAGGCGATGCATACCAAAAGTATCAAAACAAACCGTTGAAAAGAAACAGCTTTGCCTGACTCTTCCATTCAAAGGAAATAGTGCGG
This sequence comes from Dicrocoelium dendriticum, assembly GCA_944474145.2. Lineage (NCBI taxonomy): Eukaryota > Metazoa > Platyhelminthes > Trematoda > Plagiorchiida > Dicrocoeliidae > Dicrocoelium > Dicrocoelium dendriticum. The sequence continues at coordinate 87,944,109 of OX104064.1, forward strand.
CTGAGATATGCACGCGTCGACTATAGCAAAGCTGCAAAAAGACCTTTAATGCGGCTCAGCTGAATGTGCATTTCACGAGCAGACCTTTACTAGTTCCAAGATTCAAAGACCGAGTGCCTGACCAACTCCAATCAATGTTAATCTACCGGTCCACCTGTCCGTATGGGGCCAGATACGTTGGACGGACGACCAGGCATTTAGGTAAGAGAATTAAGGAACACCTCCCAGGTTGGCTCTACAATCGCGAGAATAGGACAAACTGCAGTACGATTACAAACCATCTAATCAACACAGGCCACCAAATAAACAAATGAACAACCTTTCAGATTCTTTACCTAATACCACCAAGGCATAACCATCGTGTAAGAGCAAGCCTACTTGCCACCGCTGAGGCAGTATGCATACGCCTAACAAATCCGG